>JAKSZT010054400.1:6973090-7022841 GCA_026826555.1 Tolypeutes matacus
GAATAGAATAGAATAGAATAGAATAGAATAGAATAGAATAGAATAGATGGATGGATACATAGAGAGAGCGAGAGATAAAGAGATTTATTTTAAGGAATCGGCTCTTGTGATTGTGGGTGCTGGCAAGTTTGAAATCTTGCCAGGGCAGGCTAGAAGCTCAGGGGTTGATGAGTTCGGCTTGAAGCAATATCTCATCTGCCTTGGGAAACTGCAGGTTTTGTTCTCAAGGCTTTCAACTGATGAGATGAGGCTCCCCCACAATACTGAGGGTTACTTAAAATCAACTGGTTGCAGATGGCAAGCACAGCTACACAATGCCTCCACAGCTACACCTAGATCAGTGTCTGACTAAGCAGCCTGGCCAAGTTGACACATGAGACTAACCATCACAGTGAGTGCAGGGAAAGAGGGTGGGAAGACACATGCTCTAGTGTTGAAAAGATGCCTGTGAAGTTGTTGCTTGTTGGGGTTCAGTCCAGTTTAGGGAACCTTTCACAGGGTACCGACGGAGTGGCAGGACCAGGTGCTAGGGACATCATAGTTTCCAAGGTAGATACAAGCCTTGTCCTCACAGAGCTTGTGGACAAGCAGATACAAGGGGATACAGACAAATAGAGTGTGTTAAATGTATGATAGGGGACTGATAGGATGCTAAAAGAACATCCTGCAGGAGATGATGCCACACAGCCTGCTAATCAGAGAAGATGAATGGAAGCATCCCACCCTTCTGTATGACTGGCTTTCTTTACTGATTCTGCTCCAGTGAGAGAACAATGTCAAGGATTTGCAGTGCAAAGCAGAAAGCCCATAGCTTCTCACTTCTGTAAGGAACTAGTGTGGTAAGAGGGCACATAGAGCTGGCAGTGGTAGAATCAGTGATGGCTAGGGGCGGGGGGCGTTGGGTTGAGGACCGTCATTGGCAGGGGAGCGTTTGTGGTGCCAGCTCTGACCCCCATACTGTGGCCCAGCAGTGGGAGGTGGGAGTCAATGAAAGCTCTGGCTGTACTGGCAAGACAAGGCACTGGGCTGTCCAGAGGTGTTGCATAGAAAGGGAAGGCAAAATGGTACCTAAGGTCAAGGGGAGAGTAGACTGGACAGTGCCTGGGGTTTGTGAAAGGAGATTCCCAGGGAACATATGCTCCTTAGGATAAGAAGTGGGAAGAGGACCCATTCCCTTCTTCTGAAGACATTGTATGGGACTATTGATGTTTGCCCCTGGAAAAGAATTAACCTTATGGGGTTGGGTCTCATTTTGATAGGGAGTGAACTTATATTCTCTTCAGGACTTTCTTACTGTATTTTGTGTGACTAAACCAATAAGACAATGGAATTTAATAGCTATTTCAGAACCATTAATTGAATGCACAAAGCCCAAATAAATCTGATGATGATGCTAAGAGAAGCAAAATATATTCTAGCTCTTTCTTACAAAGACTTTGAAATATCTTTATTTGGGGTGAATGGCAGCTTACAATGATGCTGCCCCCCAATGTTGCTGTTAGAACTGAAGCATGAGCAAGAGCCTGTAATGATGAGCTTGCTGACAACTAAGCCCCTGAAACAGTACTCGAGACAGACTACAAGGCAGGAGTTTGCATGGTGTCAGGATTTCAGAAGACTCTCGTTTCTCTTTGGTAGTTTTAGTTTTCTCTTTTGTAAAAGAGCAAGACAAGTGAGCATGGCAGCCCAAAATAGTTGCTATAATAATAATCAGTGCAAATTTTGTGAATCATTATTTTTTTATAGAATTTAAGATTTTAAAATATTTTGATAATGTTCTCTCTAAAATAAACCTGAATACAGAAAATTCATTCATTTGCTAAGTCCTCCGACCTCACAAAGTCCTTTCATAAAGAGACTTGGAAAGAGTGTCTGAAATTTAAATAAAATAAGCAGCTGTCAGAAGAGTTACTTCTTGAAACCATAATCTGACTTAACAACTTTATTTTCATTTATACTAAAAACTATAGCCCTTCTTCTGGTATCGCTGTGAACTATTGACATTAGGTTAAAAATCCCTCTAAGATATGGAGCATAACAATCTCTTTGACAGACTGAAAAACTGATATATGTCAAAGAAACAATCCTTCACTACTGACCAAATTCAAATGACTCTGTTATCATAAAAGCAATAAATAACCAATCTCAGATTGAAATACATGGTGTACTCGCCCCACTTCCAACATTTGCATGTCCCAGACAAGACTATAAATGGAGTCCACCATATCACAGGTACAAAAGCTATAAACCAACTCACAAATTGTTAAATAAAGTATATTCTGTCCTCCTACACTGAAAAAATGTATTTTCGTGATACTTGGAAGGTAAAGGTCAAAGTTAGACTTCTTGGGCTACTTAGCATTGCACGCTGAAATGTGGTCACAGGGGGACAGCTGGTTCTAGGCCGCAGTCCCCAGCTTCCAGGCTGGAGACCCCCACCCCCAGGCCACCCTTCTTCTCCTCTCACCACTGGCTCCATCCCATACTGTGGGGTCTTGTGGCAGGTGGTGCATGCGTGGACACTCTGGCCTTGCACATACAAGTTCTATCTACCTTCTACCACTTCCCCAACATGGCCCATGGCCGCCCTCAGGGCCAGCGCTGTATACTCTAGCCGTGCTGTCTGCCTTGGGCTAGACGCAGGGGAGAGACCAGTGCAGGACCTGGAAGAGGGCTCAGCCCATTTAGGAAGGGAGTACCCGGAATGTGATTAGACAGGACGGCGTGGGCTCCAGCTAGGTATGTCCCTGTGGCCATGCCCTCTAAAGCATGGGGTCCAGGGCAAGAGCCCTCTTACCCCACGTCGTAGAGCACACACTAGGCAACTTCCTCGCACTTGAACGAGTGCCCAAACCACCCACTCCTACTTAACAGTGTTAAGTTCCCCCATCATATCTTGTTTACTTTCCTAGAATATTGACTTTTATGAGCTTCTGGACAAACACTAGGATATACCATTGTCTATGGGAAAATAGCCCAGAGGAAGGCAAAGTGGCTTTATACAAACTGCCAGAGATGACAGGAAGTTTGGGTTTCAGAGAGGATACGGAAAGCAGCGAACCGAAACCCTCTCCTCCCTTTTAGGATCCTTCTTCACACATGGCACACCTTCCACAACAAGCACACGCATGGCCTCCTTGCGTGAACCTGGCATCACCTGTGCATCTTGCTCTGCTGCCATTCGTCCCCTCTTAAAGCCTAGCAGCAGGGCGGGGTGCGCTAGATAATCTCTCTCTGATAGTCATCTCTGCTCTTCCCATCACTCCCTCCTTGTCTGACATCAGCTAGTTCTGATCCCTTGGGACGGATGTGCCTTTTCTCACCCATAGAGTGTCGATTCAGCTTCCCCTGCTTCTCTCCTGTTGAGTGATTCATCGGGGGGTGGAGTGGGAGGCCAGCCACACCTGGAAAATGTGCCTTTTGGATCCTGGAGCTTTGATTGTTCTGTACTTTGCATTAGATTTTACTATTTCTACCAATGTCATCAGAGAGATGAGAATGAATAAAGCTGCTTGTTGACATTTCCTCATTTCATATGTGAACTAGAAAATGAAAAAAAAAAAAAAAAGACTTTTTTTTGGGTGATGGGGGCATGTCCCTTTCACTTCGTACTATGCTCCTTAGCTCATTTCCTGCCAGGAAAATTTCAGGTTTTTTAAAGCCATGAATCATATCAGTGACTCAAAGCCAATTTTGGAAGGAAAGAAGCTAAGTTGGCTGTCTCTAGAGAAGCAAAACTAGTAGGGAATATGAAGTTTTATTTTTGGAACTTTTGACAAACATCCACTAAAGCATTACTCATTAATTCATTCATTCATTCGGCGAAAATATATTGAAGGCATGCTGGATGGATGCTATTGCATATAAAGGCAATTTAATACTCTACTGAAAGATGCATAGATTTTTTTTAAAAAAGTTGGATTCTTACGGGAGAATCAAAACTTAGAAGTTGTAATTACTACAAATTTGACAACTGTGTTGCTATTAAAAAGAACAAGAGAAATTATGCTGTTCTTCAACCCAGATATACTATGATGATGATATATGACACTTTACACTTTTATTTCCTAAATCATAGAGCTGGAAGAGACCTAAGAGATTATCCATATAACTTTTCCATTTTACTAATGAGAAAAGGCAGGTCCAGAAGGGTAAGTGACCTGCTTGAGGTTGCACAGCACGTCAGCCCATGGCAGAGCCAGGCCTGAAGTCTTGACCTTCCATCCTTCTAAGAGCAAGTGTCCTTTCTAGGCACACTCATGAATGATCCTACTTATTTATTGGGGAATTATTATAATAGGGTAATAACTATTTATTTATTGTGAAAGCCAGGCACTTTCTCTTATGATGTATTAATTAACAGTCATACAACTTTGCAAGATAGGTACTATTATCTTTACTTTAGAGAAAGGGAAATCAAGGCTAAGGGAAAATAGGTTACTCACCAAAGATTTCCTGTCCAGCAAGTGGCAGAGCTATCATTGGAGAAGGCAACAATCTAATCCCCACGAGCCCATTCTTTCTACCGTTCACTATCACCTTGTCCATGCTGCTGGACAGCATCTTCTTGTAAGGAGTCAGCTTTTCCTATACAACCAAGACCAAATGGAGATGAATGAGACTCTGTTTCCAAATCAATATATGTGTTCGCTCATCCATCCATTCATTCATTCATTCCTTCTCCCCTGTACAAAGTACTGAGCTAGGTGCTATGAAAGATAAAAAGAATGGATAAGATATAGACCTGCCCTTGAAGATGCTCAATATCTAAAAAGGGACACAGGACTTGTTCACAGATAATTATAATAAATTTATAATATACAAATTAAGAAAAGTAGAAGGTGTTGTAGGAATTCTTGTGTTAGAGGAAAATAAGTATAATTGTGTACAATTTAGAAGGTTTAAGAACTCTGGGAAGGAAATACCTTGAAAAGATTATGAATTGTTTTACTCTTTGACCTCTAGGTGGTGAAAGAAATTACATGCTTATGGTGATTTCCTTTGAAAATGGGCATGGAGCTTTATCAAAGAGTAATTTGAATTAATGAATTTAAGGGGAAGGCCAGGAAGTTTACTTTGTCAAGTGGACCCTTGGAAAACAACAAAAAACATTGAAACTTTCAGGCTGTCCACTCTTCTAGGATGTAAAAATTTAGATACTAACTAAAATTTAGTTAATAACTCAAAAATGTGTTTATTAAATTTGCTGGGCTCTCATCTCATGTAAATTTGAATATATTGGTAGAAAAGTAAACATTCATATTTTGATGACAAATGAATAAAAAGTGAGTTGAGTAGGAAGAGTTTCAATTGCGCAATAGCAGCACTCAGGGATTTTTTTGAAACCCTAAATGGCTACTCTATGGAGATATAAAATATAAAATCAAATATATCAACTTGTGAAATTTCATAAGACCTTCATGATGTCTTTGGGCATTTCAGATGCTAATAACTTAGATTGAAGCAGGTTGGAGTTACAAAGAAAATTATTAGATTTGCTCTTTTCACAAAACACAATGAGTTCCAATTCTGACTCTGAGAGTCTTTGAAAAATGGAAAAATGGCACTTAAATGAGAAGGAAAACATGGCCTATGAGTAGCCGAATTCAAGTTCATAGCAACGTGAGAAGAAAAACTTCCCTGTGCCTTTGGATGCTGCTTATTACTACCCTTTAAAGTTAAAAAAAAAAAAAAAAAAAAAAAAAAAAATCACTGCAACTTCAAGAAGTGATATAAAAAGGACTTCAACTACATCTCTGATATTTTGTTTCCTTAAAAATGTATCAAGCAAACATGTGGAAATGGGAGCATTTGTTAAATCTGGATGGTGGTTACAAGAGCACCTGTGATTTTGTTCTCCCTACTTTACTGTCTGTTTGAAATATTTCATAATGAAACAACCACACACAGACTTTATGAAGACCTGATCATTTTTATTAGCCATCAAATCATCCTACACACCCACCTTTACATCACTGTGTTGACTTACTCCTAGGGAAACTGCACCACAAAAATGGCAGTATACATTGACTAGAAACTTCCAACCAATTAGTGGAGGTAAATAAAGTGACAGGTAGAAGGTGTAGGAAATTTTGTGGGGCAACAGCTTCTCTGCTCTTCAGCACCCCCAAAGCCTTTGCTTGATGATGGTATAGTGGGGAGATGCACTGTGGGGCAGGGCAGAGAGGGATGTTGGGCATCTCTTGGCTGGGCTGTTTCTGAGGTGACTTGGTTATCACAGAACCAGAGTGCCTTTCCCATGGTTCTAGGAAAGTGTCCCACCCACAAAACTGGGGGACATATCTCAAGTACTTTGTGACTCACCAGAGATTTGGGGAACACAGACCGAATATATGATACCAAACTATGATACTTGGCCATCTTTCAATTATAGCTTGTCCTCCTTTGTCTCACAGTATGGTTCTGTGGTGGTGTGAAACTGTATGTATCCAAGAAAAGTGTGTTCTTAAAGTTAATCCATTGCTGTGGGTGTGGACCCATTGTAAATAGGATCTTTTGGTGAGTAAGATCTTAGAATGTGAACCACTTCGTTAGGGTGGGTCTTAATCCTTTTACTGGAGTCTTTTCTAAGAGAATGAAATCTAGACAAAGAGAGAGAAAGCCACAGAAGCAAGAAGCTGAAAGCATCTAAACCAGGAAGAGAAGGGAGGGACCAGTAGATGCTGCCATGAGCCTTGCCATGTGGCAGAGGAGTCCAGGATCACTGGCAGCCAGTCTTAAGGAAGAAAGCATCATCTTGATGATGCCTAGGTTTGGACATTTTCACGTCTTCAAAACCATAAGCCTGTAAGCTAATAAATTCCCATGGTTAAAGCCAACACATTTTATTTTCTTTGAGCAGCTTAGCAAACTAGAACAGGTTTTGATGTGGAGGCAGAATATTTAGCAGCAGAAGGTCCTATCTAAAAGGATATTGGTTAAGGAAAGCTTAATAGAAGATGTCCAGATCTCCCATGATGCTTTCAGTCCACCACTAATATTCTGTGACTTCTGCCCAGAACAGCTTGGGGGTTCCTCAAAGTGAGCAGATATAGGCAAATTTCTGACATAGGTGAGGAGTATTCATATCAACTGATATGAGAAATTGAATTCTTTTTATGGGACAGTAAGTATGCTAAGCATATTTTTGAATGCATCATCTTGTTTAATTCTCACACCATTCTTTAAGGTAGGTAGTTTCCTCCCTATTTCAATTATAAGGAAACTGAGGCTCAAAAGTTCAAATAACTTGACTAAAGTCACATAGTAAATCTTAAAGCCTAGGTTTGTCTATTCTTTCAAAATATCTTGTAGTGCTTCCCCATACTCTGTAATGGTCTTGGAAGACTTACCCGTCCCTTATGTACTGTCTTTAGAAGGCTGGGGGTGGGGAACTGTGGAAGGGGCTCTATGGAGATGGAGTAGAAGGCTGTAGTGACAGCTTTAGGCCTGGAAGAGATGTCCTTCCTCTTCTCCAAGTCTGGTCTTCCTGGAATCCCAGGCCCTCAGGTCTCTTCAGGGACCCTGTCCATCCTAGTGTAGGACCCCATCCATCTCCATCAGTAACATCCCCTCAACAAACAATGCATGCAAATCTATCTTCTCTTTCAAGAAGCTCCCTGATGATTTGCATTTCCCTTTAACTATCACCCAAAGGGGTAGTGACTAGCACATGTGACTAGTGCAGACTGGAAATACGGCTAGTGTGACTGAGGAACTGCATTTTAAGTTTATTTCATTTTCATTAATTTTAAATTTAAGAAACTGAAGCTGTGCAAAATGTTTCCATTCAACACAACTCTACCGTTTTGGTAGAACTATGATTCACTTTAACTAATTGCACCACATAAGATATTGTTTTGTAGTGCATTTGTCAGGTGTGTGCATCTTCTAATATTAGGCATCAATACACTCTCCAAGTGGTCAATGGATTGATTAAGATCAGATTGTTTTTTCCATGCACTAATGTAATATTATAATGTGTTTATTTGAATATTTTATGCATGGAGAGCAAGTTACAGTGATATCTCTGTAATAGTAGTTGGTGATTAAATTGAAATTTTATTTTTATTATAATATATTGAAATTATTTTTCTAGTTTTCTATCTTATATGTGAATAAGTTCTATAGCCTATATTGAATGTTAAAACTTTAAAGAGGGGCAGAAAATTAAATGAAGAAAATTATAAAGGGTCAGTTATTTCTATTTTTATTTATTTATTTATTTATTTATTTATTTATTTATTTATTTTAAGGGTCAGTTGTATAGGTATGGAAAATTTTTAAATTAAAAATGAAGAGCCCCTAAATATGTGAAGGAAATATTGGCAGATTTTAAGAGAGAAACACAGTCCTACATTATTAGTAGGAGAATACAAAACAACACTTTCAATAATGTATAGAACATTTAGACAGAAGATCAATAAGGAAATAGAAGACTTAAGTGATATTTTTAAGCCAGCTAGCCCTAACAGACATATGTAGAACACTTCACCCAATAGTAGCAGAACACGCATTCTTCTCGAGTGCACATGGATCATCTCAGGATAGACCATATTTTAGGTTACAAAACAAGTCTCAATAAATTAAAAAATATCAAAATCTTACAATGTATCTTCTCCAACAACCATAGAATGAAGCTAGTGATCAACAACGGGGAAAACTAGAAAATTCACAAATATGTGGAAATTAAACAATGTGCACTTAAACAACCAATGGGCCAAGAAGAAATCACAAGAGAAATAAGGAAATATATTGAGGTGAATGAAAATGAAAACAGAACACACCAAAATGTATGGGATGCAGCAAAGGCAGTGCAGAGAGGGAAAATTATAGCTCTAAAAACTTACAAAAGAAGATAGATCTCAAATCATAGACCTAACCTCACAACTGAAGGTTCTAGAGAAGAGAGCAAACTAACTCCAAAGTGAGCAAAAGGAAGGAAATAACAAAGATTAGAGCAGAAATAAATGCAATAGAGAATAAAAAGCACAATGGCGAGAATCAACAAAACCAAAAGTTGGTTCTTTGAAAAGATCAATAAAATTGACAAACCCTTAGCTAGACTAATAAAGAAAAAAGAGAGAGGATGCAGATAACTAAAAAAAAGAAATGAAAGAGGGAACATAACTGCTGATCCCACAGAAATAAAAAGATTATAAGAGGTTATTATGAACAACTGTATGTCAAAAAATTAGGTAACCTAGACAAAATGGACAAATTCCTAGAAACCCACAAATTACCTACACTGACTCAAAAAGAAATAGAAGATCCTAATAGACCATTAACAAGAGATTGAATGAGTAATGAAAAACTTCCCAACAAAGAAAAGCCCAGGACCAGATGGCTTCATTGGTGAATTTTACCAAACATTCCAAGAAGAATTAAAACCAATAGTGCTGGGAAGCGGCTGTGGCTCAATCAGTAGGGCTCCCGTTTACCATATGGGAGGCCCCGGGTTCGGTTCTCGGGGCCTCCTGGTGAAGGCAAGCCCACCCGCACGGCGTGGTTGGCTGACCCAGCGAGCACAAGCAGCAAGGGGGCGATAAATGAATAAATAAATAAAATCTTTAAAAAAAAAAAAAAAAAAAAACCAATAGTGCTCACACCTTCCAAAAAATTGAAGAGGAGTGAATACTTCTCCTAATCCCAAAGCCAGATAGAGATACTACAAAAAAAGAAAATTACAGACCAACACTCCTTACGAATAAAAACGCAAAACTCCTCAACAAAAATGCTAGCAAACCAAGTCAAATAGCACTTTAAAAGACTTATACACAATGGTCAAGTGGGATTTATCCCAGGCACACAAGGATGGCTTAACAAAAGAAAAGCAATTAATGTAATACACCACATTAATAGAACAAAGGGGAAAAGCTAATGATCATCTTAACTGATGCAGAAAAAGCTTTTGACAAAATCCAGCACTCCTTCTTGATAAAGACATTTAGAAAACCAGGAATAGAAGGAAGCTTCCTCAACCTGATAAAGAACATATATGAAAAACCCACAACTAACATCATCCTCAATGTTGAAAGACTGAAAGCTTTCCCTATAGATTGGGAATAAGACAAGGATGCCCATTCTCACCACTGTTATTCAATATCTGGAAGTTCTAGCCAGAGCAGTTAGGCAAGAAAAAGAAATAAAAGGCATCCAAATTGGAAAGGAAGAAGTAAAACTTTCACTTTTAGCAGATGACATGATCCTATCTATAGAAGTCTCAAACAACAACAACAAAACAAAAACAACAAAAACAAAACAAAACAAATCTACAATGAAGCTACTAGGGCTAGTAAAAGAATTCAGCAAAATGAGGGGTGCAAGATCAACATGCAAAAATCAGTAGTGATTCTATACACTAGTGATGAACACTATGAGGAGGAAATTAAGAAAAAGATTCCATTTACAGTTGCAACTAAAAGAATCAAATATCTAGGAATAAATTTCACCAAGAACATAAAGGCCTTATACACAGAAAACTACTCGTAGATAGGAAGACTAAATATGTTAAGATGACAATTCTACCCAAAGCAACTTACAGATTCAACACAATCCTCATTAAAATTCAAACAGCCTTCTTTGCAGAAATGGAAAAGCCAATCATCAAATTGATTTGGAAGGGTAATAGCCAAAAACATCTTGAAAAAGAACAAAGTTGGAGGACTCACATTTTCTGACTTTAAAAATTATTACAAAACTATTGTGGTCAAAACAGCATAGTGCTGGCATAAGGATAGACATATAGACCAATGGAATCACATTGAGAGTTCAGAAATAGACCCTCACATCTATGGCCAGTTGATTTTTGACAAGGCTGCCAGGTCTACTCAATTGGAAAAGAACAGGCTTTTCAAGGGCTGCTGGGAGAACTGGATATCTTTTATGCAAAAGAATGAAGAGGGACCCCTATTTCACACTATATACAAAGATTAACTCAAAATGGATCTAAGAGTTTAATCTAAGAACCAGGACTATAAAACTCTTAGAAGAAAATGCAGGGAAGCATCTTCAGGACCTTGTGTTAGGCAATGGTTTCCTAGACTTTACATCCAAAGAATGAGCAATGAAAGAAAAAATAGATAAATGGGACCTGATCAACAGTAAAAACTTTTGAGCATCAAAGGACTTCATCATGGAAGTAAAAAGACAACCTACAGAATGTGAGAAAATATTTGGAATCCACATATCCAGAATGTATGAAGAAATCCTACAACTCAGCCACAAAAAGACAAATAACCCAATTTAAAAATGTGCAAATGACTTGAACAGACATTTTTCCAAAGAAGGTATACACAGGGCCAAAAACACATGAAAAGATGCTCGACATCATTAGAATGCAAATCAAAACCACAATGGGATACCATTTCACACCCACTATTAAAAAAAATAATAATAACAAGTGTTAGAGAGAATGTGGAGAAATAGAAACACTTGTGCACTGTTGATGGCAAAGTAAAATGGGGTAGCTGCTCTGGAAAAGAAAGTTTAGTGTAGAATACCATATAATTCCACAATCCCACTTCTGGGTATATACCACAAAGTATTGAAGACAGGAACTCCACAGATATTTGCAGACCAATTTTCATAGCAGCAGTATTATTATTCACCATTGTCAAAAGATGGCAGCAACCCAAGTGTCCGTCAAGAGACGAATGGATAAACAAAATATGGTCTATACATGCAATGGAATATTGGTGAGCCATGAAACTGAACGAAGTTCTGATACATGTGACAACATGGATGAGCCTTGAAGACCTCTTGGTGAGTGAGATCAGCCAGACACAAAAGGACAAATTTTGTCTGATCACACTGACATGACTAATTAGAATAAGCACATTCATAGTGTCAGAAACTAGAATTCAGGCTACCAGGGGCCAAGGTGGTGGGTAGGAATGGGCAGTTAATGCTTAATTGGTAGAGATTCTCTGTTTGGGGTGATGGAAAAGTTTTGGTAATATATAGTAGTGATGGTAACACAACATTGTGAATATAATTAATATCGCTCAATTAGATATCCGAATGTGATTAAAAGGGGAAATTTTAGGTGGTATATATGTTGCTAGAACAAAATTTAAAAACAAAACAAAAATAACCATAGGACTTGTTTTAGTTTGCCAAAGGGATGCTGATGCAAAATACCAGAAATGTGTTGGCTTTTTTTTTTAAGATTTATTAATTTATTTATTTCTACCCTCCCTCCCCGTTGTTTTGTGCTCGTTGTCTGCTCTCTGTGTGTTCTTCTGTGTCTGCTTGTCTTCTCTTTAGGTGGCATGGGGACCTGATCCTGGGACCTTCCGGAGTGGGAGAGAGGTGCTCAATCTCTTGCACCACCTCAGCTCCCTGGTCTGCTGCGTCTCTTATTATCTGTCCTCTGTGTCTCTTTTTGTGGCATCATCTTGCTGCGCCAGCTCTCCGTGCAGGCCAGCACTCCTGCATGGGCCAGCACTCTGCGTGGACCACCAGCACTCCACGTAGGCCAGCTTGCTTTTCACCAGGAGGCCCCGGGAATCGAACCCTGGACCTCCTGTGTGGTAGACAGGAGCCCAATCACTTGAGCCACATCCGCTTCCCTGTGTTGGCTTTTAGAATGGGGTTTTATTGGGGGTAAAATCTTACAGTTCTGAGGCCATGAAATGTCCAGATTAAGGCATCAGCAGAGGGAACAGATGTGGCTCAAGCAGTTGAGTGCCCACCTCCCACATGGGAGGTCCTGGGTTCAGATGCCTCCTAAAGAAGACAAAACATACAACAAGCAGACATCAAGCAAAAACAAAGAGCAGACATTGAGCAAAAACAATGAGTAAAAACAATGAGCAAGACAATGAGCAAAACAATGAGCAGACAATGAACAAAAACAAAAAAACGAGCAGCGAAGGCATCAGCAGAGATGCTTTCTCACCAAAGTCACCTGCCACGTTGTGAAGCCAGATGGCTGCCTATCTCTGCCAAAGTCTCTTTCTTCCCCTCCAGAACTTGCTGCCTCCTGTCTCCTGGAGCTCAGCTGAGGGCAACGAGGCATAGGGCTTATCTCTTTCCGGACCTCCTCTATCAGTGTGGACTGCTCTGCTTTCTTCCTGAGTTTAGCTGCAGGCTATCAGGCATATGGCCTCAGCTCTTTGAGCCTCTTCGGGGCTTCCCTCCTTGCAGCTCAGTGGTGGGTGAAGCTCGAGTCCTTTACTGACATGGCAGGATCAAATATGGTGGCTTCCTTTTCCTCTGTGTGTGCGTCTCTCTGTGTCTTTATTTTTATCAGACCCCAGCAGAAAAGCGGAGACCAAATGTGGTTCATGCTGTACTGAATAGTCCAATCAAAAGCTCTAAAGCTGTTTTATCAATTAATCTAATCAAATACCCCTCAACTGAATTTAATGCAATCAAAGGGTATCATACCCACAGGAATAGATTCATTCAAAAACATAATCTTTCTCTTTTTAGGAGTCACAAAATTCAAAATGTCACAGGACTGTCCAACACAAGCATTATAGTCCATGTCACCTAGGGTCTATAGTTAGTAGTACAACTATGATGTTATTCTCCTATCAGTTGTAACAAAGCTACAACACTAATGCAAAATGTTAAAATGGGGGCAGGTATAGGGAACTCTGAATTTTTTTATTGTGGTAATATATATACAACACAAAATTTCATATTTTAACCATTTTCATGTGTATAATTCAGTGATATGAATTACAATTGCAATACTGTGCTCCCATCATCACCATCCATTACCAAAACTTTTCCATCACCTCAAACAGAAACTCTATACCCATTAAGGAATAACTCATTCCCACCTACCCCCCAACCCATGGTAATCTGTCATCTACTTTCATTGCTAAGTATTTGCTTATTTTAGGTACTTCATATAAATGAAATCATGCAATATTTGTCCTTTTGTGTTTGGCTTATTTTACTTAGCATAATGTTTTCAAGGTTCATCCGTGTTGTAGCAATTATCAGAAGTTCATTCCTTTTTATGGCTGAATAGTATTCCATTGTATGGCTAGACCACATTTTGTTTATCCATTCATCTATTGATGGAAACTTGGGTTGTTTCTACTTTTTGGCTATTATGAATCATGCTACTATGAAAATCGGTGTATAAGCGTCTGTTGGAATCCCTGTTTTCAATTCTTTTGGCTATATACCTAGAAGTGAGATTGCCAGGTGGTATGGTAGTTTTATGTTTACTTTTCTGAGGAGCCAGCAAGCTGTTTTCCACAGTGACTGCGCCATTTTACATTCCTACCAGCAATGTCCCAGTATTCCTGTTTCTCTGCAGCCTTGCCAACATTTATTATCCAATAGCATCCCACTGGGTATGAAGTGGCCACCTCCTGTACTTCCAATCTGCCTCACTGGATGTGCTTTGCTTCTGTGAGTTAGATTTCCTGAAGATCTATCCTCTCTCTCTTCATTATCACACCCCAGTTTGCTATAACCTTCAAACTTCTCTCATTCTCATCAGCAGCTTCTTAGCCTCTTGCAGTTTTTGCAGGATGGTGGCCAGGTACTCTTGAAAAAAGTCCAGCTTTCAAGATAGGGTTTTAAATTAACATGGCATTTAATAAACAAAATCAGTATAGTTACCTTGATATTCCAGGGACGCTGCCACTGCTCAAATTGTTTTGGATTGTTAGGAGTGTCTGGCATATTCTTTGGAATCCTTTCAATGGTAGAAGACCAGCATTTGTGGACAGTCTTAGTGTTTACAACAAAGTTACTTTGAGCCCAGTGTGGTAAATAAAGTTAGTAATCAAATGGGTCACTGATGTAATTGAGATAGAAACAATAAAATGAGACTCACGTCACAGGATGTGTGCAATCCTCCACTTAGACCTGGGTAAGAGAGGGCCCGATATGGGGGTCTGTGATGGTTGTGCTAAATGTGTCAACTCGGCCAGGTAATTGTGCCCAGGTGTTTGGTCAAGCAAGCACTGGGCTAATTGTAAACAAGGACATTTTTGGACTTTAGTCACCAGTGAGTTTACTGCATAGTAAACTCTGATTACATCTATGTCAATCAGGGAGATTTGCCGTCAGCAATGAGTGATGCTTTATCCAATCAGTTGAATGACTTAAAAGGGGAAGTGATTTCAGCATTCAGGGAGAATTTCCCAGCTCGTCTTTGGACTGCCAACGTCTCCCGGAAACTCATCAAGGACCTTCATTGGAACTTCATTGGAGCCCCTGGTTTGCAGCCTGTGCATCCCCACGGTCACGTGAGAGACTCTTATAAAATCTCATATTATTGACAGATATCTCCTGTTGATTCTGTTTCCTTAGAGAACCCTGACTAATACATTGCCCATGCTTTAGAGGACCCTGCGTATATCACAAACCCACTGAAGAGCTAGAGAGCTCATGAGACCCTCTGTCTCTCAGAATCTGGGGCTCAGCACTGGACAGCACAATTCATAACCTCAACACATCTGCCCTCAGGATCAACACTGTTCATGTCCCAGGAAATATGTCTCAATAGCCCTTGCACAATAACCTTGGTATCCTCCAAACAAAAGGCAACGGGGTCTAAATGAAGTGAGGTGTACAACTCTGATGATATTGCTTTGGAGAGCAGAGGGGTTTTGCACAATTGAAGTGTTTTGATCAGAGAAAATAGAAGTGAATTAACTAATCAAATACACCTTCTCAGAAAGCTGACTGTAACAGGATCTTGCTTAATGAGGTATCATTTCCCAGTTAGAGTTGAGCGTGTACTTTCACCTTTCTCTCCTCTTTACAATTTGTTTCGTTGAGGAGGCTGTGAAATAACACAGTTCACAAGAATTTTACATGGTGGCTGAGAAATACTTTGTATTATTAAGAAATTCATATTGCTTTTACATTTGTATAGTCACAGGTTAAGCTATAACATGTATGAAGTATGATACAATTCTTTGCATCAGGAACTAGATGGACATTGGATGCTAGAATTTTGGGAATTTATGTTTTCACAAAAAATTTAATAATGTGTGATCAAAATCTCAAAAAATAAAAATTTTCAACTTTGTTTAAATAAGCGATTTAATTTGATATTCATTAACTGTAATTTATAATTTGTCACTTATGGTTAGTAAAGATTTAAAATAGCTTAAAAAGAAAATGATATTTGGAAAGCATAGATGCAAATTATTTTAATTTTAAAAATTTAACTGTTTCTTTAATTTATGCTTTTATAAAAATGCATTCAAATTATATATACTTTGATTATGAATACATTTTATTTTTTAATCCTTTAGATCAGACGTTCAATAAAATACAAATTATGTCAAAATATTGCTTAGCAAAACCTCATCAGTGATTTTGCAGATATGCAGGGAAGAAAAATAAATTTTAGGAAGTAACAATTTAGAAATTACATGTCTTCTTCTTTTTACTCATCCAAACATTGCCAACCCATCAACAAAATGTACAGACTTATACAATAATGATGAAATTCTGTTGTCTTTGATATTCTGCTTTCTGTCTTATAAAAACCGTGACTTTACACATACTTTAATTCTCTTTATTATGAAGGTATATTTTTCAGGTGAGAAGGATGGAACAATTTTATTTAATTGTTAGTTTGATTTATAGCTTTTAATTATTTAGACACTCAGTGTGGGGGTCTTAATTTGCCCGCTTGCCTCTGGCTCTGCAAATACTAAGGGGGATCTGGGGCTTTAAAACAAGTTCTAATATTATTTTGAGCACTGCCATCGTAACAGTAATGCTTCCAAATTTGACCATTTGAAGGACTACATTCATTTGCTGCTATATGCTTATTAAAAACTCATCATGTCATATATGCATATATATTTATATATCATTTTGCAAATGTTTGTATGTATTGTGAGAATTTTGATTTTTACCCACAATAAAAATAAATTAAAAAAAAAAAAAAAAAAAAAAAACTCATCATGTTTCTTTACGGCAATACCTGAATATCACTCATCACCTGCTTCAGATTGACAACTGAAAGAAAATGTGTAAATTAAATTTCTTAAAGTGATTTAGAGAGCTCATTTTTTGAAAGAGTGTTCACAACCAATTTTGTATTTTAGGGAAAAGACTTTTAATAAAGCAACTTATCCCCCCTTATTTACATATTGTTAGAAATCCATGCTTGCTCAAGAGAGTAGTTCAATCCTGGATGCACATTAGAATCACCGGGGGAAAGTTTAAAAATTATTGATGTCCTGGTCCCACCTCTGAAGATTTTCATTTAATTGTTTTGGGGTAGAGCCCAGGCAACAGTATTTTTAATGTACATTTTTTTGTTCATTTACAATTTTTATTTTGAATAATAAATTCACAGCAAGTTGCAAGGAAAAAAAAGTATCTGGAGACCCTGTGTACATTTTACCTAGTTTTCCTCAATGGTAGTTTCTTGTATAATTATAATACAATGTCAATTTCAGGAAAATGGCATTGGTATAATCCACACATCTTATCCAAATTCACTAGTTTTACATGCACTCGTGTGTGTGTGTATTCTATGCAATTTTTATCACTTGTAGATTCATGTAAGCACCACGACAACCATAATTCAGAACTGTGGCATCATCACAAGGCTCGCTCATGCTATGTCCCCATCTCTAAGCCCTGCAACCCCTCACCTGTTCTCCATCTCTATAGCTGTGTTATTTCAAGAATGTTGTATAAATGGAATCAGACAGTATGTATGCATCCTTTTGAAATGGGCTTTTTTTCATGCAGCCTAATTTCCTTGTGATCCACCCAGGTTGTTCCATGTATCAATAGTTTGTCCCTTTTTATTGAGGATCAGCGTTTTGTGATAATGGATAGGCCACACTTTTTTTTTAACCAGTTCACCCATTGAAGGACATTTGGATTGTTTTCAGCTTTTGGCTATTACTATTATTTTTTAAAAGATTTATTTATTTATTACCCCCTCCCCTCGTTGTTCTGTGCTTGCTGTCTGCTCTCTGTGTGTTCTTCTGTGTCAGCTTGTCTTCTCCCCAGGAAGCACCGGGAACTGATCCTGGGACCTTCCGGTGTGGGAGAGAGGCGCTCAATCCCTTGTGCCACCTCAGCTCCCTGGTCTGCTACGTCTCCTATTGTCTCTCCTCTGTGTCTCCTTTTGTTGCATCATCTTGCTGTGCCAGCTCTCCGCGTGGACCAGCACTCCACGCAGGCCAGCTCACCTTCACCAGAAAGCCCCGGGAATCGAACCCTGGACCTCCTGTATGGTAGACGGGAGCCCAGTCACTTGAGCCACATTTGTTTCCCAGCTTTTGGCTATTAAAAAATAAAGCCACTATAAATATTTGTGTGCAGGTTTTTGTGTGAATATGTACTCATATCTCTTTGTGGTAAGTGTGTGTTTAGTTTTATAATAAACTGCCATTTTACACTCACCAGCAACGTATGATCCAGTTTCTCCACATCCTTCCCACCATTTGGTGTTGTCGCTATCTTTTATTATTTTCATTCCAATAGGTGTGTAGTGGTTTTAACTGGCATTTCCCTAATGGCTGATGATGTTGACCATCTATTCATGTGCTTAGCTGCCATCAATGTATCCTCTTGGGTGAAATGTCCCTTTATGACTTTTACCCATTTTCTGATGGAATTGTTTTGTTTTGTCTTGTGAGTCGAGAGTTCTTTATATTTCTAGATACAAGGCCCTCACTGGATATATGGTTTGCAAATATTTTCTACTACTCTGTGGCTTGTTTTTTTATTCCTATTACAAGGTCTTTTAAAGTAAAAGTTTTAATTTCAATGAGATTGACTTTTTAAAATTTTATTTTTATGTATCATGCTTTTCGTGTTAAGTGTAAGAACTCTTTACCTAGCTCCAGATCCTGAAGATGTTCTCCTTGGCTTCTGAGGTAGGAGCCCTAGCACAGCCAGCTGCCTTTCCCTGGGACCCACAAATACAGCCTGTGCCTAGGACCAGGTGTGTCAACCTATTGGGCTAAAACACAATCCCCTAGTAGATAAGGGCACTGCCGGTACATTCCTCCTCCTATTGGCCTGAGCATGTGTGAGCATTCGCTGGAAACAGTCTTGCCCTGGTGGGCACATTTTATGACCTCCAGCTCACACCCCAGTGGTGCATCTGTACCTCATGGGGATGGAGCTGTGTGAGTTGTGCTTTGCCTGGCAACCCCGATATCTGTATTAGAGTGAGTTGACATCTCTTTAGGTGCCTCTCCTTCTGACTGACAGCTTTTTTTTTTCCCCTGGAAGTTTTATCATTTTATCTTTTATATTTAAGTCTGTGATCCATTTTGAGTTAGTTTTTGCATAACTTGTGAGGCTTAGGTTGAGGTTCTTTTATATATTTATTTATTTTTGCCTATGATTGTCCAATTGCTCCGGCATCATTTGTTGAAAAGGCTTTTTGTTTTCGTTTGCTAAAAGTTGCCAAAAG
Source organism: Tolypeutes matacus (assembly GCA_026826555.1). Taxonomy (NCBI): domain Eukaryota; kingdom Metazoa; phylum Chordata; class Mammalia; order Cingulata; family Chlamyphoridae; genus Tolypeutes; species Tolypeutes matacus. The sequence continues at coordinate 6,992,472 of JAKSZT010054400.1, forward strand.
CAATACACCAGAAATGGATTGTCTTTTACAACGGGATTTATTAGTTTATAAGCTTACAGCTCTGAGGCTGTGAAAATGTCCAAATCAAGATACCATCAGGCAATAGTCTGTCCCCGAAGACCAGCTGCTGGCAATCCCAGACTCCACTGTCACATGGCAAGACACATGTGGCACCTGCTGATCTCTCCCTTCTCTTCTGGGCTTCCTTGCTTTCAGCCTCTGGCTTCCAGTCAGCTCCTGTGGCTTTCTCTCTCTCTCTCCATATTCACCCCATTTGTAAAGAACTCCAATAAGAGGATTAAGACCCACCCTGGGTCACGCCTTACTGAAGAAATCGAATCAAATGTCCCACCTACAATAGGTTTATACCCACAGGAATGTATTAGCTCTAAGGACATGATTTTCTGGGGTCCACAAAAGCCTCAAACTATCATATCCTCCTCCACTGAATTGCTTTTGCATCTTGGTAAAAAAAAAACCATTGGACAAGATGACGCAACAAAGAGACACAAAGAGGAAAGGCAATGAGAGACATGACAGAGCAGGGAGCTGAGGTAACTCAACTGATTGGGCTCCTTTCTCCCATGTGGGAAGTCCCAGGTTTGGTTCCTGGTGCCTCCTAAAGAGAAGACTAGCAGACACAGAATGCACACAGCAAATGGACACAGGGAGCAGACAGCGAGTGCAAACAACAAGGGGAGGGGGAATAAATTAAAAAAAAAAAATCTTAAAAAGAATAACTAAAAAAGTATGTGAAAACATATACATAAATATGAACATTTTCCTTTTGCCTCAGGTTCCAAGATAGCACAACATGACACTGGTATTTATTGAAAATTTTAATATTTTGTTCATTATGGATTTTTTTGTGTTAATTTTGATTTTTTAAATGTGGCATTAAACTGTTATTTACCGTTAGTACTGAGTGTTTGGTGTCCCCTTAAGTTTTGCACCCAAGGCAAGTGCTCCACCTGCCTTGCCTAATACGGACTCTTCCAACTGGAGACATACACACCCATCTTAGAAGGACAAATGTTAATTCTCAGAAAGAGGACAGCCTGAACTTATGTGTAAACAGGGGAAATATTTTTTTAAGCTGGCTTATGATATGCAAGGTACCTTGCTGCCACAGTGAAGTCAGTATTTTATATTGTTACAGAGAATCATGTTTTTCCTTTTCTTTTAGTACCCTGTCTTTAAAGAGTGTCCTCAAGGTCAAAGTTATTATGACAGTGTTACCTAATCTTCTTATAAAAGAATATATGTGCCATAGTAGGTTGTGAAAGTAACTTGTAAAAATATAATAGAATACTCATATACCTATTACCCAACTTAAGAAATAGAACATTAATAACAGAGTAAAAGCTATCTGTATGTTATCTTCCATTCTACTTCTCTACCTTGTCCTGCAGGTAAGCACTAGCTTAATTTTCCCTTTATCATTCCCTTGCTTTTTATAATAATTGTATAATGCATGCATGTTTTCCTAAATAATATATTGCTTAGTTTGACTTTTTTTGAGCTTTATAACAGGTATAATACTGTACATGTAGTCTTCAGTGATTTGCTTTTCTTATCCAACATTCTGCTTTTAAGATTCATCCATATTGGTCCTAGCTGTAATTAATTAATTTTCACTGCAATATACTATTTTGTTGGGAAATTTATATATGTATCCTGTGGCTAATAGACATTTGAACTGCTTTCAAAAAAAAAAACAAAACACCATTGGGCATACTTGTGTGGGTCTACTCCTGGCTTCTCTGTTCTGTTCCATTGATCTCTATGCCCATCCTCCATCAGTACTGCATTGTCTTGGTTATTGTACCTATAGAGTAAGCCTTAACATTGGAGAGAGTGATTCTTCCCACTTTACCCTTCTTTTTCAAAATTGTCTCAGCTATACTAGGTCCTTTGCTTTTACATATAAATTTTAGAAAAAGTTTGCCAATGTCTACAAACAACCTTTCTGGAGCTCATCCCAGGAGATTTAGATTTAATTGATCTGGATTAGAGCCCAGGCATCAGTATTTTTAAAAAGCTCCCCAGGTGATTCTGATGTATAGCCAATATTGTGAACTTTGGTTTAAAGCATGACACACCTAAGCAAAAATTGCCTCTGGAAAATCAGTGACTCAGGGTTTGAGTTGATGGTTTGAAGAATAGGTGGTATCTTCTAAGAAAATGAACCGTGAAATGAAATTTAAAGAAGTGGAAGGAGAAGAGAGAAATAGCAATTTCTTATGACTCTGTAAAGTAGCCTCCATTAAATGCCCATCTAAGTAGGAGGAAGCCTAGGTTTGAAAGATCAGCATAACTAATCTGGATGAAGCATCGGAAAAATTGAAAGACTTGGTATCAAGCCACAGAATTCTCACTTGGCTTGAACACACAAAAGACTTAGGTATGGCCAAGGCAGACACTCTAGATAGGCGTGGTACAATTTAATAATGTGAAAGCATTTCACACATGTGGGTGGCGATAGAAAGAAGTATTGAAGGTTTAAGGTGGGTCAGCTCAGCAAGCTATTTTGAATACTGAGCCTTACTCAGAAGCCCTGCTGCAATAAAATCAAACTCACATGGGTGAGTAGGTTGCTCAAATTCCCACTGTCAGCAAGTACTAAGAACAGAAATGACCTTTTAAACCAATTCTGCCTGATTCCAGAGCTCCTGCTTTCCTCTTCCACCCCATGTCACATCTCACAAGGTAAGAATTAGAAAATTCTGAATTTTGGACTTCCTGATATTTCATATAGGCCAATATCATTTTTTAAAAACTTGTAGTTGGTTGTTTCCTTCCTTCTGCCTTTTATGGATATCTTCCTAAAAATCTGCGTTAAACAGAGCCTGCATCTGAAACTATTTCTTTAGATACTCATCACTTTTTCCACTTTTGGTGATCATTTGCAATTGTGAAATCAGAATTTCTCTCCTGAATACTTCCCAAGAGCCTTTTCCCATCTAGAGTATTTTCTTGCGGCTTAATTGATAGTAGGCATTCAATGAAGATTTGTAGAATTTAATTTAGGGATTCCCAGGGAGCTAGCATACTTGATGAACTTTATAGCCATCGGAATTTTAATTTTATCATTGCTTTCATTTGAGAACACATTTTAACATCCTGTTGTCTTCCATTCACTCAACACATATATAACAATATGAGGGAATTAAGAGTGGAAATAGCTTTAGTGATGTCTTCACCTCCTTCTCCCCATACCACCTACTTCATTTTATTAATAAATTAACTCAAAGGGGTTAAAGATTTAGCCAAATACATACAGTTAGCTAATAATGACATGAACCCTAGAATTAGAAAAATGGGTTAAACTTATCAGGTTTAAATAGACCCTACATTTAGAGCTGTAATGGGCATCTGTTTCTACTGAAAGGGTGACATCATCACTCCCCCTGTTCTGGTAACAAAATCTTATTCCCTCCCCCACTTTCAGTCGCAGAGGATTGCCCCGAGCTAATTCACTCTCCAGCTCCACAATGGGCATGTGGTGCGGCCTGGCCAATCGGAGTGGGGCATCCCCCTAGCTACAGTGATGGGTTCACAGATTGGGCTCTTGGCCCACCCAGGGCCAATGAGACTCAACCCTGGGATTCATGTTTGGGAGGATAGAATCGCTCTGGTTGCCGAGAGGACAGGACTTAAGCCTGTGTCTGCAGGCAGCCATCTTAGCACCTGTTTTAGTTTGGTAAAGGTGCTGGGAGCAAAATACCAGGAATGGGTTGGCTTTACAATAGGGATTTATTAGGGTAAAAGCCTAGAGTTCCAATGTCGCGAAAGTGTCCTGATCAAAGCATCTTCAGAAATGCTTTCTCACCCAAGCTTGGCCGCCGGCAGATCCTGGACTCCTGCCAGGTGGCAAGGCAAAAGGGGGGGTCTCCATTTTTTCCTCCAGGCTCACTTTCTCCCTGAGCTCAGCTGTGGGCAATCAGGCACAGTGGCTTGTACCTCCTGGGCTGCTCCGCTGATCCCAGCCTCCGGCCTCTGTGTCAGCCTCTTGGGTTTCTCTTTCTGCAGCTGTAGGAGATTCTGGAGTCTTCTCTCACATTGAGGGTAAAATGGAGGTTCTCTTTCTCTCTGTGTGTCTCTTCCATTTATAAAGGACTCCAGTAAAAGGCTTAAGACCCACTCTGGGTCCTGCAATCTAATCAAAGGCCCTTATCTGAATCTAACCTAAAGACTCCACATACAATAGGTTTCCATGCACAGGAATTGGTTAGCTTAAGAACGTAGTTTTCCGGGGTCCACAAAAGACTCAAACCAGGACTCCACCTTAAGGGGAGGACTGCATGAAAATGGAGCCATCACAGAGAAACGCAAAACCTAGTGTGGCAAAAGCCTAATCCCCAAAACACTGAATGTCCTGATCGAGGCATGCCTGAGTGAGAATACCTATGGATTTGTCAGTTATCTAATTATTTATACCCCACAGATCCCTTTCCTGTTTTTTCAATGCCTAAAGCTAATTGAGGTGGGGTTTCTGTCATTTGCAATGTACAAGAAACCTAATGAAATCGTGATCAAAAAGCAAATTGATAAGTATAGGATTGGCGAGGATTGCGGCCTAATAGCTATTCATGTGAAAAAGGCTCATAGAAATTCTTACTTGTATTAAGTTGAAATTTGATATTCTGAAATATCTAACAATTGTTCTTAGTTCTACACTGTGGGATGAAATGAAATAATGTAAATTCACTTCTTTGTGGCAAGATAGATCATCTAGAAACAGCTGATGATAATCTCCACCTACTCTGCACTGGTCAGATCTCTCTTGAAAATCATTTTCAATTTTGTTTAATACTTTAAAAGAGACATGGACAAACAGGCTATCAAGGGGGCGGGGCTAGGAGAGTATGGGATCATATAATCACACCATTATTGAAGGAATAGATATGAACACTTAGAAGAAGAAAAAATAGGCCTTTTTACATACTTCAATTCATGTTAATTGGAAGAAAATATCTTTTCTGTTATAATTTTGATTTATTTTATTTGGCAGAGGTAGGAATAATGGATAAGAGTTTTGGGAAGGCAGATTTCAACTCAATATGGGCAAAATTTTCAACCAATATGCTCTTTCCACAGTGTCTGACATGGGTTACATAGGAGTGCCATCTGTTGGTTATTTTCTTCGAAGAACCAATGGACACAAAAACGTTTCACCCTTTAAACAGAGTTGTTTTTCCCCCCTCCGTTAATGAGTGAGCACAGGAACTGTGTTTATCTGTTCAACATTATTTCTGTATGGCCTCAGGGAAAGTTGGGTAAGAGCTTTATAAATACATTCTCAATAAATGTACCAATAAAATGATTGTTGGTTTTGTATGTTTTCCTACTTTAAAAGCAATGGCCTAGCTCTGTCTTAAAACTTTGTGAATGCTTTTAAAATTAACTTTAGTTAGTAAAGTATTAATTTCTACCTTTAAACCACAATGATAAACACATAGCAGGACTTGACACCTATCTTATAAGGAGGAATTAATTGCTGCCTTCTTTAGTTTCCATAGCACTTTATATAAACTTTTACTACATCCCGTCACGTTACATCATATTAATGTATTTACTTCCCCCAATAAAGCACTCCAAGGAGAAGGACTATGCCTTATTAAACTCTGTATCAAAGGAACTTAGTAGGTACTGGAAGTCCTAGCCAGCTTAATAGGATAAGAAAAAAATAGAAATACAAGGTTTAGAAAGGCAGAAACAAACTGTCAATTTTGGGGGAAGATGATACATTGTCTATTTAGAAAACCCCAAAAATCTAGAGATAAATAAACAGAAACACTAATAAAAATTAAGATGCTAATGTTAATAAGATATTACATCAATTTCAAAAGTAAATGGCAATAAACAGAACATGAAATGAAAAAAAAAAAAAAGATAACATCTACAATTGCAATAGAAAATTTAAGGTACCTAGGGATAAATCCAATAAAAATGATCAAGATATTTATGTACAAAAGTATAAAACTTTATTTGAAACCTTAAAGAAGAGCTGAATAAGTGGAGAGAATACTCTGCTCATGGAGCAAGAGACTATATAGAAAAGACTTCAGTTCGTCACAAATTGAGAAACAGATTCAATATAATACCAACCAAATCCCAGTGGAGTTTTTCATGGATCCAATAAACTGGTTCTAAAATTTATATGGAAGAGAAAGGACTCAGGTTGGTCAAGATGCTCCTGAAGCCTGGGAATTAATTCTAGGTGAGACAAGGATTTAACTATAAAACAAAACTTACAAAAAATTTAGGAGACAATGGAAGACAGGTCATCTGTGAACTCTGGATTAGAAAGATTTCTCAAGACAACAATTAAGGAAAAGTTGAATAAATGTGACTACATTTAAATTAAGGATATCTATTTAAAAGCATTGTAAAGAGAATGAAATGCAAGCTACAGCTGGGGGAAGATATTTGTAACATATATGATGGATAAATTTTCAGAATTAGTATTCAGGTTCCTAAAAATCAGAAAGAAAAAGACAATATAAAAATAGGCAAAAGGCATGAATAGATATTTCAGAGAAGAAGACACATGAATGGTCACTAGACAAATGAAAAGATGTTAAACTTCATTACTAATAGAAAGAAAAATAATGAAGCATCTCACTTTCACCAGTTTGGTAAAAATGAAAAAGGTGGACAAAACCAAGTGGTAGTAAGAATATTAAGCATTGGGAATTTCATCTACTGCTGGAGGAGGATAAAGTAATACAACCACTTTGGAAAAAAATTTGGCCTTATCTTGTAAAATTGAATGTGCATTTTTAGCCTATGTCCTAGCAATATTCATTCCTAAGAATATATTACAGGGAAACTTTTGTATATGTTTACCGGAGTAGAGAATATTCACAAGAGCATTATTTTTTAAAAGCAAAAATCTGGAAACAACTCAATTGTCAACTGACTAGATAATTGTTAAATTGTGGTATATTTTATACAATGGAATACCATATAGAAGTGAAAGTGATTAAACTATTTTAACCCATCTCTATACGGATTGATCTCAAAAACATTATATTGAGTGAAAAAAAAAACAAGAACAAGTAACGGGAATTCTTATATAGAGGTTAAAACCAGATAAGCGTAGCAACACATGTTTAGAGATATATACATATGTGATGAAGCTACAAAAAGTAGCAAGTAAATAACACAAAATTCAAATTGCTACTTTTGTGAGATGGTGTTGCATTGAGGAGGGACACGTAGGGCTTTCTAAGGCACAAGCTTTTGAATATTTTTGTTCACTTCCTCCCTTCAAGAATTTTGAGAAAATATGTATCTGCTTCTACATTTTAAAGTTAACATCTAATAGTTTCATTGTAAATGGAAATAGTTGCAAAGAATGTAATTTCTAGCATGTTGTAAATATTGACATTTAAAAATAAAACTTTAGAAAATATTCAATGGAATCTAAATCTATAATAATTTGATACTACCAGCAACCAACCATTTTAGCCATTTAAAACACACACAAACAAGTCCTTTAACATTAAATCATATTTCCATTCCATTTCCTTCACAGATTTTTGCCCTAATATATTTTTATGCATGAAAGTCTTCTATTAATTACTCTATTATACTTACCCAAAACAAAATATTCATATAAACATAATTCTTAAAATTTATTTCATTTCCTAAAATCATAAAGCTCTAAGGTTAAAACAGATTCTTCTAGACTGAGTTATCTTTATATGATTATTATTAGTACATATTTGTTCAAGACTTCTTAAAAAATTGATAAAAAATCATTAAACGTAAGAGAATTTTGTCAGAAATCCATTTTTTGATAAGAATCAATCATATTTTTTAATGCTTTTAATAAAGAGAAAGTTTTATACTTGTAAAAACTAGCAGGACTAGCAGTTACCTCACTTAAAGTTTTTTTAGTAATAGGAGATAGAAAATGGTAAACATTTTATAGGATGAAATATGAGGAATGACTAATTATAATAAATATTTCATAATATAATCGATAGGCTAGGTTTTCATTGTTATATTGAAAGCACATACCAAAATTGTAAGAAATTACATGAAAGTTCTATCTTTGGGTTTACCCAAAGTCATCTTGAAACTTTTGGCAGTCACAGAATATATTCCAGTTATACTGAAAAGAATCAGAATCATTTACCTATTCTGCTTTGGCTGATCAAGATGCTTTTATTTCAAGTAAATGATATGTCCTAGGAAAGGGTATTGATGCAGGTCATTACTGTCCACGATTTGCATCCAGAATCTGTTCACTTCTTACCTTCTCTTCAGCTACCCCCGACAACCTAGCATTATGTTGGGATTCCTGTAAGACCCTCCTCATGGTTTCCTTGCTTCTATCCTCGCTCTCCCTACTGTCTATTCTCAACCTAGTGGCAGAGTGGTCCTTTAAAATATAAACCAAATTCCCTGCAATCAGAGGAGCAGCCGAAGTCGCCACCGAGGCCTCCCAGGCCCCACCTGAGCCGGCTCCTCTCCTGCCCTCCTTACTCAGCTCGGCTGCTGCTGCTCCATCCTGCCAGGCCTGCTCCTGTCTTAGGGCCTTTGCTCTCGATGCTGCCTCTTTCTGGAATGTTCTTTGCCCAGAAATCTGCTTGGTTAACTTCCTTCCGTCCTTCCAGTTGTTGTCGAAATGTGACCTTCTCTATAAGGTCTACATTGCCCCTTTATAAAACATGGAAACATGCACACCTTGTCCCCCTCCGCCCTCTCACCTTGCTCAGTTTTTCTTCCTTTCTACGTACTTATCACCTCCTAACAAAATTATAATACATCTTCCCAGCAAGCTCCATGGGGGGGAAGGGATTTTGTCCAATTTTTAAATTTTATTTTTTCATTTTTTGAGGTACCAGGGCCAGGGATTGAACCCGGGACCTCGTAGGCAGGAAGCCGGTGCACAGCCACTGAGCCACATCGGCTCCCCTGACCTGGTTGTTTTCATTTCTTTGCTTGTCGTCTGGTTTTTTGTTTTGTTTTTAGGAGGCACCGGGGACTGAACCGGGGACCTCGCACGTAGGAAGCAGGTGCTCAAACGCGTGAGCCACCTCCGCTCCCCGTTTCTTTATTGATGTGATCCCAAAGCACCTAGGAAAATGCTTTGTGCCTAAAGCCCCTCAATAAATGTTAGTTGAATGTTGAGTCAATCTTCACAAGCACAAGCAGTTTCCCCAAGTATGATGTGGGGAAATTCAATTCTGAACGATGCAGCACATACACTCACTCCAAGTTCTGTGGATGATTAAGCTTGGTTAACTGTCTTAGAGACTGACAATTGACATGAATGCTGACTGGCATATTTTTGTGAAAATCTCTGTGAACATCGAAGCTCACCGTACAGCACACTCTGGGAGAACTGACCGATAATGCTTGAAAAATGTCTAACAGTGAAATGAACGCGGCAGAGAGGGTGCATTAGGAGTATAGGAAAAGAGCCTGGGGAATATGGGCAAAGACCTCCTTTAACCTAGAAACACCCGGTTTCACTGTCCTCTAGGCATTTCGGGCACATGGGCTCAGAACAGCAGGCTGGGCCATGAGCAGTTCCACGAGAAGAGAAGGGCAGTCCTGAGCCTCGCTGCTTGATTACCAGGGAATCCTCCATCCACTCACTGCAACACATTGCCGCGCTTACCACGGCGCTGGGAATCCCACCTGGACAGAAGCAAAGAGGAAGGTAAAAATACCGGGCTTGCGGGAGGGTCCAAGCAACCCCCAAGAGAGCTACAGGCTCTGGGGTTAAAGGACTAACGCTGAGGAACTCCCTGAAGCCTGAGATGACAGTGGCCTCAGTAACAACCTCCACAGTGGGTGTGGGTGGGGGATGGAGAGGGCAGGGCCAAGCATCCCAGGACTCCCAAAGGCTCCAGGACAAGGCCCTGGCTTGCTCTTTTTTTTTTTTTTTAAACTTCATCCAATCAGGGATCCCTGACGGTGTGCCTAAATAGATTTTTGTCTATCTCTATAGTTTCCAGCATTATTTTCTATCACACTTCATTATTCTCAGGACACATCTTTGGCAACAGTAACTACTTGGAACCTGACCAAAGAAGCAGGAAGTAAGGAGGAAAAAAAAGCCACTGAGTAGCCAAGACAAAAAAGCATGAAATTTTTCATCTAAAAATTAAAACGGAAGCACTCCATTTTGTCAGGACTCCCTAGGCCCTCATACTGTCTCTAAGGCCGTCCTCGGAGTCCCCCAGATTTAGGAGAACCAAAGTATCAGGCATGGCAGTAGGAGAAAAAAAAAACCATACACATACAAAACTGGAGAACCACCAGGAACTGCAAGCCATAGACCCACAAACTTTGACAGGCAGTGACAACTGAGATGTGAGAATAGAAGAGGGGATCGAAAAACTAGAAGGTACACCCAGCAATTAAAAGGCTACCTCTCTAGACAGGGTGTGGTTTCGTGCCAGGACAATTTCTTGACAGGCCAGTGGACTCCTAGAGCTCACTGCACTGCTGAATGGCTTCTTGTTCACAGTAATTGCCCAACATCAAGAAAAATGATCACCTGCTCCATTTACGTACGCAAGGACGTGTGCGATGCATTTTTTCCCCCTTTTTCAAAGATTTTATTTATTTACTTTATCCATTCCCAACCCCCTCTTCCCCATTTGCTGTCCTCGTTTCCACCCGCCGGGCAACTCTCCGTGTCTGCCCCCTGCCATCTCTTCTCATCCTCCCCCTCCAGTCCCCACCAGGATCCGATCCTGGGGACCTCCGATGTAGGAGAGAGGTACTCCGCCGCCTGCGCCACCTCAGCTCCCGGCCTCCGGAGCCTTCGGAGCATCCCGTCCCGTCTCTCCCCTGCCACGTCATCACCCTGCTGCATGGCTCCCAGGGCCCGACAGCCCAGCGGCACACAGAGCCTGGAAGCCCATGCGCCTTCCACAAATATATTTTTTATTTTACCGGGAGGTCCCGGGGACCGAACCCAGGTCCCCCCACATGGCAGACGGACGCCCAACCATTTGAGCCACATCCGCCCCCCATGTGCAATGCATTTTGGACAGATCTCCTTCCCAAAAGTTAATGTGGAAAATAAAATGTTCCTGCCTCCATGGTTTCTGATGAGAAACCAGCACTTAATCTTACTGGGCATCCCTTGTATGTTATGCATCGGCTTTCTGTTGCTGCTCTTGGGATTCTCTATTTTTTTTCATTTGACGTTCTGATTAGTGTGTGTCTTGGAGTAGGTCTATTTGAATTTGTTCGGATGGGAGTATGCCGTGCTTCTTGGACATGGATATTTATGTCCTTCAGTAGGGTTGGGAAATTTTCTACTATTATTTCTTCAAACATTCCTTCTGCTCCTTTGCCCTTCCTGTCTCCTTCTGGGACCCCCATGACACGTATTCTTCTATGAACTAGAACAAATGTACATCACTATTACAGGGTGGTAAGAATATGGAGATGCGTGGGAAAAATATAATTAATGTAACTTATGGACTACGGTTAACAGCAATATTGTAATATTCTTGCATCAATGTCAAAGAAGGTATTGTGTTAATAATAGGGGAGTATGGAAACAATATATCAGATATACAGCTATAGACCATAGTTAGTGGTAATAGTCTGATGATGTTCTCTCACAATCTGTAACAAATGTTCCTCAACAATGTAAGGGGTTGGTGGAAGGGTGTTGTATGGGAATTCTGCACATTATGCATGATTGTTTTGTAAGTTCACAACTTCTCTAATATATATAAAATGTTAGCTCATAAAGGGTAAGCATCCGGTAAGCAGAGTTAATTAATACTTTTTGAACAATTACTTTGTGGCAGGTTATTTCACATAAAATCTTCCCTTCAGTCCATGCACCAACCCCAAAAGAGTGTTATTCTTATCACCATTTTATAGAGGAGGAGGCTGAGGCGTGGTGAAGTTAGTTGATTTGCTGAAAGTCACAAACCAGCAAAAGTCCATATTTGTTGTTGTTTTTTAAGATTTATTTATTTATTTATCCACACCCCCCCCCATTGTCTGCTCTTTGTGTCCATTTGCTGTGTGTTCTTCTGTATCTGCTTGTCTTCTCTTTAGGAGGCACTGGGAATCGCTCCTGGGACCTTCCGAAGTGGGAGAGAGGTGCTCAATCTCTTGTGCCACCTCAGCTGTCTGCTCTGCTACGTCTCTTATTGTCTCTCCTCTGTGTCTCTTTTTGTTGCGTCATCTTGCTGCACCAGCTCTCCTGCACAGGACAGCACTCCGCATGGATCAGCTCTCCACCCAGGCCAGCTTGCCTTCACCAGGAGGCCCCGGGAATTGAGCCCTGAACCTTCTATATGGTAGACAGGAGCCCAATTGCTTGAGCCACATCCGCTTCCCATATTGGTTTTTTAGACTCAGTTTTGTTTTGCTCTAAAGGCTGGGTTCCTTAGATTTTCATTATGTGTCACTCTTTGTCATTTAGTCTATGCATTAGGCACCAGTGTTGACAGCTCAGCAGTTGCACAAAATCATATTTTTACAAATATCGTGCTCTGAGGATTTGTAGTTAATGGAGTTTTGTTAGCAGGCTTTATTTCTGCATCCAGTTATTAGTAGCTAATTTCTGGTTTGCATTTCTCATAACTGGTTCCTTGCAGAGGCTGGCGTATTATTTCAGATTCTTTTGTCTTCTGACCCAGCAGCATCTCTCTGTTGTATGTATACAGGCTTGCCCTTTGAGATGATGTTATGTTATTTCAAATGAGATAAATTATACAGACTTCTTAAGGAAAAAAAGCTCCTACTCAGGCAGTAATAGCTAAATCTGTTAGACATTCAGTTCAATTAATTTCTTCATTTTCTGAACATGCCCAAATATAAAAACAATGGTTAATTGTGATCTCAAGCTTGGCAAATAAGCAGGTGGGTGGCAATATATGTTCCAAGGAAACTCAGATCAGTGGGGCTGAAAAATGAAGAACGGGAGTCCTGATTCCAAAATTTAAATTCTAAAAGTTTTTCTGGATAATGCTTAAATAAACTGCTGAGAAAGGCAAAGCTGACACCCTTTGTGGGTCAGTTTTGATCATTTTCCAGATCAGGCTTTCGAATGTTAAGCTGAAGTTTAATGTTCTACGCAGGCAACTATTTCTGTCTTCCTGAAGGAGGATATATATATAATAATAATAATAAATATATATATATATATATAAAGAACAAGATACTCGAGTTTGCATCCTACTTTTGTTGTTACTAGCTGGGTAAGCTAGCTGCAAGTTACCAGAAACTTACGATTCTTATTAGTGAAAATGGAGATGATAATTACATAATAATGACTATTATAATAACACTTGCCTTTCCAACATCACAGAATTGTTGGGAGGATCAAAGGGAATGATATAAACGAATTGCTTTGTGATTATACAGGATCATTACATAAATATATAGTGCTATTAAATAGTAATTTTGTCTTTCTATGGGTTATATCATTGTAGATGGTTTTAATTCAGTTTTGTTGGTGACTCTCTTTGGTTGGCTCTGGACTGAACGTATCATTATAATTTTATTTTCTTGTGCGGTTATACCTTTGTGAATTTAGGGACCGGTTTTAATTCAGTTTCATTGTGTGATTATGTCTGGCTGAGTCTCAAATGGCATGTAACTGGTGTTCTGACTTTCATCAGTCGTGGAATCACGCTGCTTTCCTGAAGCCCTGGAGCATGCTGGAATCTTTTTCAGGTCTCTGAGTGGCAAGCCTTTAATTTCATCAGGATGTGCACTAGATCTTCAGGATGGCTTCACACTCTAAGTCTGGTTCCTTAAAAACTTATGCCTGATATCCAGCCTCATTCCACTGCAGATGGAAAATAGGCGAGACAGAGAGCCTGTAGCATTACCTCCACTAGCTTATTTATTTTTATTATGGTAACATCTCCATAATAAAAATTGCCATTTTAACCATTTTTCAGTGTACAATTCAGTGGCATTAATTACTTTTACAGGGTTGTGCAACCATCACCACCTTCCATTATTTAAACTTTTTCATGACCCCAAATGGAAACTCTGCACCCATTAAACAATGACTTTCCTTTCCCCCTCCTCCCAGCCCCCAGCAAACTCTAATTTACAAATGTCTGTGAGTTTGCTTATGTTAGATATTTCAGATAAGTGGAATCATCCAATATTTGTCCTTTTGTGTCTGGCATATTTCACTCAGCATGTCTTCAAGGTTCATCCATGTTGTAGAAATGTATCAGAACTTCATTCCTTTTTACCGCTGAGTAATATTCCATAGTATGTACAGACTGCATTTTATTTATCCATTCATCTGTTGATGGACACTTGGGTTGTTTCCACCTTTGGGCAATTTTGAATAATGCTGCCGTGCACACCGGTGTACATGTACCTGTTTGAGTCCTTGCTTTCAGTTCTCTCCTACCACCTCATTTTTTGGACAGTAAGGGACTGGCCTACATGTACCTATATCAGGGCTGTGGGGAGGCCCTTGATGAAGAGAGAAAGGCTTTGCATTAGGGGAGGCAAAACAGCATGACGACTAAGAGCGTGGGCCCAGGGATCAAACCGGGGTCCCTCCATATGGGAGACGGATGCCCAACCATTTGAGCCACATCCATCCCCCAGCCTAAGCTCTTTAAACCTCAGTTTTCTCATCTGCAAAATGGAGACTATAAGAACCACTACATAGGGTTATTGTCACTGGCAAAGGAAAGAACTTTTGTAAAGTTAGACCTAATACATAAATAATTAATTCTATGAATCCACAATTGACAGAGGATGGAGACAGAATTTCAGGGAAGGCAAAAGAGAAACGTGTTTATGGAGCAGCTGTTATATATCTGAGAATCTGGTCCTACAGAAAACTGCTTGATTAATCTATAATGCAACTGATCCAGTCTCTTGTGTCTTAGTTTGCCACGGCTGCTATAACAAAATACCATAAACTGGTTGACTTAAGCAACAAGAATTTATTGGCTCACAGAAGTCCAAAACCAAGTATTGGCAGCTCGAGCCTTCTCCAAGTCTGTAGCATTCTGGTGATGGCATGTTGGCAAACAATCTCTGCCTCTGTCTTCTCCTGTGGTTTGTATTTCCTTTGCTCATCAGGACTCATGTCACATGGGCTTCAGGCCCACTTGTGTCACACTGGCCTCATCTTAACAGGATCTTCGAAGATTCCGTTTACAAATGAATTTACACCCACAGGACAGGGGTTAGGCCTTGAACATGCCTTTGTGGGGGACACAGGTCAATCTATGACATCTTGGTGCTGCTTCATCTAGCAGCTCCTTTAGCATTAATTGTATTCTAGGATCAGTAGAATGGAACTATTAAGATTTAAGTTCTGTGACATCATGTTTACAAGATCTAAAGAGAGCTTTTAAAAATAAACTTTTAGACTAGATTATAATCTGTGTGTTCGTGTGAGCAGAAAAAAAAAACCTGTATAGGACTGGGCTAATATTCTGTTTCTAAAAAATTGAAACTATACACATGTGAAAACTATTATTTGAAGTCTGAAGAGCAGAGATTTGTTTGTGAAAAATTATAATTGGTCTGAGGCATTTGCTCCACAATTACTACCTAAATAGCCCTACTTACATTTTCTGGCAGCTCCCATCTAAGTGTCGATTTTTTTTTTTTTTTTTAAACAGGGTGTTCAAGTCCCTTTCTGCACTCAAACACCTCACTTTGCTGTCATCTTGCTCAAGGTAAGAAGAACATGGCTTCAATTCTAGTTGTTTTCCAGTTCTTTAATGAACCTGTGCAGCCTAGTAATCTGCAAGCAACTCTGTGTGCCTGTAGGAAAGCAGATATTTCATCTGCTGGTGGCAGTGACCTACAAAATCTGCATGGGGCCGAGGAGTGGTGCCAGCATGTGTTTTGCTTCTCAGCAGGGCACATGGGTTGCGAAACTCTGGCCTGGCAATTCAATGTTTGGTGCAGCTTGTTGGTGATGAAACTCCTCAAGACGGCATGGGTGAGACCTGAGCCTTGGAGAGTAAGTTGTCACCAGTGTCGACCTGCCTGTCAGTTTGCTCTGAAGCCGGAGACCACATTGCCACCTTTAGTCTGCTCGCAAGCCATGGCCTGTCTAGTTGGAATCTCCACCAGTTGACCTTTTGGCTCAGGTAACAGCTCTGGGCAAAACTGCGGAGGCAAACCTGTGGGCCCGGCTTCTTCGGAAGCCTGGGTGCCACCGGAGCGCGCTTTTCTTTGGGTTTTATGCTCATCAGTCCCGATTACCAACTTTATCAAGCTCGTGTACAGCAGTTCCCGGCAAGGAGCTCAAAACCTATCAATATATTGAAAACGCCTTCCAATCCACTGATAAACCTGGGGGTCAGAGCAAAAGGGAAGGGGCAAGGCACCCTTTTTTTTTTTAATGACCCTGGCATACAAATAATTTATCAGAAGGCACATAACAGAACACTAACCCCGTTTCTTACAGGGGCAAAATAATTCCCAATCCAAAGGTAGGGAAGTGGCCAGAAGCTGGCAGTTCTCTGCACTTGCTTGTGTGACACAAGCAAGGGACCCGCGCGTAGGAAGCGATTTCTTGACCAGAGGAAGGTAAAGAAAGAGAGGGGGCCGGGGGCGGGCTAGCAGGGCCCCCAGCAGATGCACCCTTTGCTGCAAGGGCTGCGAGGGACACGGCTGGAAAGGAAAAGCGCAGAGGAGCTTTGCGGGCGCTGGGATGGGGGTACAGCTGCTGCGGCGAAGTCCCAGCACGGCGGGGCAGGGGTGCGGTCGAGGGCAAGGTCTCCTCCTGGGTGGCCGGGCCGGAGGTCGTTTCGTCCGGCGAGCTCGGGAGGCGGCGGCGACGCGCGGGTCTCCCGCGGCCGTGCGCCCCCAGCCGCGGGGCGAGGCGACGGCGCCCGCGGGCGCCTCCCTCCCTGTGCGGGTGGGCCTGGGGCAGGGCGGGCCGCGCGGCGCTCGGGGGCCGGCTTCCGACTCCCGGCTTGTCCTCCCTCCCCTCGGGGCCGTCCCCGGCGGCGGGGCCAATGAGCGCCGAGAGGAGGGCAGCGGGAAGCGGAGCGCGCTCGGCGCGGGCCCTCCTCCCGCGCCCGGGGCCGCCGCGCCAGCGCCGAGCCTGCGCCCCGAGCCTCCGCGCGCCTTTGCGCCCCTCGGGCCCGCGCGAACCGGGCGGCCCGGCTCCCCGGGGCAGCCCTCGGTTGGGAGCACGCGGCGCAGGGTGGCGCGGGCCGGGCGCGGGGCAGCCGCGTCCCGAAGATGCAGGATGGCAGCTGAGCCGCAGCCCAGCCTCTCCTACCGCACCACGGGCTCCACCTGTCTGCACCCGCTCAGCGAGCTCCTGGGCATCCCGCTGGACCAGGTAACTGGGCAGCCGCGGGGGGCCCCGGCGCGTGAGCGCACGAGCCGCTCCCCTCGCCGCGGTTGCGGGCCGTGTCCACCGCCCTCCACCCCCTCTTCCCCCGCAGCGTGTTTTGCAGCACAAACCACACACGTGGGCTTTTTTTCCTCTTTGAGTTGCTTTAGTGTTTTTCTCCTTGTTAGTTGGGAAAAAAAACCACCCTGCCCTGCAGGTTCGACTGAACTTTTGAGAGTTGTATTTAAGTTTTGGATTGCCTGGTTTCCTGTAACCAAGTTCTGAACTCTTCTGGTACGGTTCTTAGGTACTTCTGGGGATCAGCTAGGCCAGTCTTCATCATTTTCAATTTAGAGACCCTACCTTAGAAAGGCCTGTGGATTTGGAATGGGGGACCTGTTTCAGCTGGCCTTCACACGGCACATCACCGGGCCAGCGGTTTTGTAGGGTGCGAACTGCCCATTGGGCGGTGAGGAGGTGCACCCAAGGTTTTCCCAGGGCCTTGGTTTAATCACTCCAGGCTTCTGAGGGCGGGAGAAGAGCCCTGGTGAAGTATTGTCTGCTAACGTTAAAATATATATATATAAAAAAAGGCAACCAGGAAGAGTAATTCCTGGGAAGAAATCTTCCCGAGGGTTGAGGCTGTCATTCATTTTCTTGTCTCTCCAGGGCCTGCGAGCTAGACAGTCTGCAGTGTGCTTAGTAGTGCCTCAGCAGACAAGGTGGATTGAAATTGCATTGGGAAGGGCGAGCTGGAGGGCAGGATGCACCCCCGCATTCTCTTTCCTGCTGAGGTTTTTTTTTGCCCTCTCTTTTTGCCATTTTCTTCTCTTGACTCTAGAGCTCTTTTTTTGTCCCTTCAAACTTGGGCATAGCTGCTGCCCTTTCTCCTCGCATTCTTTTAGCGATGAGGAAGTGAGACCTGGAAGTTTGCCTGAGTCAGATACTCTTTAAAGCGTCACCTTTCTACCTGGCTGGCTCAGGAGAGCTGCCTCTGAACTCCGCCTGACCTGGGTTTTTCATCACTTGCAAAGCCCAGAAAGTCAGGAAGTTGGGTGATGTATCAGAGGTGGACTCATTTGGGCTTTTGTGAATTACTCTTCAGTGTATGGTGACGATGGGACCGTGGCAAAGGCAGACACAAGAGCAAATTCTTTAGCCTTGAAACTCAGTATAACTCACAGTTGAATTTCCTGAAGGGGAGTTTGCTTTATACTTGCCTCCTCAACCCCCATCAGAATTTATTTTAATTACATTTTCTCTTTTAAGCTCTTCCCACACACCTAGAAAGAAGAATCCAGTGAGGCTTCTGGTATGAAAAGAGAGTTAAAGGACCATTGCTAGTTAGCAATGGGAGGCGCTACTCTAATGTTCTCGAACATTTTTTAACTGCATTCTTCCCTTCCCCCAGTCTCCTGGACTCGTGTGAAAGTAACCCTGTTTTTAATTTATAAAAAGGCACAAAAGAGCTTTAGGAATGTTAAAGTCTGGGAGGGAGGAGGATCTAGTTAGTTTTGAGAAGCATTTACTGAACGGTGCCCCAGGTAGCTTATTTGAAGACTCGGAAATCTCAAGCCACACCTAATGTGGTTTGAGGCAGAAGTGTGGCTGGAGAGTTTGGAAGTGTGGTGGCCTTTTCTCCCTCACACCTTTACCAACGGTGGAAGCGCTCAATGACCTTGTATGTTTGTCCTCTCACCTCCGATGACAGGTCTGCTGTGACCTTTTTATATTCTCTCAAGGAAAACAACCTCAGCCGTGCAAAATGCCCTACCATTTTGGGGGCTGGGATGGGGTGGGAAATACTTTGGAATGATTATCATTTTTGATTTATTCTTTTGGGGTTTATTCAGTTGCTTTATGTCTACTTGCTGGTGAACACGGCACTATCCACAATTTTTTTTTACTAGTTCAGTGTAGTGGGTCCCTGACTAGTGCCATTTGCTCATGAAGTTTGCCCTGGTCAAAGAAAGATGCAGAAATATATGCAGGTAGTGAGATTTGCATAAAGCCAAATTCATTCAACCCAAATAACTTATCTTTTATTTTGAAGCTAGGTCTTTTTAAAAAATCTTAGAAAATGTACAAAGGAGATATACAAAGAAATGCATGTAATGGTGTGTGCATGTATGTTTGCATAGTTTAAAGGTCATTTGTGAACTCACCACCCAACTTGAGACCTCTTGAGTATTATCAGAGTGTTCCTTGCCCATTTTGTACAAACATCTCCCTCTTCTTAATAATCACCACTCTGAATTTTTAAAAACCATTTCATTGCTTTTCTTGATAATTTTTAACAAGACCACATGTGCATATATCTCTAAACGTGTGTATTTATTGTTAGGTTCTGCTTGTTTTTGAATTTCATAAAAATAGTGTCATACTTGTGTTTTCCACTCCACCTCCTGTTTCTTAAGCGTGTCCAAGTTGCTGTGTGTAGCTGTAATTGATTCATTTTCACCCTGAGTAGCTTTCCATAGTATGAATACCATAATTTAGTCTTTTTTTGAAGGACATTTGGGTTGTTTCCATTTTCTGTCTGGCTTGCTTGCTGCTTTGAGAATGCTCTGCCACAGTTGTTACAGAAGGGACAGTGTTTCCCGGAGTTGCTGAGTCTAAGGAGAGTTCATGTTCCAAGTTAGGAGATAATGTTGTTCCCCTCCCAAATTTCTGTTCCAGTTTACACCTCCATGAGCAGAGAGTTCCTATTGTTCTGCACCCCTGTTATACTTGCTAGAATGCATCTTTTTAATTGAAGTGATGGTTGTTTTAATTAAATGACATCAGAAAAAGTCAGAAACTCTATTGGTTCTCATGTTAAAAAAAAAACAACAACCAAAAATAGTTAAGTCTGAAGTCCGATAACCATTGATCTGAATTCCGGAAAATATCTAACCTGAGAAAACACTCTCAAGGGAAACAGCCTAAGGTGGGATGTATCGGTATGGAAGGCAGTTGGGTGAGAAGTGGAGCTTCCTTCAGATCCGATGCCTGCTGGTTGTTAGCGCTGGTTTCTAGAGAGAGGAATGGAGTGAGCAATGGGAGAAGCCGAAATAACCTGCAGCCCCTCCCTTCTGCCATCCTCCTGGCCCGTGATGTGTGGACAGGGTTTTCCTTTTCTTTGCCTGTCCTGCACTTTCCTTATCTGCTCACTTATTGGGGCAGTGTGATGTTGGGCCTGGCTACTGCCAGGTGTGCTTTGCCACCTGGGAGCTTGTTAGAAATGTAGATTCTCAGGCCCCACCCAGACCCACAGAATCCGAATCTGAATTTAGCAAGATCCCCAGGTGATTCATATGTACCTTTGAGGGGCATTGACTGGCATGGGGGGCAAGCGGCAGGCCCAGATCTTGTTCTGCCCTTGAACTTCCTTTGTGTTTGCCAGACAAAGCTCTCCCTGAGCCTCCACCACCTCATGCGCAAAATGGCAGGCGGCAGTATGACCGACATTTGGGGTTGAGAAATTTTATATAGACAGATATAACATGCTGTACACATGGAAGGTCCTTGTGTCCTTCAGGGGCCCGGCAGGAAACAGAATTCAACCTGGCTGGTTGCAGTGGAGAGACTTTAATGAATTACTTAGAGGGGTATGGGCAGTGTTAAGGGATCCAACAAAAGATGATATCTTAGTTTGCCAAGACTACTGTGACAAGTCCCATACAATGGGCTGGCTTAAACGACAAGCATTTATTGTCTCAGGGTTTTAAAGGCTGGAAATCCAAAATCAAGGTGTCGGCAAGGCCATGCCTTTCCCTGTTCTGTTGATTGCAGACCTCTGTCACGCGGCAATATCTGTTTCCTCTCTGGCTTCTTCCAACTTCTGACTTCTGAGTAACCGCATCCAAATTTCCTCTTTCTAAGGCCTCCAGTCGGGCGGATTAAGACCCACCCTGATTCAGTTTGGCCGCACCTCAACTAATAAAACACCTTCAGGGTCCTGTTTACAAATGGGTTCACATGCACAGAAACGCAGATTAAGATTTTTTTTTTCTCCCCCGTATGGGCCTGGGGATTGAACCTGGGACCTTGTATGTGGAAAGCCGGTGCTCAACCGCTTTAGCCACATCGGCTCCCCGCAGATTAAGATTTGAACATGCCTTCTATGGGATCATGATTCAATCCCCAACAGATGCCGAGGCGCCTAGATCCAGGGGTTGAAGGGGCAAGGGGAGGAAGTTCTTTTGGCATTGCCCAGTGAGAACTGGACATAGACCTTGCCAGGTGCGGTGGGGAAACAGAGAGACCCTCAGCTCCCTCCTCCTCACCTCCCATCTCTCGCCAGTGCCCCTCAGTGGTCTGTTGGACCCCATCCAGGGGTGGCTGGCTTGGGTGCCTGGGCAATGCCATCTGTAGGAGCCTCCTGCTGGAGCACAAAACAGGGAAGAGAAGAGCGGAGAAGGACCTGGCAGGGCAATCCGAGGATAACAGCACTGTCTTTGATGAATGCTTGCTCCTGTCCCATTAAAGATTGATTTTTTGTTGGCCTGGTGTATGCTAAAAATGATAAAACATATACTTCAAGTTGCCCGAATAGTTCTTCATATTCCACTTAAGGACACTGAATCCTTTCCCCCAATGTCTAAAAATTTCACATGTGTATTAGTAATTTCTGATTGATTGTTTGCACGTGTGTGAATGTCTCTGGCTTCTGGGTTTATTATCTGTAAAAATGGAAATACCCATTGAGCATTCTGCTTTTTGTATGAAGCTCCCTTTTGTCACTTTTCATTTGATTCTTCTATTTATGTTCTGTTAACTCCTGGGCACTCTTAAAACAAGGAAGCCTGTGTGCGGTTGTGACTATACTGAGGAAAATTCCATGGTTTTAGCTTCCAGGGATTTTTATTAGTCTGAAGTCCTCTGTATTAGGGTTTTCTCCAGAGAAACAGAACCAATAGGATATCTCTACCTCTACCTCTACCTCTACCTCTACTTCTACCCCCTATCCCCTACCCCTACATCTACTTCTACCTATGTCATCTGTCTGTAGAGATTTATTTTAGGAATTGGCTCACATGACCATGGGGTTAGCAAATCCAAATTCCCTAGGGCAGGCCAAAGGTTGGAAACTCCAGTGAAGGTGAGATTGACTTCCCCAGGAGAAGCTGGCAGTAATTCTCCTTTCTGACTTCTGAAATCCTCAGTTCTGGCTTTAAGACTGCTGACTGATTGAATGAAGAAACTCCTCTCATTGCTGAGGGCAGTTTCCTTTGTTGATTGTAGATGCAGTCAGCTATAGATTCAGTCAACTGATTTATGATGTAAATCCGTCTATGAAATACCCTTGCACTCTCAGGCCAGTGCTTGCTTAAACAACTGGACACCATTTAGCCAGGCTGACATATGAACTTAACCCTCACACCCTCCTAAAGATGCTAAGTATAAAATTATCTTAATTAGCGACAAATAGAGCATAGCAATTCATATATAGAGTATAGGAAATGAATGATGACTTAGGGACCTCAACAGGTGGCTTACAGATGAGTTTGTTGGAAACTACATTTTTAAATGAATCTCTGTTTGCAAACAAACAGAAGCAATTAGTAGGATAAATCAGATATAAAGCCTTATTTACCCAGAATAAATTAGGCAAGAATTTTTCTATTTAGGGGGAATCAAGGAATGAAGGATATGCTTTTTGTTTAAATCATCTGCTTAATGGCTTCTGTCCTCCACTTTCTTTTGGTTGTGGAGTGTGGCTTGATCTGTCTTTAAACTAACTATAGGCTTCCAAGTTTGCAGACTTGACAACTGCCAGGATGGATGGGATGCTGCTGACCTTATTAGCCTGCCTTGTGTATATCATGTCCTAGGAGCTGTATAAACTGAAAAGGAAACTGTATCCTGCTTTAAGGAACTTCCCATTAGTGGAGCAGACATACTGGGGTGTCAAAGGTATTTTTTACCTAATGGCACCCCAAACTTTGTGTGTGAGTGTGAAGTATCAATTCTTTGTCTGAGTCTTATCCCCCCCCCCCCCAAATTTAGCAACTGGAGAAAAGGGGGCAAGGGGAAATAGACAAGGAAATGAGAATCCCAGTAATGATTCTGAGATGACAGCAGTAAAGCTTTAGGACTGTTAACCTCTGCTAGGGTTGTAGCCTAAAAGGCTGGAGGAGTGGAAAGTGGCTTTAAGGAACTAATGGCCACAGCAGCAGCGGGGGTTCATTCTCCCACCCAGGCCTCTGCTCGCAGTTTCCTTCCCTGCCTGGAGCTTTCCCATCTGCTTGGTTCCCCTGCCCGTGCTTGGGAAGGCCAGCCTTCAGTTCTCTCCTTATCAAAGTCTTGCCCTTCCTTAAAGCTCAGCTCCCATTGCACGGTCATTATTAAATCAATTAAATATTTATTTAACGCTCCTAGTGCCAGGAGCCAAGTGGTAGAAGTACAAGGATGAAAAAAAAAATAAAGGTCCCCATCCTGGCAGAGTTTATCCACCAGTCCAGGAGACAAAGAACCATATAATTATACAAGTGCGATGTACTCATAGAGGGTTGTGGATGGTGTGTGGTGGCACAGCGAAGGCAAGGCCCAGCTCCTATAGTTTGCTGTTTACCTTTGGCACGGTTTACACCTGACACGCGGTAAACCTTACCTGACATTGTTACTTATCTGGCTGGATTCATATTCTGAATTCCAGACTAGTTACAAATTTCCTTGAGTTCAAGGGTCTATCCCTCTTTGTAGTCCCAGGAAGATAGTAGGTGCTCAATAAATGCTTATCATTCGTAACAATATATGCTAATGTCAGTGATATGTGTTATCAGACCACAATACGTAAAACTTCGATTTCACACTTCATCTTATATGAAAGTGCACAGATTGGCCTTCCTGGGGAAAGAGCCCCCCACCAAACACCCCCCTACTGATGCTATCCTAGGCTGGTGGACGGTGCAATGGCCCCCTTGGGTTTCTGGCTTGAACAGTCTGCTGGGACTGTCCAGTTCTCCCCAGCTCAGGGTGGGCACGGGCACCTGGCAGGGCCACAGAACATCAGCCCCGGGAGAAAGCGATTTTGCTTTTCTCTCTTGGCCTCAGTAGTGTCTGCAAAGTCAGGTCTCCTCTCCCCACTTAATTTCCCCTTCAGTGCCTGATATTGAAAATGTTGGGCTACTGAAAACGATTGGCTTACAGGAGCAAATTAATTTGGTCAGGCCACAAACAGCAAATACTGACTTCCTGCTGTATTCCAGGGACTGTGCTAGGCTCTGGGGACTCAGACAGGAATAAAATGGTGCCAGCTCTCAAGAAGCTCCCAATGTGGTAGTAGAGGGGACACATGCCAACTGGCTGTGCCCCCTCTGTGGTCCCTGGACCAGGGGTTAGAATGCACATTCTCTGGCCCCTTTTCCCCTACCCTCTCCAGCTGTGGGTGATTTCATGAGCCCTCCAGGTGATTTGGGTGAGCCCTAAACTTTGAGAACCACTGGTAAAAACACGTAACTGGAACACAAATGAATGCAGCTTAGCGGAGGAGGCCCGAGGAGGGAGAGATCCTTTCTGCTTTGTGGAGGGGGAGGAGGCACAGGTGCCTGAGACCACCTGGCAGCTGAGGGGCAGTGCGAGTTGGGTGTTGAAGGATGAATTTGTCAGGCAGACCAAGTGGGGAGGGCTGAGCTGGGACTGATACTGAAAGAAAGAACAGCACACGCAGAAGTGTGGAGGTGGGAAGTTGTGTGGTTCACTCAGGGAGCTGAAGGCTGGGGGACTGCAGAACTCTAGGTTGGAGAGGTGAGCAGGGACCTCGTCCCAAGGGGGCTGAAAGGGAGTGTCTGCCCTTCATCCTGCAAACTTCTGTCAAGGGCCTGGAAGCACATACTGCAGCTTTGTGGGCCGCACGGTCTCTTGTCACCACTGCTCAGCTCTGCCTTGTCTATGAACGCGTCATTTATGGAGACTGAAATTTGAACTTTCTGTACCTTGAGATTTGGCAAAGTTGTCTTTTGGTTTTTTTTTTCCCCCCAACCCTTTAAAAGTGTAAAAAAAAAACTTTCTCAGTATGCGGGTCATACAAAAAAGGCAGTGGGCTACATTTTGCCCTGCTGTAGACTGATTTTCCTCAAAATTATGGCCTATCAGAATCTCTTGCCATGATTTTTTCTGGGAGCCATCCCAGTCCTACTGAGTCAGAATATAAGGGTGCAGGGCTTCCCAGGAGATTCTTATGTCATTAGAGTTTGAGGGCTGCTACAGCAATCAGTCAGAAGGAAGACACTGAAGGGTTTAATTTGGGGAGTTACGTGGTCAGATTTTTATGCTCTGAAGTGGGACAACGAGTCGCTGCTGAAGGAGGCAGGGTTGGAGTAGACTAGGGGTTTTGAGGACGAGTGAAGGTTGAGAGTAGTCTCTATGGGGACTGGAGAAGGAGCTGGCCAGGGCCACTTGCTGAGTATAATAACCCACTGAAAGTCATAAAGTTTTAGAGGCACGGATATTGCCAGTATGTGATTTCTCTCTTTCAGGAGCCAGGGAGCAAAGTGAAATAGTTGGGAGTGTGCAGAGAAGTCTGCTGGAAAGTTAAGAAGTTAAGAAGTGAACGTGTTGAAAGCTGCTGACAACAGGTGGAAGTGATGAAGGTGAAAAGGGAAATATCTAGAGATTAGAAAAACTTTGAGGAGCAGGTAGAGAGGAGGTGAGAGAGCTAGGAGGCTGGGATGTCAGAGTTGAGGATGTCTAGTGCATCTGGGTGACGATGAAAGTCAGTGTGTAGACATGTTGTAGAGGTGAAAGTCACTTGAGTTCAGCAAGGCAAGGAACTGGGGAAGCAGACTGTGTCTGGGTGAATTTTGGTGTTTGAGGTGGAGAGGAAGATGGCGAGGGACCTAAGAGGTCTAGGAATGTGCAGGAGTCTTCTGGAAGCTTCTGACAGCAGAAAGGAGGAGAGAGAGGCTGTAACCAGGTATTAGGAGTCTGGAAGGAGGAAAGGTTTTGCAGAAGGTTGGTGGAAGAAAAATGGTCCCAAGGGCTATCTGGAAAAGCACTGAGCTGCTCCTTGCTCCCTTGTACTGGTAAAATGCAGCAAATAGCATTCTCTGACAAGGCAAGGGGTGAAGGGAGTACACTGGGAAGACACTGATGACCTTTGTGAATGGAGCAGAGGAGGAGGATGGTAGTGGGAGCGAGGTCATGGGCAGGGGGAAGTCAGGAGCAGCAGGTGGAAGCAGGTGGAGAAGTGGAGCTGGCATGCAGGGCAGCAGGGCTGGAGGTGACTGAGAGGCTTCTGGGCAGGTCGAGGCGGCCCCCTGGTGTCCCAGAGTCCTGATGAGTCACCCTGAGCACCGTAGTCTTACCTGGGGCTGCATAGATTTGCTGGAAGGTTCTTGCGTGGCTTTGAAGAGATCGGTGTTGGGAGGTTGAGGGGAGATCCAGTAAAGCAGATGGAGAGCATCTAATGGTAGGATGTGCTGGGGACAAGACTGTGAGGTGTAAACCCCCAGTTGCATAGAGTTGAGAGGACAGGGCTGGTGGAGTTGGGGGCCGTCCCTCGGTCCAGCCCCTCCACTTCTGTACCTACAGAGCAGGAAGATGAGCAGCTTCCATTCTCGGGGCTCTGGGGGGCAGTCGCAGTGTCCTCTGATACGACCAGGTTGGGGGGTGCTGGCTATAGGAGGAAAGTGCTGGCTGGTGTCACAATTTGGTGGTTTGATTTGACAGTGACTGACGGGAAGGCCTGGTGAGCTACTTCCTGGTATTTAAAGCAGGGGTCAAGTCTGCCCTGGAGCTTGAGCCTTCCTGTTGTGGAATAGGAGGTGGTTCTTTATAACTTGGCGAGAGTCAACCTGTGTGGCTCAAGGCCACCGCCAGCAGCTCCCCTTGATTGAATGCCTCTGCTGTCAGCCTCTGAGCCACCTGCTCTGGGTACCTTATCTCATTGACTTGGTACAACAACACTAAAAGTTATACCAAAACTGTCAAGTGAAGAGACAGGGCCCCAAGGTTTATGTAACTTGCCCACGGCAGGCAGCTTGGAAAGGGTAGAGGCAGTCCTCGGACCCAGGCCAGTCCTCGAAGGCTGTGCACCCTGCTTGTAGCTCGGGGGACTGCCTGTTTCCTCTCCCTGGTCCTCATGTGTTTCTGTTTCAAGGCCAGGCCTTAAAATCGCCTCCTCCCCGTGCCCTGGGTGTCCTGGTCTGGCTGCTTTCCCTTCATTTCCCTGGGCCAGACGAGCCCCTTCTTCCTTGTTTCCCCACGACGCCCTGGCCACACCCCATTGCTGTGCCTCTTACCTTCATGTCTTGGTTGTTTATTGGCCTCCTGGCCCTGTCTGACTTGAGCGTCATCTTTCAGGAGTTAATTTTGACTCCGGGAGTCAGATATTGGGCTAGAATGGGGATCCAAGCATTTATGAGGAGCTGTACCTTCTAGGAGACAGTCCTGTAACACTTGTTGAACGCTAGTATAACGTGCAAACCCTTGTAAAAAAAAAAAAGTGCTTAGTGCCCCCGGAGCTGCCTGCATACTCCATTGTCGAGGACATGGGGTATGGTGCCACAGGGTACTGTCCATGGGGCTCTCCTAAGAGACAGGTCTAACTGGCTAGGCTGGGAAGAGAGTGCTGGGGGAAAACCTCCTGGGTGCTGCTGCATTAGGTTCACTTGAAGGAGAAGGGGAATGTGCTGGAGAAGGAGACAGGTGGGCCAGGCAGAATATTTCAGAAAGAGGAAGCTAGTTGGACAAAGGTCCTGAGACTCAAGGAAAAATTAACATTCTTTGTGGGCAGTGACTGAGGATGAAGCTCAGTCATCTTTGTATGCTTAGTACAAAGTAGGCATTAAGTAAACATTTATTGAATTGAAATGGAATTTTATTTACATTCTTGGATTGCAATGTACTTTTTGTTTTTAAACTTAAGGGAAACTTTATTTAGTCCTTCTAAGGCAGTCTAGTTTAAAAGCGAGTTGAGGTTAAGAGAGAAGAAGAAAGTCTACCAGACAGGCTCACAGACATAGATAAAATTGAGAGCCAGTTCTTTTTACCAACTGAATAGTTGTCCTGTTCATTATTTGAGACCTGCATCTCAGATTTCCAATTTGAATGTTAAGTAATGGTTCAGTTGCTGATAGTTAAATGTTAATATTGGGTTGTTTAAGTACAGCATACCCCATTCCCATTTTTATTGTTTGGAGTTTATATACTCATCACTCACAGTTACAAAGGCAGATGTTAATATCACTTTTTGGACCAGTTGTCCCAGCTTTGTGTGGACAACAGGCAGAAATTTCCTCTAGCCATCTAAAATCAAGCTACATAAATCAACATTTCCATTCAGCCAAGTACTCCAACATTCCATGGCATGGCCTCGTAATTACAATTACATTTATAAGGAAAAATTTCATGAAAAGATTACGTCTCAGGAGATACAATCTGGAAATATCTTTTGCACCAGCAACTTGTAAAAAGCATTCCATATGTGTGATTCAATAACAGTCTTTGGTTGTGTGCTTTTCAGAGGCTTTCTATTTTAAGTAAGTCAGTCCTTTCAATAAACAAGATAAAAAGCAAACTTGACGTAGTCTTAGTAATGTAACAGTTTCTAGACAAACAAGTTCTGGTTTTGCCAGGATAGCACAAGGGTAAAGAGTAGGCAGTGGGAAAAGGAACTTAAAATAGTTTGTACTGGGTAAAGGACTGCCATCCCTTTGGACTTAAGAAACGACTATCTGCAATCAGATTAATTCATTAACCCATTTGGAGTGTACTTTTTAGTTACCCAAAAAATGTGTATGTGGTGAGTCATCGACCAACTTTTGTGTAATAGAGGAGCTCTGCTTATAACTTTTTAAAGTTGTCTGTTTAATCTTTTATGTATTAGTATCAAGCTGATTTGAGGTATGATTCTGAAAGTCCACAATAACCTTATAACAGTATAAAGTATTAACATAAATATTCCATTCTCAGATTTATTTACCAAAACAACAACAGAGGACTTAGGCTTGAGTCTGATTTTGAAAAAGAACAGGGGGTGCATTTGAAAAGTTTTTATTCAGGTTGTTTTAAACTCTTATTTCAAAGAAGTAATTAAAATAAATTCTGTGGTCTCTGCGTCATTGCCAACATCTCATCCATCATTCTGTAGCTCTAACTTGAAACAGATAAATTGAGCAAAAGAGCACAGCAAAAGGGTGAGGCCTTGAAGAAAATGGCTGAATTCAAAAGTTGTTTTGTGAAATTTCATGAAAAGGTTTAACTTGTGCGTGTCTCCCTGGGTTCGGGATTGTGTTCTCAAGACTTTATATTTTTTTTCCTTCTGGTAGTATTTTTTGTTCATCCTTTTTATTTTGTATCAACTCAGTTAAATTTTTCAGTTTTCCAAATAGGTAGCATATTTGCTTGGTATCAAAGTCGAAAGGCATACAAGGGCATATAATAAAAGGCTAGGCTCCTGCCTCCAGCTCCCAGCTGCCCAGTGCCCCTGCCCCCTGGCTACCACAGTTGCCTCCTTTTAGACATAGTCTGTGTACATAGGCGTGCATAGACCCCAAAAGATATGTTGAGGTTGTAACCCCAGGACCTTGGAATGTGACCTTATTTGAAAATAAGGTCGTTGCAGATATTATTAGTTAAGATGAAGCCAAACTGGATTAGGGTGGGCCCTAAACCTGTAAGACTGGTGTCCTGATAAAAAAATTTGGATGCATGGACTGACACGGAGAAGATGGCCACCGGGCGAAGGAAGCGGAGAGTAAAGTGCCCCAGCAGAAAGCCAAGGAACGCCAACGTTGCTTCCAGAAGCTGGGAGGAGGTGAGGAAGGACTGGTGCCTACAGGTTTCAGAGGCCCTGCCAACACCTTGATTTCGGATGTCTGGCCTCCAGAACAAATGAGACGATACATTTCTGTTGGGTTAAGCCACTAAGCTTGTGGGATTTGTTACGGCAGCCCGGGAAGCTGAGGCAGAGTGTGCGGCACTTGTCTGGAATTCTTGGTCTCCCTCTCTGCTGGGAGCTCTTTAAGACCTTCAGCTCAGCAGGCAAAGTTTGGTTTCAGATGGTGAAGAAATACTGAGGGTAAAGATTGTAAACCAAAGTACTTTATTTTTTTTTAATTTAATTTAATTTTATTTTTTTAAAGATTTTATTTA
>JAKSZT010054400.1:7027841-7366877 GCA_026826555.1 Tolypeutes matacus
TTTTTTTTTTTTTTGACTTTTTCGTGAACTTGCCTAAAAGGATTGTACCTGAATATTTTACTTTCTGATTTTACCACATGAAATGTGTGCATTTTAGTGCATGCTGACAGAAGTGACTTGACCTTTAGGGCTCTGGAATCTTCTCTCTCACCTCTTTAGGAAGGAAGGCCAGCATGCCTTAGGAACTTGTGTGTTTTACTCTGGAAAAAAAGATAATATAAAGAAGAGTTCTCTCTTTTTTTGTTCTCTAGGGTTGTGGAAGTTTTTAGCCTCCCTACTCCATTCTAGAAGATCACTGGGCACTGATCTCTGAACAACCTAACTTACCTGCAGGTTATTGAACAAAAGGGAAGCAAGTAAACATTTATATGGAATTATATTCAGAGAACCATTTTATGCAAACTGTAGAGGGAAAGATAAAAAGAAATGACTCCCCCCTCCCTTTCTTTTTTAAATATAGGGGGTGGAGATGGAGTTTTCAAAAAGGCTGTAGGACAAGGCTATCTTATAGTTATTTTTGTAATCTCAGCCTTATCGAGGTAATGTTTACCTCAGTTTTATAGTTGCTGTTCTGAGTTGCAAAACTCAGTTGACTTATGTGTTTTAATCTTTCCTTTGAGGCATTTAGAATGTCTTTATATATATCTTTATCTGATATATATATATCAGATAAAGTTTTGTTATCTTCCTTTAAAAGAAGGGCAGAAGGAGGTTATAAACTGAAAAGAACTATTTCATCAAGATGTAGAGTGGGACTCTATTAATAATGAATCAGGCCTGTGTGTCTTAGCTAGTTGAAGTTGCAGAGAGAATTTGAAGGCAGGTAGTGTGCTGTAAGATGAGTTGGAAATTAACCATTTATGGCTTTTTATGAGATCTTGACGAACCATTTCTTGTGTACTTTGGCAACCTTCAAACGTTTATTGGAGTTACATATCTAGATTTGGTTCTCTGTTTCTAGAAGAATTGGGCAAGTTAGAAAAGAGCAAGAAAAGTGTTGATAAGGACTAGGCTGAAGATTGCTAAACAAAAGGAGATGAACTTAAATAAGTAAAAGAGTTGGCTAAGAGTGACAAAAGACCAGGATCATGGAGCTGCCATCAGTGAAGATGAAAATACTGGTTAGGCAACCAGAGATGGGATGGGCCACCAGTGCATCTCATTTCCTGAAAAAGGCCTTGAACTTGATGGCCTCTGGAGACAGCTTATGTTCTTTTATTTTGTAATTAACTCTCTTTAGCTCAAGTGAATTTGCCAATGATCTCATCGGTATTTCAAGAGGCAGCCTGCATGTCTTTAAAGGTTTGTCCTTTGCTTCACAATAGATGGAGCGCATTCTTTCGTGATTTTTTAAAAGTAAAATTTTTTTATTTAGGATAATTTTAGATTTACAGAAAAATTATAAAGAGAGTTCAGAGAGTTTTCGTATATGCCTCACTTATTTTTTTCTAATCTTATCTTCTTCGACCACGGTACATTTGTCAAAACTAAAAAAACCCAACATTGTTACATAACTATTAAATAAACTTCAGACTTTATTTGAATTTCACCAGTTTCTCTATTAGTGTCCTCTTTCGGTTCCAGGACCCATCCAGGATCTTTAGTGATTCTTTTAAAAAATAGTTTTACCGGGATATAATTCACATGGCATACTGTTCACCCATTTAAAGTGTACAATTCAGCTTTTAAAAAATGTGTTCACAGGATTTTGCAGCTCTCACCACAATCTGATGTGAAACATTTTCGTTCTCCTGAAAAGAAACCCCAGACCCATTAGCGGTCATTTCCATTCCATCTCAGCCCTCTTCCTTCTCGGTCCCTGGCAACTGTTAATTTACTTTCTGTCTCTATAAATTTGCCTCTTCTGTACATTTCTTATAAATGGAGTCATATAATATGGGGCCTTTGTGACTGTGACTAACTTCTTTCATTTGGGATGTTTTCAAGGGTCTTTGGCAACTTTTAAATTTTATTTTGGTAGTATGTGTGGAGAGAACTATCTTTATCTGTATTTATATCTGTGTCTGTAACTGTATCTATATCTTTACCTATATCATCTCTGTCTATATCTCACAAAGTAATAACCCCCGTTTCCCACCTCTCATAACCTCTAATCTACTTTCTGTCCCTGTGAATTTGCTTATTCTAGATATTTCGTACAAGTGGAATCATTTAATTGTCCTTTTGTGTCTGGTTTATTTTACTTAGTATAATGTTGTCAGGATTCATTTGTGTTGTAGCACGTATCAGAGCGTCTTTTTGCTTTTTGCTTCTTGATGGAGTCAAGGCCAATATAAGCACACCTTGCACTCCCTCCCTCTGTGGGGCGTTTTTCCTGGTGAGGTGCAGCCTTTTAGAGGTGTGGCAGGGGCCCTGGCTTTAAGACAGGTCTTAGCTTTATGTAGAACCTCGAATTCTTCCTCCCTCTTCTCCTTTCTCAGCCTGCTTTGTCTCCTGTCCCCAAGCTCTAGGTCATCTGGAAGGGTTAATCTTTGCCGGCTTTGGGGCTGCTTGCTTCTGTGATTTTCCTGCTTTTTTGCAGAGATCTAGCTTCTGAGGAATCCTCTTTATTTCACTACTAGTTCAGCTGTGCATTAAAATGATCAGCACAGAGGTATGAACTCACATTTACCTTTTTTTTTAAAAGATTTTATTTCTTTCTCCCCATCCCCTCGTTGTTTGCACTTGCTGTGTCTGTTCGTCTTGTTTCTTTAGGAGGCATTGGGAACCGAACCCAGGACCTTCGATGTGGGAGGAAGTCGCCTAATTGCTTGAGTCACCTCTCTTCTCTGCTTTGTTGTGTCTCATTATGTTTTTCTTTTTGTGTCTCTTGTTGCGTCTTCTTGCTGTGTCAGCCTGCCGCGCCTGCGTGTCATGCCAGCTCGCTGTCGTCTTTAGAGGCACCGGGAACTGAACCATGAGCCTCCCGTGTGGTAGGCGGGAGCTCAGTCACTGGAGCCACATCTGCTTCACTCACGTTTACCTTAATATAGATAAAGATGATTACAAATAGAAACATTTATAGATACGTGTTCACCATGGGTAAGTATGTAAAGATGTATTTTCTTACTCTATCAGATGAGAGGCCTAAAAACAATGGCACTCCATTAGTAACGAGCACACCTAGCAACCAGATACTGGTTTCTAAACCTCGTTCTCCAATAAAAGGAACCAGGGCTCCTTGGAGAAATGGTTGATTCCACTACTGGGGCAGGAAATATAGAGGATGAGCCTGGAGCATTTTGTGGTGCCAGAAAGTAAGGAAGTGCTTAAAAAAAACAAAAAGCAAAAACGAACATAGAACTCATAATGATAAAGGTATGTCAAAGGGACAGAGAAACCAACTGAAAGATGCCCAAAGGCCAAAGCAGGAGCAGTTTGAGCAAATAAAAGAGGATTGGATGCTAACCCAAAGTATGAAATAAATGTCCATGAGTCATTACTGCTATAAACGATTGAATAAATAAACAAAGGATAATAGACAAATCTCCCTACAGAAGAATTCCCAGTAATTTATGTAGATGCTCTGCCCTCAAGGAGGTGGATCCTGACTCTCCATCCTTAAGTGAGGAATGTGCACTGTGACTTCCTTCAAAGGGTACAGTGTGGAAAGGAGAGAAAGGATGGACTTGACGGTGGAGAAGCCCGACACATGTGACCTCAGCCAAGTGCTCAAGGTCAACAGCTGCAGTGGTAATTGTGTTAGTAGCGTGTGCCCTTGATATGATGGTAGAGAACGATGCTTTACCTCTGCGGCCCTCCTACCCAAACCCATAACCCAATGTCTAATCACAAGGAAAACACCAGTCAAATCCCAGTTGAAGGACATTCTATAAAATACCTGACCAGGACTCCCTCAGACTATCAAAGTCATCAAAAACAAGGAAAGTCTGAGAAATGGTCACAGCCAAGAGGAACCTAAGGAGGCGTGACAATTAAAGATAAGGTGGGATCCCGGAGTAGAAGAAGGACATTCGGTAAAAACTAAGGTAATTTGAATGAAGAATGGACTATAGTTGATAATAATGTATCAACATTGGCTTATTTGTGACAAAGGTACCATAGTAATGTAAGATGCTGATAATAGGGAAAAATGGTTGCAGGGTATACGTGACCTCTGAAAAAATAAAATTTATTTTAAAAATGATGCCTTTGGCTCTCTCTGCCTAGAGGAACCACAAAAAATCTCAGTGCATAATTCTGTTCTTTTCTCCCATTTCTCAATCATCTCTGTTCTTTTCTCCCAGTTCTCAATAAATTCTTTAAAAAAAAGATGACTTTTATTTTGACTCTAGTATCATTTGTTGTGGTATTACTGGAACTGGTAGTTAGGATCAGTGTTTTTTAGAGAATTTCTTCAAAGAGTGGAAAGATACCATGCAGTTATACTGTGCATGTTTGTGCTTTAGATTTACTTTTTATTTTAAAGTAAGATTTGTTAAAATCCTTGTGTGCGTCATAAGCCACTTTCAGCAAAGATATAAAGGTCGTTTCTTTAGAGTCCTGAATCCTCAGGGTCTTTATCAGGTGATTTTCATGAATGAATAGTTAACAAAAGAACTACTTTCTCCACATAACACCAAACAGCAGAAGAGTCACCACCAAACAAAACTGCTCATGAATTCACTGTCACTCACTGACCAGGAAATGCTATTCTGCTTCTAAATTCTCCGTTCACTCTCTCCTTACAGCAGAACCATTCTCAGCACAAGTTATTTAAGCCATAAGAATCCACGCACAAGTCTGCTGGTAAGGAATTATGGGATACCAGCTGTAGAAAAGGGCTTCCCTCAGATCTGTCCTGCTAATGTACCTTGCTCTTTGATAATGGGAAGAACACTGGAATAGGAGTATGGAGAGCTGGGGTCTAGCCTAGAGCCATATTTGATTAGGCACCTGGCCTTGGACCAGCTATTTTTAAACACTCTGAGCCTGATTCCTTACCTATAGAATGAGATAATAACACCTACACTAAGGGGTTGTCGTAGATGTCAGGTAAGGTAGATGATCCATGGGAAAGGTTGTAGTAAACTGTATGGTAAACACAGATTTTTTTTTTTTGCTATTCTATCTTCTATTGTCAATCTCATCACTTTTTTTTTTTTTTTTTTTTGGATGTACCGGGGGCCAGGGATCGAACCTGAGACTGTGTCTGTGGGAGGCCGGTGCTCAACCACTGAGCCACATCGGCTCCCTTGAGTTGGTTTTTTCATTTGCTTTGCTTGTTTGTTTGTTTGTTTGTTTGTTTTTTTAGGAGGCACCAGGACTTCCCATGTGGGAAGCAGGCGCTTAACTGCTTGAGCCACATCTGCCCCCTCCATCACATTTTTGAAGGCAATAGGGAAAAAGTTGTTATAGATCTGAACTTAGGAAATACACATTTCCTGTCTTGCAGGAATTTACTTTTTTTTTTTTTTTTTAACTTTTTAAAATAAAGCATACAATTCATCCAAAGTGTACCATCAATGGTAGTTGGTAGGAGGAATTTACTTTTAATGGTCTATGTTGGACAGCTCTTCTGCTCCACTGGAAAGTCTTGGACTTCCATGTGTTCTTGGGACTACCTCAGTTAGCGGATAGGATGCCTGGGGTGTGGGGTGGCTGTGGTGGTGAGTAGTTGGTGAAGAGAAAGAAAAGTCTTGGCTTGGAGGAAGCTGAGGGGACGAGGGGACTTAGGGTACTTTAAGACAGAAAGGATGGGGTGGAAGGAAGCAGTAAGTACAGGTGTAGAAGGCAGATGGAAAAAATGAAATTTGTAGTGAAATGCGAAGGAAGAAACCTGAGCTGACGTGAAAGTAAGTTGTTGGTGTGCTCAGGAAGTGTGAAAGAGCCCCACGAGGGAATGACTCTTATCAGGTAAGCATTTCTGCTTACCACTGAGCTACTGAGGTTGGTTTGGGTATATTCAGAGTCTTTAGTGTGGCTTTGGCAGTGGAACTTTTTTTTAGAAAAATTATCTTCTAAAACAGACATTGAACTACACTTATTTTTCACTTATTTTTCATCCAATTGGGTATTTAAAAACTGAATTCTTTTTTTTTTATAGAGTCAATGAAAAGGAAAGTCCAGCCTAATTCCTGAGAGGTATAGGCCATAGGTTTCCTGGTAACTTAGTCTATCATATGGGGCTATTCATGCCTTCAGCTTCAGGGCAAGGTGCTAATCTAGCTATAAATAAGACTTTTTCAGTTTTGTGCTTCCTATATACTGCGCTAAACATTCCACCTGGATTGTCTCATCTACACCACACAACAGCCTTATGTGGTAAACATAATATTCCCCCCCTGAAAACCTGGGAGGGTAAGTAATTGTGTAAGATCCCATGGCTGCTGAGTAGTAGAGCCAGGATTTGGGCCCAGGCAATGGGGAATTTTTCCCAGGACTGAGCCATTATTCTAAAGCTGTAAAGTGCAGCCTCAAAGCAGGGGTGATTCAGAGAATATTCTGGATAACTGGGAATGAACCAGCACACTAAGCATTTTTGCATCTGCCCTGCTTGGCTTGTCCAATGTGTGTGAAATAACCCAGGGAACTAATTTTGCTCTCTCCTGTCAACAGCAGGTACTACCACGGAAGGGCAGGTGGCCACAGCTCTCCACCCCTCGCCCAGGCACACCTTGCTGGTGCCAGCCTTGAAGAGGGACATTGGCCAGCCGAAGTAGAGCAGAAGGAAGGCGCCTTAGTCTAGGGCTGTCCCACTCTTCTGCAGGCTAGCATCTAAAATCTGTAGGGTAGACTCCTTCCTTGCCTGGCCTAGCTCCTGGCGGTGGCCAGCAGTCCCTGAGCTGCAGGCTCTGCCTGGTCATCACGCGGCCCCTTCCCCCGTGTCTCTGTGTGTCCGGTTCTCCCCTTCCCATAAAGATGCCCGTCATTTGGGTTGGCGCCCACCTGATCCAGCTTGACCTCACCTGAATTAATGACGTCTTCAGAGACCCTCTTTGCAAATAAGGTCACAGTCCTAGGGCTTGGTATTGGGACTTGAATGTGTCTTTTAGGGCGGCGCAGTTCAACCCATAACAGAAGGTGAGCAGGGAAGTGTGTGACCTGGCACCTGTTTCATACAAGGAGGAATTGGTGAAAGGAGTTGTGTGGTTAACTTAAGGAAGATGTGACATGACAGCACCTTCAGATATGTGAAGAGTAGACGTCGTCTATGTTGTCAGCAGGCGTAAGCCCACAGGACGGAAACTTTAGGGGGGCACGTTTCCCCTTGTCGTACTGTTGAGAGCTGGGTAGGTAGAAGAACCTCTGGCCTTGGAGTTCGAATCCTGTCCCTGGGGTCTTCAGGTGGAGGCTTTGTGCTGATGCAGCCACCACGGCCATCCACAGGGACCCGCCCCCAACTTCCCGTCCTGAGTCCTGTTCTTTTTCCAGCTCCCATTTCACAGTCATCCTTGTTTTAGTAGAAAGTGGCAAGGAAGTCGTTGGTTTAAAGAGTGACCTTTCTCAATGGGCTTTTTTTTTTTTTTTTTTACCCAACCATTTGAGCCACATCCGCCCCCCCTCAATGGGCTTTTAAAGCTGCATCCCTAAATGTTAAGCAATAGAAGAAGAGTTAGAGAAACTCTATACTTACATAAGGATATGTAAGTTACGGATATGTAACTTACATAAGGATATGTAAGTTCATTGAGGTTGGTGGGCCACACTGTGGGAGATGTTTGTGTGGGATGTGGTGGGAGGTGTGGGAGGTGGGCAACATGGGAATCCCAGTGGGTTCCGTGTAATATTTTAGGTAATCTAAGCACCTCTTAAAATATATGTATATATATATATAAATAACATTTTTGTAAGCAAATACACATATATGCATATATATTTATATATCATTTTACAAATGTTTGTATGTATTGTGAGAATTTTGATTTTTACCCATAATAAAAAAAAAAAAAAAAAAGAAGAAGAAGAGTTAGAGTAAATTATTGCATATTCAAGCTATGGAGTCATATGCAAGTATTAGAGAATTTGAGGTCAGATTGAAAAGAGGTCCACTGCATTGAGTGAAAAAGAAGCAAGTTGTGGAAGAGTGTGTATATTCTGATCCCACATCTCCTTTAAATTTAAAAAGTCAGAATACTTTATTTCTCTCTCTAATTATAAACATTGTGTGATCTCACATATCGCCAAGGGTAGTTACCAAATCCAAATCTATCTACTCTTCTGTCTGCAGCTTTATAAAGTTCTGAATTGTTTCATCACAGTGTAGACAGCAGGCACAGCAACCTTGGCCCAGATTGAAGGAGATGGCTACTTTTTATTTTTTATATCTGTATTATGTATTTAAAATTTTTTAAAAATTTTATTTTGAAATAATTTCAAATGTACAGTTGCAAAAATAATAAAAATCCCATACAGAGAGCTCTAGAATACCCCAGCCCCTCAGATACCCAGATCCACCAATTTTAACCTTTTGCCACCTTTGCCGTATCACTCTATCACCTATTTAGTGTTTTTTTTTTTAAAAAAAATGTAGTATTTTGCTATTTAAAAATATAAAAAGGAAAGAGCTTCAAGACCAAAGGAAATGAAGAAATGGAGAAAAATATAAAGAATAGAAGAAGCAGAAGAAATTGAGAAAGGTGATGTGGGGGCAGTCAGTCATAAAGCCAGCCGAGTTGTAGGGCGGTGGTTTATGCTGCGGGAGAAGATGGAGGTGTTACCGATTTAGAGTCCTGAGGCTCCTGGGGACTCAGTTCCTTTGACAGCAGTGGGGAAACTGGAAATAGAGGTAGACTGAGGACGTGAAATACTAACTTCAGTTTGAGTTAAGGTGTTAGCAGGATATAAAGGGGGGCCCTCAGGGCAGGAGGAGGCTGTGTGAGAGGTCAGCGCTGGGCAGCGCAGCTCCAGGGCCCGAAACCAGGGAGAAGACACTGTCACCTCCCTGTGTGTGGAGGAACCCCAGGACAGAGGGCAGCTGACTCAGGAAATTCAGACGATCAGAAATGGGGCGCACAGAAGGGGCGTTGCAGAGACGGTAGGGGAGGAAGAGAGGAGCCTGAGGGTGAGGGACAGGGACGGAGAGGAAGCTGGAAAAGACTTGGTGCAGACTGGGGCCCAGGGCGGGGTCCTCCAGGGCACCCTAGAAGGTCCCTCTAACCGGGAGGGAGCGGGAGGGCCAGGATCCCTCTGCTCCGAAGGCCATGTGAAGAAGTGCCAGGCGTGCCTGCTGGATAGACTTGGCTTCCTTTTTCCATTTTGCCGGGGTGGAAATGTGAAAAGTAATTTGTATTTATTCTTCAGCAAGAGCCAGGGACATGGGAGAGAGCAAAAGCGTGGGAAGGGGACAAGCACGGAGGCTCCGAGTGTCTGTCCAGGGTTTAAAGCCCTGATTCCCAAACAGCGAAGGCCGCGGGCATCACCTGCGCAGCGTTTGAAGCACGTTGCTTCCTGGGCCTGGCGCCTGATCTCTCCCAGTCAGCATTTCCTAACAAGTCCCAAATCAGGACTCTCGGGGGATCTAGAACATTACTGTGCCCTTTAGGGGCTGCCTGGAATTCACTGGGATACTCTTGCTTCAGAGTGAGAGGAAGCTCTTCTCTAGGGCATCGCCTCGCCGGGTACTGTGGAAAGGTTTGTCTGAGCATTGGCTTCTGGGGCGGCCTCTTCTAAAGTTTTGCTCACTTGGGAATTTCGAGTCTCCCATGGTGATGAGGCAGCTTGGTATTTCTAAGGCCGAGCCTGCTGTGGAGGTGTGGGTGTGTTTTTTGTTATTTACTCTTCTTAGCCTACTCCGAGACATCCTGACTGCCCTCTAATCCTGTTCTCTAGGCTTTCTTCCAGTTCACAGGGCTGCCTCTCGCTCATGCCCCTCTAGTGTTTCATCTTTACTTTTCAACCTATGTAGAAAACAGGTTAAGCTTCTTCCTTTCTTGACCTGACCAATGGCACAGTATTCTTTTTATTCTTTCCTGTTTCTTTTTTTCATGTGAATTAATTCAGGGGTCTGACTCTCTGGGAAGGGATTCTTTTTTACCCCATTCTATTCATTGTGGAAAATAAGAGATTGCTGAATCTCTTCCAGTTTGGTAAATAGTTTTAAATTCATAAAATAAGAATTTGAAACTATGTTCACAGAGAGGCTAGGAAGAAGACAGTGAAACTCAGTGGATGGCCAGTGCCCTTTAGGTGCTTGTGTTCGATGTGTTACATCTATTTTGTTGCAGCATTTTAAGAATTATCCCAACAGTGGTCTTATTCCTTTCCTCATTTTACAGGTAAGAAGGTCTAGGCTCAGGGAGATTAAATCACTTACCCAGGGACACCCAGCCAGCGAGTGGCAGAACTGGTTGTCTGATACCAAGTTGTTTTTGACCAGAGCCCATACCCATTCTAATATGACATGTGTACTACTTTGCTCATATCTTGAGAATTAATAAAATGTGGCCATGTTAAAAAGCCAGACGTTCGAGGCTAGTGCAAGTGGAGTTGACGCTGGTTGGTGTTTAAACATTTCAGGCAGCTTGGGAATTCTCCTCCACATACTTGGGAGGAGTTTATATTAATATCCGAATGAGCAAGTTGTGTTCAAAGAAGATGTTTTAGAGGAATAAACATATAAGGTGCTTTTTATCCTGAAGATGTTTACATTTTTGCAATAAGTATTTCCAACCAACGTTACAACCGTATTTACGGCCTGCAAGTTAACAGGTCAAGCTCAACAACTTGTGTTTTCTTGTCCACGTTGTTGAATTGTGGAGCTTGTTAAATTAACGAGGAATTGATCATTGGGACAGACCCAAGTTTATGTGCTTTTTCTTCAGAAGTTCTGTTTAGTTTATAGTTTATTTACTGTCAGAAGTAGACGTTTTCTTACTCATGGGGCTCTCTTAGGTCCCAGATCCAGAATCTGTTTGACTCTTTTATATTGCCTACCAGATGTCTTTGACAGAGGTTTTTTTTTTTTTTTTTTTTTTTTTTTTTTAAGTCAGGCCAGTAATTTATTAAGGAACGGTGAGAAGAGAAATGGGAGAAAATAACAGATCATGGGTTCCAGGTAGAGAGGAAGGGGCTGACGAGTGATAAAGGGAGCCGATTTACAGACTACAGTTCTCCATTACAGATTACAAATGCCCAGGTTTTACTTGCGTGGTATTCCAGGCAGGGGGGACGAAGGCAAGAACTAGGAGTAGAAAGCAAGAATGGGGGAAAAGGCAAGAGCAGGCTGATAGAGTATTCTTTTTTTTTTTGAGTTGGCTTAACAACAGGAATTTATTGGGTTATCATTTCAGAGGCTAAAAGGCTTGCTTCCTCTAGGGCTGGTATCTTCTGGCTGGTCAGCAATCTTTGGGCTTCCTTGGCTTTTCTGTCACATGGAAACACATCCAGTGGTGTCTTCTCCTTTCTGTTCTGGGTTCTGTTGACTTCCAGATTCTGGCTGCTCCCCGTGGCTTTTCTTTCTATGTGTCTGAATTTCATCCATCTCACATTTTGGAGGCCAGAAGTCCAACATCAAGCTACGGAAAAGCCATGGCACTGGCTTGCTACAATCCTGGTGTTCCCTGGCTTGCAAATGCATCTCTGGTCCCATCACATGGCGATTTCTCTCTCCTTCTCTGGCTTCTCCTAACTGATTGTGCCCCTAGAGTATTCTTTTTATTTTTTTAATTTTTTTTATTTTTTTACCGGGAGGTCCCGGGGATCGAACCCGGGTCCCTCCATATGGGAGACGGGCGCCCAACCAGTTGAGCCACATCCGACCCCGCTAGACTATTCTTAATTGCACCATTTCTTCTGCCCTGAATTGATGGCATTTCAGGCTCTCCAGATTCAGAAACCCAGCAACCAGCCAAGGAAGAGCTTCCCTGATAAATTTGCTTCCAGGCAGCTAGTTCTTTTTCTTTTCTCTCCCCTTGCCCCTCGCCCCTCTCCCCTCTCCCCTGGGTTTTTTTACAGTGTGAGGTCACAGGGGTGAGCATGGCAGAAGCCTTGCAGCTGCAGACCCAGTGTGCTCTTGTGCAGCCCACCCAGGTGGAGACCCATCTGTTCAGGGGCCTGCCTTAGCCTTGCTGGTCTTGAGCCTGGATATTTATTAGCAAAACCAGCTCTCCTGGCCCATTTCCTGAGATGAGGTAGTGGTTAAAGGCAGGGAGGCAGGTAGACCTGGCCTGAAGCACCTGCGAGGCCTTGGGCAAGTGACTAAACTTGCCTGAGTTTTAGTCTTTTCATCTGAGAAATGGAGATAGTAATATCTGCCTCACAGGTTTATTAAGAGGGTGGAACAAAAAAGTAGGTGAAGCGCCTGGATCATAGAGCCTATAAATAATTTTTTTTTTTTTTTTGCCGTGTGTTGTGCCCTCTCCTAGGTGCTAGGCTTAGAGAGATGAAGGGAGTTTGTCCGCTGTCTTCTGAGAACTCAAACGTAGCTAGAATTTAGACACACACACAAAAATAATTGCAATTACATGTGGCAATTAAAATGGTAGGTACATCTAGGTAGTGCAGAGGTAGCACAGAGTCAGATGCTGGGTCCAGCAAGTGCGTGTCTGGAGTTGTGGACAGGAGGGTGGGAGTGAGGGGAAAGTCTTCAGAGGAGGGGGGTCAGGTGATGGCAGGGCTTCGTTCTCTGGGGGCTGGGGGTGTCCTTGTGGGGCTTTAAGCCCGGGAAGAGACATGGCTGGATTTGAGTTTTTCATAGTTCATTTGGTGGAGAAGGGTTTGGGGGAAGTACAAGCCTAATCACTCCGCACAAAATTTGGAGAAACACAGGGCTGGTCATCCTTCCAGGGCCTTGAGAGCTAACTCTAAACCCTGGCTTCATGCTCTCCGAGGGCAACTGCCCACCCCTTGCCTGCCAGCCTGCCAGTGTGGGCTTCCAGAATGTTCTACCTGGATTATCATCAGCTATCTCTGCCCCCCTGTTGTGACATAGCAGCGTCTTAGTGTCCCAGCCTCCTCCTGTCGCCCTGTCTTCATGGTGCCCAGCGGTGCCATAATCCTCGGTGCTGGCTTTGTTGGCCAGGCCGGACTTGCATGTCGGCACCAGAACCTGGGCTGGTACCTGACATACCTTCCATTCACGATGAGCCTCCTCGAGGCCCCTGTTTTCCTGCCCTTCTTGCTGTGAGTTATTGACCGGAGACCCCGTGGGTTCCTAAGACCTATGAAATTTAAGGGGGAAGAGATCTCGAAGATATTTGGTCTGGGTCTTGCCGACAGCTGTACCCTGGTGGAGCCTTACCTGTTTAGGGTCCTGCCTAACTTTGCTGGTCTTGACCTCTCTCGGTGGGCTTAGAGTTGACAGGGCTCAGGACTGATGTCCACCAAACAGAACGCTATCTCATCCTTCTCCTGTGACTCATTCAACTGGTGAGCAGGATGGAAACACTGATGTCGGAGGGGCATTGCGTTTGTAGCCCATACAGGAGACTTTCCCCACAGAGTCAGAGTATGATCAGAAGGTTGTCCAGAGAGCAAAGAGCGTTAGCTGGGTGGGTGGCATGGTCCTGGCGATGGAACTGGGCTGGCCACACGGCCCAGGTACTAGTGTGCCTGTGTCTGGGTCAGCTGGCAGCAGCACCTGCTTACCTACAGGGTGCTGGAGACGGCCACACACGGTCTTGCTCAACATTTTTTGTTTTTCTTTTGGAATCCTTGCAGACCACCCCTTCTGTAACACGTTCTCTTTTCCCGGTAGGTCATAGTACAGTAGATGAGGTTACAGATTTCTCTAGTGACATTCCAGCCTCCAGGAGAGGGTGGCCTGCCAGGTACCTGGGTTAGAGTGTACCAGAGTGGATCAAGGACAGGGGTCGTCTTTGGCCACAGCCTAGGGTCTCTGGAGAGGACTGAGAGGTGGGGCTGGGGGAGTTTCAACATCTGAAGAGCGCTATAGACCATCTTGGTCTTTTTATCAGTGTAATGCTGAGCCTTTCCATCGTGTTTCCCTAATTTTTTCCCCATCCATTAAAAGTTGTCCATGGCTTTCCACGGTGATAAAAAGGCCAGGGTTTGAGGTTTCCATTTTCACCTCTTCCTTTGGGTGGTGAATCACATGAGAAGTTCCTGCAGGTTTCAGCTGCGGTTCCAGGTAGCTTTGCTTCTGGGAAGGCCAAACTAGAGACCTCACTCTGGACCTGGGCTTTGATAGGAGCTCCTGAAACCTGAATTGGTATTTATCCCAGTGGCAGGTGGA
Organism: Tolypeutes matacus; assembly: GCA_026826555.1. Taxonomy (NCBI): domain Eukaryota; kingdom Metazoa; phylum Chordata; class Mammalia; order Cingulata; family Chlamyphoridae; genus Tolypeutes; species Tolypeutes matacus. Next base: position 7,041,976 of record JAKSZT010054400.1, read on the forward strand.
GCAGCTGCACGGGGCTGCCTCGGTGGGTTTGTCTCCTGGGGGACGAGAGGAGGAGGCCTGTGGGAAGGAGCTCTGGAGAGGGACCAGAAGCAGGGGAGCAGCACCTCGTCCTGCCCCCAGGGGAAGGAAGGTCTCCCCAGTGTTAGTCCCGCCTTCCCCCGTGAACAGAAGGGGAGACTGGAAGACCTTTCCTCCCAGCATTCTAGAGATGAGAAGTCCTTGGTTACATACGGACTGCGGCAGGGAAGGTCAGAAGCCTGTTAGATGTCAAGAACTTTCTGTGCATGACTGAGATTCTCTGAACAACTCTGGGAAGTAGGGAATGTACTCCCATTTTACCAATGAGGAATTTAATGAGTTGGTCCAGGGCCACCCAGATCCGTGTAGGAGAACAGGGACTTACTTCCAGGTCCCCCGACTGCAGAGCCCAGGCGCGTCCTCTCACTCCATGTGACCTGTGTCCATTCTTAAATCTGTTATAGGTTTAAACTGATCTCTCAGTTATCTGACATACTACTTGAGAAACGTGTCCTTTAGTCAGGCTCTGTATCCGGTCACAGTCTCCACGTGGAGCCGTCCTTCTTCCTCGCGGGAGCTTTGCAGATGTAAGCGCTCTCCTTGGGTGCCCACGGGGTCTGCCTCTGCAGAGTGAGCACCGAGGCTGCCGCCTGGTGAAGTGGGTTGTTGTGCTTCCCCTCTTTTCTAGAAGGCACCAAGGCTTACGCCCTTACTGTACGTCGGGCACCACGCAGCAGACGCCTGAACTCGGCGAAGATCAGCTTTAGGGACTGCTTTTCATCCACCTTAGAGTTCAAGGAAGAGGAACGCAGGACGGAGGCAACAGAAGAGGGAAGGAGGGGCGGAGGGGAGACGATAATGAGGAGGAGAAGGAGAGGAGCTCTCACAAAGGGGAAGAGGAAGGAGGGAAAGGCCAGCTCGTGGGCAGGGTCCGGTGCCCACCCTCCTCCTCCCGAGAAGTCTTGCCCTCTGGAGTGGCTCTGCCCACCCACCCGTGACGTCTGCTCCCTTGTTGTGGGGTGATTCTTGGGGTGGGGTTAGGAGGGGTGGGAGTGAGGGTGGCATCACCACAGCAACGGCCAGGGTGCCTCTTTTGTGGCCGGGATGCCATTCATGGTTCATCGTCCCCGCTGCAGCCCCTGAGGTGGGAACTCCCCTCGGTGGGCCGGTACTTGGGTGCCTGAGGGATGGCAAGGGTGAATCAGCCTGCCCTCATGCTGCCTGGAACTGACCTGTTCGAGGTAATCATTCACTACTATTTCTGTTTTACTGATATGTCTCAGTAACTCAGTTTGGGCTAAGTCAAATTGATTTCTGTTCCTTTTACTTTCCTTAATTCTTGAATTTTAACTTCTAACTGAGCCTTTCAATACTACCAATTTGAAAACCTTTTACAAGTTTACATAAAAGTTGTCATTTATTAAGTGAATGTTTTAATTACATTTATTTGTCCCTGGGCACAATGTATATTTTAAAATAAAAAAAGAGAAAAGTACATAACTGGTATTTGTTAGTAAGTGGAAGGGAGAGTTGGTGTCATATGTAAAGACCAGAAATGAAAATGATTTTTAGGGCAGCTCAAAGTGGATTTTTTTGGGGGGCATAAAACAACAGAAATGTGTTCTCCCGCAGGTCTGGAGCCTGGAAGTCTGAAATTGACGTGTCAGAAGGGCCGTGCTCTCTCTGAAGGCTCTAGGGTAGAAGTCTTTCTTTGCCTCTTCCTGGCTTCTGTGGTCCTTGGCATCCCTGAGTGCGGCTGCGAAGTCGGCCTCTGCCCCGTCTTCACGTGGCTTTCTCTCCTGGGGGTCCCTGCCTGTTGCTGGCTCTTCTCTGCTCAGAGGGAGACCAGCCATACTGAATTAGTAGCCCCCTCATTCAGGTGGACGTCATCTTAACCCGATTATATCTGCAAAGACCCTATAAGGCCACAATCATAGGTTACTGGGGACTTAGGATTTCAGCGTATCTTTCGGTGGATCCAAGTGGAATTTTGTTGGGAGACCACTGAGAGGGTACGTCTGGGAGGCTTTCGAGCAGATGGCGGGGATAAGCAAAGGTTGGGAAATGGCAGGGCCAAGTGTGGGGGAAGATGGCAGGGGAATTGGGGAACGAATGGAAATGGCAGGCAGTGAGGGAAAGGTGAGTGGAAGTTGTTGGAGAAAGGAATGAGGAGGAAATTAAAGCAAATTGGAGAAGATCAAGCTACATCAGAGAGTTGTTAGAAACAGCCCATGAAGTGTATTCTTTGAAGGAAATGCAAAGATCAACTGGGCAAGCTTCCTCTCCCCTAAGAAGATACAGCCTAGTAAAGGAGGTGACATGTATTCAGATATTTATGGTACTGGACAGTAGGTGGTGTGTGTCTTGGACCTGGCAAAAGCAAAGTGCAGTGGGAACTGAGAGGAAGGAGAGTTGCAGTGCTGTGCCCTCCCCAGTTCCTTGAGGGCAGGTACCCTTTCTTTATTCATCAGTCATCATTGATTCTGGAATCTATCGAGTGATCTGGTTAATCATCAGCTGGCAGATAGCAATCAGCTTGCTCCCCTAGGCTAAGTCACATTATCCCAGCCAAAGTTTTAAAACAGTTTATAAGAAATTTTGATGCAGAAAGGAGCTTATTGATCATTGATAACGATCTCCTGAAAGCTTAGGTTCTGTGGGCTCTGCAGCCTATGATGTGCCTGTCTCAGGGCTAGCCAGTGGCTGCTGCACTCTGAGTGCAGGTGCCCTTGGGAGGAACATCCTGTTCAAAACAGCAGCGACCATATTTCTTTTCCAGAATTCTGTGCTTTTCTAACCCTGGTATGTTTCTGTGGCATTCACCATTTGGTAAGAATCCCAACAATGGAATCTTCCTAGTAGCAGGTAGCCATAGCAGTTCAGCCAAGCTTATCTTCCATCCTTGAGGGAACTGGTATCCTGTAGGTCCTTCTAGAAACTCACTTATAGAATAACTAAGTCATGACTATGTGCCATTAAAACAAAATTGTAGGGACTTTCCACTTCATTGTGCACAGGTACTTCCTTGTTCCCCTTTCCCATAGAATTTATATCCCTGGTAACCAGTAGCAGCAGACAGTAATTTCTGTATTATATTGTGGCATAAGATGGTCCAATTCAAATGAAAAACAAATAGAAAAACCACAATAGGAGACAGGAAGTTGCATCTTGGCTTGCTGGCGTTCTGAGATAAAGAGTGTTTTTTTTTTTTAAGTTTACATTACCAAAAAAATTTAAATAATATACTCTATGGGGCTTAAAGTGTCCATGTATAAAACCCAAAGGGCTTTCCCCTCCACATGGCAGAGTAGCTTTAACATTTGAATGGGGCATTTGAGAAACTTTTAGGCAACTGCAAGAGAGCAAGCCTAAAGTGTTAGAGAAGGAAGATCTTTAAAATAACGCCTCAGCCATTTGCCAGGTTTTATGGGAAATCACACTTTGCTTCACTTAATTGTCCATATCTGAATACTCTTGCTGGGGTTTTTAATAGACGTGTTTTTATTATAGCATCCCCCAGGGCAGGCCTGGACCCCTCTGCTTGCTGCTGAAGAGAATGAAGCAGTAGAAAAGTAACTCCCTGAAGATCAGAGGCCAAGTCACTGGCTAAGGTTTCAACAGCCTCTGAATTGTTGAAACTGTCCTGGTAGGGTCTTTATTAGGGTTTTCTTCGGGATAGTAGTGACTCTGGGCAGGTGATTCTTTTTTTTTTTTTTTTTTTTTTACCGGGAGGTACCGGGGATCGAACCCTGGTCTCTCCATATGGTAGACGGATGCCGAACCTTTGAGCCACGTCCGTTTCCCAGGGCAGGTGATTCTTGATGGTAGGTTAGACTGTTAAATTTATTTCGTTTTCTAATATGTATGAAAGAGCTATGTAAACTTTTAAGCTCTGCCCATAATTATTATTATTAATTATGAGGCTAGACCTCTTTATAGTCCTTGAAACAATAAAAACTGAATGGTATCATCTCCCCTGGGTCTTACTTTGGAACCTTTTAAAGCTTCAGTATTTAAAAAAATAGCTACGGTAGTAATAATAATAACAAACACATGCACTATTCTAGAAATTAATATTTTACGTATATTAATTTGTTAAGTCCTCCCAACTGCCCTGTGGGGTAGACGTCTCTCTTTTATAGATGAAGAAAGTAATAACTTATGGGGCCAAGATTTGGATCCTGGAGACTCTGGATTCTGTGCTGTTAGACATGACACTGCTCTGTATCAACCTAAAAACAAGGCAAAAACGAACACACACCCCCTCGAGATCAAGCTCTAAACAGTTCTTTGTAGACAACAGTTATGCTACGGGGCTACATGATATATGTCAGAATTGGGTGAATCTTTTTTAGCAGGTGATATTTTTTCTTGGATACAAATTCCTCTTAGAAGTTAGGCTTAAAACATCCCACTTAACAACAATTTCACTCCTTGGGCCTTTATTGCTATATTATTTTTATTAAAACAATTTTTTTTTGTGCTCTCTTAAAGAGTTTGTTGATGCATCTCTCTGTTTTCCCTGCCTTGCCCCTAATTCTTCATTCAAGAATTTACCAGATGGTGACTTTGCTTGAACTAACTTTCTTGCCTTTCTTATTAAATAGTGTGTCAAGAATGAATTAGATGTGAGTGATCATTTTGTCATAGTGTGTTGTATCAGTGAGTTGAAACCCACATAATGACTGGGAAGGAGTTGGACTCCCATCCTGGGGAGGACCAATTTGTTCATAAACAGAGGGGCGGGAGTCCCTTGAGAGCATGGGCAGTTCCTGATAGGCGAGAACAGACCAGTGTGTCAAGCCTCAGTGTTGCTGCAAGTAACTATGAATCTTGTCATCCAGGGAGTAAAGCCAGGGGGTTGCCATGGGCCCCGAGGAGAGGGGGAGGGAGTAATAGAATAGATGGAACAGGGGTATTAGTGGGCAATGGAAATGTTCTACATGATCTTGCAATGATGGACACAGGCAATGTTAAATCTCATTAAAATTTATAAAAGTGTACAGTCTAAAATGTAAACCATAATGTAAACCATTGCTCATGGTTAGTAGCTATGTTTCACTATTTGTATATCAGTTGGAACAAAGGTGCCATCCACATATAAAAAGGTATTATTATGGGAAGGAGGAAAAGGGGGAGAATGTTGGGTATATGGGAGTCCCCTGTATTCTGTTTGTGATCTTACTGTGACCTAAAACTTCTTTGAAAATGAAATGAAAAAAAAGTAAGATATTGGGGAAGAAATGGAAGAAAATGCCACTGTACATACGGTACTGTACATATAGGTATTACAGTGATGAAAGGCACAATGTCAAAAAATTTTTTAAAAAAATATTTTTCATTATTTTTCAATATCCCAATCTTTTAATTTTATTTTTTTTATTAAAAATTTTTTTTAATGTATTTTATTTCTTATATTTAAACTTATCATTATTATTTCATTTTCCTATTAATTGTATTTGGCTATTTTAATGGCTTCATTTTTGAAGAAGCTTTGGATCACAGAAGGGTTACAACTGGGCAGGGGAGGATTGTTGGTATGGGGTGTCAGTGATGGGGGATACATGGGAGGAAGTTCACCTGGGCATACATATAAGATATATAAATATGTTCATATGTTCACGGGGCATTGTCACAGTGAGTGGAGACTCACACAATAACCGAGAGAGTATTGAATTCCCATCCTGGAGAGCTCTGCCATGTTCTCAAATGGAGCAGCAATAGTCCCCCAGGTGCAGGGACAATGACTGGAGAAGGAGAATGATCCGTTGATGGGCCCTTGATATTGACAACTATGCTTATGAGCCTTTGTTCTTGAAATTGAAACTTAGCCTAGTGTTGTGGGGTGCCTAAGAGTTGCCTCCTTATTGCTCAAATGTGGCCTCTCTCTAAGCCAAACTCAGCATATAAATGCATTACCAGTGTGGGACATGACCCCTACGGATGAGCCTCCCTGGCACCGAGGGATTACTACCAAGCACCAACTAGCAATGCAACGGGAAAAAGACCTTGAATAAAAGGGGGAAAAGGTTAAGACAAATGAGTTTATATGGCTAAGAGACTTCAAAGTGAGTTGGGTGGTCATCCCAGAGGTAACGCTTATGCACATCTCAGCAGGATCTCAGCTTTGTGGATACAAAGTGGATACTACCCCAAATAGTGGCGCTCCTGAGGGCTCTGGAGACACCCAGGTCCTGTGGTCAGGCTAGGTAGTTTGGTACCTTGCCAATGGGCCCTACTTTGGAGTTTGTGCTCCTGAGAGTTACAGAGTTGGACTCAATCATGTCTTCCCTACACATGGCTCATCTGTCCCTTCTGTTTAAACATATACTTAGTGCTGGAGTTTCTAGGTGTACGTCCAAGAGACTGGAGTTTTTGTGCTGCCCATGTGCCAGCTGGGCCTGGAACCTCAGCGGAGTTGCAACACCTACTTTCCAGTTCATTAGACTCACCCAGGACAACTAACAAGGAAGTGAGGATTGACAACCACCATACCATGGAAACGAGAGAGCTGACAGCTGCAAGCAAGAGAGTCCCATCCATTGGCTGTGTGGGATTGAAGCCTCCTTTCAATTAGAGGTGGAGTGGACATCACCATCCCCGAATCCTCAGGACTGAGGAAAGAACTATGGACTAGAGTGGACTTACTGGTATTTCATTACAGACATATTGTGATTCTAGTATTGGAAGAAATTACAACATTGATGTGGAGGCAGTGACCACTGGAGGCTCTGGGGGTAGGGAGAGGGAAAAACAGTTGTAATACGGGGGCTTTTTTGGGACTTGGGGCATCATCCTGAATGACATTGCAATGACAGATATTGGCCATTTTATATCGTCACATAACATGCAGAACTGTGTGGGAGAGAGTGTAGACTGCAATGTGAACTTTGGTCCATGCTCAGTGGCAAAGGCCCAGGATGCGTTTATCAATTGCAATGAATGTGCCACACTAATGAAGGGTGTTTATGTGGGAGGGTGTGGGAGGTGTGGGGAGTGGGGCATATGGGAATCCCTATTTTTTTTTGTAACATTTATGTAATCTAAGTATCTTTTTAAAAATACAAAATTATTATTAAAAAAATGAATTAGGGGAGTAGATGTGGCTCAAGCAGTTGAGTGACTGCTTCCCAAATGGGAGGTCCCAGGTTTGGTTCCCTGTGCCTCCTAAAAACAAAAAAATCCCCAAAACAACAAGCAAACAAATGAAAAAACCAACCAAGGGGAGCTGATGTGGCTCAGTGGTTGAGTGCCGGCTTCCCACATACTAGGTCCTGGGTTCAATCCCCAGCCCCGGTACCTCAAAAAAAAAAAAAAGAATGAATTAATTTGCTTCTCATTGATGTTATTGCCTCACTCCTCACATTTACTCATAATGTCAGGCATGAAGTTAAGGGAATTAAAAAATAGTAACTAACTTGTAGCCTTGAAAATCCCCCTCCATAATTGGTTCCTTCATATAATTTTCATTAAGTGCGGATCCCATGAATGGAACTGTTTTCAAGTACTCTTGATTTCCTCAGGCTACTCTCGTGACAAAGCTTTTAGTCCCTGGGTCCCGAGCCACTCAGTAGAGTTGTTGTCTCAGTAGCTCAGGCTGGGCCGTGTGTGGCTCCAGGGAGTGGTCCCCAGAGACGAGCTGATGCCCCTTACCACCCCCTCCAGATCGGTGGTCTGGACATCTGGACACCTGATGTGGTGTTTTAAAAATGTAAAACTTTTGTCCACTGCTCACCAGTATTTACAATAAAGTAAACAATATACAGTTGGATAACATTCTGACTACTATTATTTTTTTTCCTGGCTTCTGCTGACCCAGTAACCCAGGCACTGAAAAGATTGAGCCTACAGATGTAAGGAATGCGTGGGGAGTAAAGAAAAAAACCCTGCAGGTCAATAGTTTAGATTATAAAGTCTGTTTACCTGTTTATGCCAGCAGGTCGAAAACTGCAACATCTCTATCCATCTGATTAGGTTTCCATGAATCACCCACCACCTTTTCAGTCAGAACAGCACAGGGATTTCAACTTTCCATGAAGAATTGGCCCTCTAGAAGGAACCTTTAAATGCCCATTTAGCTAAGTCTTACTTGGCTAATGAAAACACTACAGCATTTGCCTAGTTTTCTCATCTGGGTTGGGAGATTGCTGGTGTTAGTAGATTTTCCTCTCAGGGTTTTGCATATATTTTGTATTTATGTGACTGTAGAGATGGACATGGATTTTGATCTGGCTGCTTTAAATAATGTAATTGAAATTATTTGTATTACATTTAAATTGCCCAACTAATTACTGAATCAGCTACTTGATTTGAAAGCTTATGACTTCAGGAAAATGTTCAGTTTAACTTGAAGTGGTTTCTTGGTTTGCTCAAAATGATGGCTTCCCACCCAGAAGTACCGTGGGCTTATCCGTGGTTGTCAAATGCCATTTTATTTTGAATGGCTTTGTTTTTGGTGAATGTGAAAAATATTACAAAAATAAAAATTTCACATGTATTTATACACACACACAAACAGAAACCAGAATAGTCCTTAGGCACATATGGATTAAGCACAAGTTCTGATTCAGTAATGACTATGGAAAATTTCCCCCATATTTAGCCGTTCTCTAATGCAGAGGAAATAATATACCATGGTATCAAATGTTCTTTTCTGATAAATGAAGCAATTACAGAAAGCTTTTTATTTGTTCAAAGAAACCAGTGATATTGATGCAAAAAAAAAAAAAAAGACAATGAAAGGAAAGGCGGGAAGCCAATGTGGCTCAAGCGACTGGGCTCCCGTCTACCATATAGGAGATTCCCGGGGCTTTCTGGTGAAGGTGAGCTGGCCTGCGTGGAGTGCTGGCCTAAGCGGAGAGCTGGCACAGCAAGATGATGCAACAAAAGAGATGCAGCAGACCAGGGAGCTGAGGTGGCGCAAGAGATTGAGCGCTTCTCTCCCACTCCAGAAGGTCCTAGGATCGGTTCCCGGCGCCGCCTAAAGAGAAGACAAGCAGACACAGAAGAACACACAGAGAACAGACAGTGAGCTCAAAACACTGGGGGGCTGGGGGCTGGGGGCTGGGGGCTGGGGGGTGGGGGGTGGAAATAAATGTAAATAAATAAATCTTAAAAAAAAAAGACAGCAAAGGCCCCCCCCCCCAAAAAAAAAAAAACCCTACCAACTCCCCCAATACTACTACTTCAAAATAAACATATCAAACTTGATTTCCACTGGAATGTCGTTATTCTTCACACTGATAAATGAAAAAAAACCAAGACCTAGAATATATATATAGCAATTGCAAACAGTTATTGAGCCTCATTTTCGGGACAAGAATGCCAGGTTAGCCTCTCTTCATAAAAAGCAGTTGCAGTTCGAGGCCCCTTCTTCACGTTTGCCTCTTTCGCCGGGACCAAGCCTGCCTTGTGCGAGTCTCCCCGTTTTGTAAGAAACATTAGCTCTCCACCGCTGCCTGTGGCCCCCATCCGGCATTCCGGGTCACCACCTCCAGCTGAGCCTCTTGGTTTGTCAGCAGCATCTCTTCTCTTCTCTGATTTGCCGTCATCAGATTCACTGTCAGGTAAAGATTTTCTTTTTGTATCATCTTTCTCTTTACCAGCTTTTTGAGACTTAAGAAATGCTTCAATTTTAACTCTGGGCAATTGAAATTTCCTTCAGGCTCCCAAGTATTGTGAGCATCTGTAAATCCCTTTAGCACTTCAGGAAATACTCCACCTTTTCATTCACTCCGCGTCATTCAGTACTTTTCCCACCACAGATTCTTCAGGCTCTGCCTCTTCAACGTTTTTGCTCTTTCCATTCTGCTGCTTTCTCATTTTTTCACAATGCAGTTTTGTTGGAGGCCGTTTTTTACTGCAGACCAGAAGAGCTGTTGTTCACCGCCTGCGGGCCCCTCCGAGTCCAGTCTCGGATGTGGGGTGTTATTTTGCCTGCTTCTTTTTTAGGTGTCTTAGTTTCCCCCTTTCAACGGCTGTTAACCATCTTACGAGGAATAAACACTACCTGATGCCTGGAAGGTGGGAAGAGGGTCCAGGAGCACCCCCTTCAGTTAGGCGCCTTCCTCGGGGCATAACGAGTCCAGAGTGCACCCTAAGAATTGAGATGAGTGCAATCACAGGCTTGTTTAGTGTGCTGTCCCTTCTAAGGTCCTTTCAAGTCCTTCTAAGGTCCTTGTAAGTCCATTTAATTTATACACAGCCCTCTGAGGCCTAGCTGGCAGTTAAGATGAGCTCCACTTTTCCTTTGAGTAGGCGCCAGTCAGTGGCTGGTCCAGTGCCAGTGCGTCACTGCACAGCCTCTGTTGTGTTCACACAGGCTGGGCAGGGGGCTTCCTTCTCCTGCCTCTGGACCAGGCTGTGTAGAGCAGGGGTGGTCTTTTGGGCATGGAGAAGAGGTGGGTGACGTGGTGAGAGCATTGGCTTGTTAAGGCTGAAGAAAACAAATCAAGCAGGTCTTCCTCTCAGGAAAGCAGAATGCTTGACTTTAATTTCTCCTTTACTCATTTACTGTGTGATCTACTAGAAAAGCAAAGAAGGGAGAGGGGCTAGTTGGGGTCCTTCTTTGGAGGTACCAGTTAGGGGTGCCCCTGAGTGATATGTGTTGTGGCAATCCTAGTACTCCATCTTACTTACTCTCCTCTGGATTTTCTTTATCTTTCTTCTTTATGCTTTTTCCCATTCATTCATTTATTCATTCTACAGAGATTAAACTCTATTTGCCAGGTACTGTGCTAGGTGCTAGAGAGCCAAAGAATAATAAGCCTCTGGGTGTCTGTCCTTGAGGCACTCACATTCTATTGGAAAAATATTTAGACTTCATGCAGAGTTTTTATCTTTTAGCAAATGATCGATTTATTGGACAAAGTAAAGAGTCCCAAAAGGGCAAATAATCTCCTTGTCACTTACACAGCACAAAGAGTCCAAAAGAGTCAGGGAAGAAGTCCCATTGTGGTTAATCTCCTGAGGTGGTCAAAAACTGTTCCAGGTGGTTCATGCAGAGTTTTTGTAGTTTACAGTGTGCTGTGGATTCTAAGATCTCACCTGAGCTCTATAACTGCCTATTGAAGAAGGGACTATTTCCATATTCTTTCTGTCTTTTCCTTTCTTATTTCCCTCCCCCAACATATTTGTCTTTCTCCTTTCTCCATGGTTTAAGCCTGGCATTCCTACATATTTGCCAGCACTGCCGAGCCCTGAGTGCATGGAGGGATTTGAGAAATTGATTTCTAGTTTCTTTTTTTTTCCCTTAAACTTTTTATTTTGCAATCATTTCCAACTTATAGGACAATTGCAAAAATAACACAAAACTCATCCACAGAACTCCAACATACCCTCCCCCGAAACCTGATCCATCAACTTTAACATTTGCCACATTTGCTGTATTCATTCTATCTCACTATCCAGCTCTCATTCCCTTTTTCCCCTCCCATATGTCTATCTATTGGTCTATATCTTCTTTTTCTCTTTTTTGATCTGTTTTATTGATACATATTCATAAAGCATACAATCCATTCAGTGTGTGCGATCAGTGGTACTTGATATAATCACATAGTTGTGCATTCGTCACTTCATTGTTAAAGCATTTTCATTACTCCACTAATAATATTAATAAAAAAACAAATAAAACCAAAAAAAAAAAACCCTCTACCTTTTCATAATCACATCTCAATCTCTCTGTCCTTCCCCTACTGTACATAGCTACTATTCTGTTTCTCTATTTGTATTTATATTTTGTGTAGATGGAGTCAAATAATATGTAGTACCTTTTGTCTAGTTTCTTTCACTTAGTATATTTCCTTTTTTTTTTTTTTTTTACCCTTAATGGAAGATTCTTAATATATTATTATATACTACTGTCCATAGTTTGCTTTGGTTGTATTTTTGCCTGATATTAACATCTTGTAACATTAACATACATTTGTTCTGTTTCAAAGAAAAACAGTCTTCTATATGCAGTATTATCCAAACTCATATTTCACATGAGGTTTCTATAGCTTCAGTCAAACAACATTTTATTTTATTTTTTTATTTTTTTATTTTTTTTAAAGATTTTATTTATTTATTCATTTATCCCCCCCTTGCTGCTTGTGCTCGCTGGGTCAGCCAACCACGCCGTGCGGGCGGGCTTGCCTTCACCAGGAGGCCCCGGGAACCGAACCCGGGGCCTCCCATATGGTAAACGGGAGCCCTACTGATTGAGCCACAGCCGCTTCCCTCAAACAACATTTTAAAGCTCTTTTGTACGCCTAGACAAATATGGTTTGACTCTATTTTAGATCTTTTCCAAAATGAGTCACTAATTATTTCTGATGAAATGTTTCCATTAAATTGTGGCATCTTTTTTTTTTTTATTTGGGAAGTTGTGGGTTTACAGGACAATCATGCATGAAATACAGGATTCCCATGTACCATCCTGTTGCTGACGCCTTGCATTGGTATGGAACCTTTGTTACAATTGGTGAAAGCACATTTTAATATTTGTACTATTAACTATAGTCCATGGTTTAACTTAGGGTTCGTTGTGTTGTGCAGTTCCATGGATTTAAAGAAAAATTTATTCTAGTAAAACCATGTACAACCTAAAATTTGCCCTTTTAAATTGTGGTATCTTTTTAAAAGCCTGTTTTAATCTCTATGAATAGTTTATGGACTTTTGGGATTTAAACCCGAGATGAACTTTCAGAAGTTTTTTCTTTTATGGGAGCAGAGGTCTGGAAAATACCAGTTTCTTTTACTCACAAAATTTCAAATTTGTGTGACATGCATGAGAGTTTGCCTGTTTTTCATAAAATCCATCCAGGGAAGCTGAGACATAGTCATACATTTCTTCTCTTCTTGCCTTCCCTGCCACCACATTGTTGAAATGTTTATTAAATATGCCGCAGATGATCTGTATATATGCATATACATAATATATATTTATGTGTTGCATGACTTTTCATTGTATTTCTCCTTGGAATTTACTTTTCTTGGAACAAAAATGTAAGCGCATAGGACATTTGCCGACTGCGAATTTGGGAAGTAGAAAAGGCTGAGTTCATGATCTATTTAGTTTTTTTTTTTTTATAAATTTATTTATTCATTTATCCCCCCCCCCCCCCGCTGCCTGCACTCGCTGGGTCAGCCAACCACGCCGCGCGGGCGGGTTTGCCTTCACCAAGAGGCCCCGGGAACCGAACCCGGGGCCCCCCATATGGTAAACGGGAGCCCCACTGATTGAGCCACAGCCGCTTCCCGATCTATTTAGTTTTAAGAGCGAGTTGAGAATGCAGCCAATAGCCCTTTTTTAATTTTTATAGATACAGCGTGAGAAGATTTAAACATCCCTAAGTATTAGCTTTTCAGAGCAGTTTATATCCCAGCATATTTATCTTCCCTTTTGCTTTCCTTCTGTTAAAGGATGCCAACAGGATTCTCAGCTAGGGTTAGATCAACAGACTTAACCATGATGCTTTACATTTAAGTTGGGAGTGAGGATTAGATTTGAAAGAGATCATCAGGTTTGGTTTGTACGAATTACATTTAAATAGGTTGAACATGAAATAATTTTAAAAAGTGACACCTTTATCTTAAAGAGGACCCATTTTGATGAAGTCACTATGGCTTCAAAACATTCTATTCTTATCAGTCTTTCGGCAAACATTTCCTGAATGCTTAATAGAGGCCTGGTATTGTATCTCTTGCAGAATAAAGAGTAAACGGTTAGTAGGGCCTTTGGAGCTCTCTGTTTTTTTTTTTTTTTTTTTTTAAAAGAAAGGCAGACTGCCACATGCAGCGCCTCCTTTGGATGTGTCTGGAGTCTTGGAAGCTTGACTACCCTACGTTCTCCTACAAATGGACCTTGAGAGCTTGTTTGGAGGTTCTAGCAGGGGAGCGCAGCTACTCGTATACCCTTGACCGAAGAACGGTCCTCCTCTAGCGGGGAAGGTCGTCCTCTTCGACCGAGCGCGCAGCTTCGGGAGGGACGCACATGGAGCGGTGAGGGAGGAAGGGGACACCCGCCTAGCCAGCCAGATCAGCCGAATCAACCCTGGCGATCAATGGGGTGACAGATGTCGCAGCCAGATCGCCCTCACATCCATTTGGAGCTCTCTGTTACTTGTTCTCTGCCTTACCTTTCCTTCCTCTGACCTTTCTTATCCCCCTCACATGCTGACCAAACTCCCTAGCTCCTGAGCATACCATTTATTCACCAGCATTGAATACCCAATATCTGCCAGGTGCTTTGGGCATATTGATGACAAGGAGAGATGTGGCTGCTACCTTTTTGAAGCTTTTTGCCCAGGGAAAGAGATAATTACAATAAAGTGTGAGGAGTGCAGTGAATGCAGAAGCTGAGGGTGCTGTGGGAGCAAGACAGCAGGTCATCTATCTTGGGCTTGGCAGTAGGAAAGAGTTCTGGAGAGGCATATTTAAGTTGCAATCAGAAGGACTAAGTAGAAGGGCAAGGAGCACTGGGCAAGGCCAGAGGCAGGGAGATTAGTTAGATGACTGTTGAAGTTCTCCAGGTGGAATGATGGTGGCCTGAATTAAGATAGATGTAGAGTGGGTGGAAGGAAGTCTATGGATTTAAGATGGATGTAGGTGGTAGAATCCATCTACCAGTAGGGTGAGAAGACTGGATTTAGCAGGGTTGTAAGAGAGGGAGATCCAGTACTCTGGTTTTTGTCCTGAACGACTAGGTGGTTGAATGTCTCTACCCTTACATAAAAGACCTAAGAGGAAGACTAGATCAGGGGAAGAGAAGAGCTCTGTTTTAGACATAGTAAAATTTAGGTGTCTTGGTTTGTCCAAATAAAGATTTCCATAGGCATTGGGTGTATGGGCCTGGGAATTCAGGAGAGACATCTGGGCTAGAGATAAAGATTTGGAAGTCATCAACTGGTATTTGGAGCCACATGAGTGAGAGAGATTGTCTTGGCTTGCCTGGGATGGCCACCGGGGGCTGCGAGCATTGAAGAGGTGGGCTGTAGGGGAGCAGCTATCAAAGGAGTGGGGTACAGAGTGATCCAACAGAACACACACATTATCAAAACTGACTTAAGAAGAAATAGAAAATCTGAACAGACCTGTAACAAGATATTGAATCAGTAAAAAAACAAAAAACTCCCAACAAAGAAAAGTCCAGGATCAGATCCCCCATTGGTGGATTCTACCAAACATTTAAAGACTTAGCGTCAATCCTTCTCAAACTCTTTTGAAAGATAGAAGATGAGGGAACACTTCCTAACTCATTCTATGAGGCCAGTACTAATCCTCATGCCAAAGCCAGACAGAGTGATCAGAAAGGAAAGCAAAGACAACCAGAGAATTTGGTGTCTGGGATTCAAGAAGAGAAGGCAGAGGAAAATGAGCCGTGTCAGATGCTCCCAAGAGGTCGTGGCAGGTGAAGACTAGATGCTTTAGCAACAAAGAGGTTAGTTGGCAACTTGGCTGGAGCAGTTGTGAAGTGTTAGGGATATGCCGTGGTTTACTCATGAACGGGAGGTGAATATTTGGATTTAGGGATTCTTTGGGGTTAAATTTTTAAAGTACAGATTCCTCCTTTCTTCTGTGGCTCCAGAGAGATGGGAAGGTATGAGAATTAATAGGCACCAAAGAAACATTTGCTTACTATTTTAATTTTTTTAAAAACCTCTAGCTGGTAACTTGTTTCCCACATCTGAAAACTGTTACCTAGTTAACTATTCAGTAGGCTAAGGCTCTTTTTAAACAGGGATGCATAGTTACTTTGACTCTCAGTGCACATCAGAGTTTCTTCTCTAGTATACACATATACTTTAGAGACAGTGATTACATAATATGAGCTCAAAATAGCTTATGTCCTGTGGACCAGGCAGAACCTCAGAGATTCCCTGTTTTGACTGCCCCCTGACGCAGTGGCCACAGGGCCTTGGGTCCCTCCGCTCTTGGAGTTGTGACATTTGTCCTGTATTCTTACTGACCCCACAAGATCTCAATTTTATAAAAGCTAACTGGTGATGGGCTTTAGTTTCAAATTAAACTAAATTAAAATTAATTTTGTTTTTGAGACTTTTAAGAATTGCACAACACACTGAGATAATTGGTCACACCCTTGGGAGTTGCATAAGAAAATATAGCCTCAGTTCTGCATTTTCCATTGTCTCCAAATAGCTCACTTATAGTACTATCTTAAATAGCAAGTAGTGTTACTGGTGACGGAAGAGTGTAAATATTGCTATGGAGGGCACTTTCTTTGGAGTGATAAAGTTTTTACTTAAGATCACCAGGGAAGTAGTTGCTTAAGTCAGGTTTTTTGTTTAGGAGGCAACATAGGTTGTTGGGAAAAGAAGTGACTTGGGAGTCTGTTTCCCTCTCTCTTACTAAATAACCTTATTTAACCTCTTCATTTTACCCACTGGGAAAACTCTGATGATATTTGTACTTACTGCCTCCTTAGTGATATGAAACAACCAAATATTACATATACTTACATTTGTCTTTGTGTGTAGATAGGTACTTTTTAATAAAAAGGATGACGCATAGAATAATTGTCCCAAGCTGGTTGGCTTTATACTTTAAAAAAAAATTTAATTCTATTTCAAATCTGTATGTTTTGGAATTTTAAAATACTGAGATTAAAAAATGTTATTGTAATGAATGTGGCATCTCTCTAAAGCACAGTCAGAAACCCAGATCCCATTTGGGAAAGAAGATAGGCTAATTGCATTTTCCCCCTGTATTAGTCAGCCAAAGGGGTGCTGATGCAAAGTACCAGAAATCTGTTGGCTTTTATAGAGGGTATTTATTTGGGGGTAGAAACTTACAGTTTCAAGGCCCTAAAGGGTCCAACTCAAGGTTACTTCCTTACCGAACTCTATTGCCACTTGTTGAAGCAAGATGGTGGGAAATGTCTGTGAGGGTTTAGCTTTCCTTCTTCCTCTTAAGGCTCCGTGGTCCCAGCTGCTTCTGATCTCAGCTGTAGCCTGGCGTAAGGCTTCTCTCTCTCCCTGGGCCTCGTTTCTTTCAGGGCTTAGCTTCTCTGTCCTCTCCACAAGGTCAGTTGTACACTATCAGGCTTTCTCTCTTCCCAGGGCCTTTTCCATGTCTATGGAGCCATCTCTATTCCTCTGTGTTCTTCTCCTGTGTATTTACTTTCCAGTTTTTGACTGAGCATCTGTTTATATAGCCCACAAAGGGGGTGGGGTGGGGACTCAAACTAAGTTGCCCTAATGACGTGGTCAAATAAAAGCCGTAATCTTGATTTAATAAAGTAAAAGCGAAACTTCTGAATCTAATACAATCTAATATACTCAGAGGAACAGACCAATTTACAAACACAATCCAATATCTATCTTTGGAACTCATAAACAATACCAAACTGCCCTCCCCCATATTTTAACTTTATTTTATTGAGGTGCTTGTTCTCTTTTAAAATTTTTTTAGTTTTAGTAACATATATACAATCTAAAATTTCCCCTTTTAATCACATTCAGATATATAATTCCAATGTTGCGCAATTAACACCATCATTCGTGACCTCAACTTTTCCATCACCTCCAATTCTGTACCAATAAAACTTAAACTCCCCTTTCCCTAGCCTTCTCCAGGCCCTGGGAACCTGTATTCTAGTTTCCGATACTATGAATTTGCTTGTTCTAAATGTTTCATATCAGTGAGACCATACAATGTTGATCCTTTTGTGCCTGGCTTATTTCACTGAAGATGTCCTCAAGGTTCATCCATGTCGTAACATACACCAGGGCTTCTTTCCTTTTTATGGCTGAATAATACTACAATTTATATATACACCACACTTTGTTTTTCCATTCGTCTGTTGATGGACGCTTGGGTGCTTCCACCTTTTGGCTATTGTGAATAATGCTGCAGTGAACATTCCCTATTCGTTTCTAAACCCTGTGTGGAAAATTGGGATTGCAATTTGCTAGATCCTTCTCATAGCCCTTCTGCTAGTTCACAAAGCAGAACGTGATGGAATGTGTGGGTGTCAGGGAGGCCAAGCGGAGTCCGAGTTAGCCGGCCAGCTTGGGTAGAGAATCTGCGCAGACCACGGCATGGAAGGCCACAAAGAACTGACTGGAAGCCAGGGTGGTTGTATTTATTCTATAATTGTCCAAAAAGTATCAGGTAAATATGTCATAGTTCACCATGCAGGGAAGCATTTATAAGGGATTCCCTTCATGGACCACGATTTCTTTATCCTTGAAATGAGAAGCTGGGACCAAGTAATCACTGCATCTGAGATTTTCTTGCCTATTTGATGCTTGACTTAAAACCTTTAATAATTCTGAAATATACTTACTTACAAAATTGCCTCTTTCCTCCCAATTAGCTGTATGATAAGCAGTAAAAGCTGTGATTCCCAGCCTGGCTACACAATACAGTCACCAGGGGAATTGAAAAAAAAAAAAAAAAAAAAAAGGCCAGCCTCACTGTCTTCAAATTCTGATTTACTTGGTCTAGAGTAGGGCCCTATATCAGCCCTAAATTTTTTTTTTCATATCTCCCCAGTTATTCTAATGTTCCGTGTTGAGTACCACCATCCTAGAGTGGTCCTGTGCAGTAGTAGTTAGTTGACAGTGCAGCATCCAGTGGTTCCGTGTAGCAGCTAATTAGCTGACTTGACGGTTCATAGCTAGTCTAATACTTGGGGGAGCTTTACAGTTTACAGAGTCCTCTTGCATTCTGCCTAGGGAAGTAGATGCTACTCTTATCCCAAATAACTCTTAGTTGAGGCTACTTTTCACCAGGTTGAGAAATGGCGCCTCTAGACTTGGGTTGCATGAAAGATTTGAGGTTTAACATACATGTTGATTTACCTCTGCCAGCGCTGCTGTTGTACCCAGGCCCCGTCAAGGTTACAGGATCATTTCCAAACATTCTACATCTTCATTCGGTAGCGTTCCCCCAGTAGCATGCGTCCATGTTTCTTTAGACCTCCTCCCCTGGTGGCCCAGGGTTCTTCATTCAGGCCTTATTCCCAGGTGTGCCCATCTAGCCCCCTGCACCCCACTTTACCTTCTCCCCCATCCCTGTGTTAATGACCAATCATGTGTACCTGGAAGGCTGGTGAGGACTCACGGGAAGGCAGGAGGCACTCTGGGCACAGGTCAAGGCGTCTGAGCTCTGGCCCCAGTGTTGACCTCGGTGGCTGTGTGATCCAAGCCAAGTCTCTGGGCCCAGGTTTCCTCATCTGAGGAGTGAGATATTTACATGACATGAGAAGGTAGAATTAAACGAATCACAGCATTGTGGCTGAATAGATGGTCTCTGGAACCAGATTCCCTGAGTTTAAATTCCATTGTTGCCACTTCTTAGTTTGGGCAAGTTTTTTGACCTCTCTGTGACTTCATTTCCTCATCTCTAAAGTGGAGGAAATAATATTTTCTCAAAAAGTTGTGAAGATTAAAGGAGTTACTATAGGCACAAAGACTTAGAACAGTGCCTGGCATGCAGTAAGCATAGTAAACGTTAGCTGCTATGATATTATTTATTATCATTAATCTTTTCTTATTAACAACATAAGTAACTCTAATGGGGAAATTCTGTCTCCAGAGGAGATGGGTGAGAGCATGTGTGACATTTGATACTATTTATGAATTAAAAAAAAAGAGATATTATGTTTGTAAACTGGTCAGTTCCTCTGGGCGTGATACCCTTTGATTGTATTAAATTCAAAGGTTATGTTTACTTGATTAAATTAAGATTAGGACTTTGATTCGGTCACGTCAGTAGGGCATTGAGCCATCCTCTTGGTGGGTGGACACTCACAAAGAAAACAACACGTCAGAGGAAGAGAGACGGCTCATTAGCCACCGCAGAGGCCCAGGGAAGAGAGATGAGCCTGATAGTCTACAGCTGACCTTGTGAAGAGACCAGAGCAGCTGAGCCTGGAAAGAAACGAGCCCCAGGGAGAAAGACAAGCCTTCGCCAGCCTATAGCTGAGATTGGAAGAAGCTGGGACCACAGAGCCTTAAGAGGAAGAAGGCAGGCTGAACCCTCACAGACAGTGCCTGCCATCTTGCTTCAACACATGGCCAATGACTTGGGGTGAGAACGTATCTCCCTTGAGTTGGACTCTTTAGGGCCTTGTGTGTAAGCTTCTACCCCAAATAAATACCCTTTATAAAAGCCAACAGATTTCGGGTACTTTGCATCAGCACCCCTTTGGCTGACTGATACAGCATATTTGTGGACAGGGCTGTTCAGGACTCCTCAAATAAGTACTGAATCCTCTTCAGTCCTTCCTGCCTCCTGGGCCAAGGATCTTAAGACTATGAAGGGCTGGGGGTGGGAGGGAGGTGAGCCGGCGTATTTCAAGGTTTTACTTTGCCACGGCTAAAGAACCAGTAGGATCTTTTTTCCTTCCTTGTATCCGCTGGTGTCAGCTTCTAAAGGATTTTCATTCTAAACCATAACTAGTTCATGCAACGTGATATTTACTGAATAAGGTAAGCAAAACAATCAAGAACTCTGTACAATTTAAACTCTAGGCAAATATGTAGGATTCTTCTTCTGATTATCAAGAGAGGGCTTATTTCATTCCAGATGGGCTGGGTGTTTTATCCTCTCAGTTCAGCTCAGTTCCTCCTCCTGCGTACAAAAGTGAGATCTTCAGGGAGGCCATTGCATGCAGCAACTGAGCACCTTTGAATCATGTGGCTGCCCTGTAGCGGAGGGTTTGGGGGCTATTTACCTTGTGCCTTAGTTTCCTTAGGAGGACTTTGTGAGTTGCCGATAAGATGAGCTAATAGATGTAAAGCATTAAAAAAAAAATTTTTTTTAAAGATTTATTTTATTTATTTCATACCCCTCATTGTTTGTGCTCACTGCTCATCTTTGCTTTTTTTTTTTTTTTTTAAGGAGGCACTGGGAACTGAATCCGGGTCCTCCCATACGGGAGGGAGGTGCTCAATCGCTTGAGCCACATCTGCTCCCTGATGTAAAGGGGTTCTTTTTTTTTTTTTTTTTAAAGATTTTATTTATTTATTCATTTATCCCCCCCTTGCTGCTTGTGCTCGCTGGGTCAGCTAACCACGCCGTGCGGGCGGGCTTGCCTTCACCAGGAGGCCCCGGGAACCGAACCCGGGGCCTCCCATATGGTAAACGGGAGCCCCACTGATCGAGCCACAGCCGCTTCCCTGATCATTACTTTAAAACTTGGGAGTTTGGAACAGAAGGCCAAAGGATAATGGACTTTCTCAACATGTACAAATCCCTTCTAGGTTAATAAGCTTTAGATGGGCCGAGGAGTAGGGAGGCAGGAGCAGCAGCTGGTGGGCGCTTCCGTGGGCTGGGAGCCAAACCTCCA
This sequence comes from Tolypeutes matacus, assembly GCA_026826555.1. Lineage (NCBI taxonomy): Eukaryota > Metazoa > Chordata > Mammalia > Cingulata > Chlamyphoridae > Tolypeutes > Tolypeutes matacus. Next base: position 7,063,292 of record JAKSZT010054400.1, read on the forward strand.
GGCGGGTAGGGGGCTAAGATTCGCAGGGTCCCACTCGGCCTTTGGTTTGTGTCTTGCTTAATTTCCACCCATAGAAGGAAGGGAAATGAAGTCAGTTTTATTCTATGTGTTTGAGCAAAGGACTCTTATTGGGAAGCTACTAAGTCCTCCCTGAGTGATGGAATTTCTGGGGAGAATGTTGGCAGAATCATATACTGGGTAAGAACTTGGGCCAGATTTTCATCATGGGCCATGAACTCGCTTTGTAACTTCAGTTATTGTATACGCAACCATTTTGTAATTCATTTTCCTCATTTGTAAAATGGGACTAAGCTACTTTATAGGGGTGGGGGTGAGAATGAAATGGAGTGATTTTTGTAAGCTTTATCTCTGCTCTGGGCACATAAGCACTCAATAAAAGGCATTTATTGTGAGGATGAGGGGAAAGAAGTAGAGATTTTGTTATAAATTATGCACAGTGATTATCAGTCTTAAGTAATATTTCCTTATCCACGAAGCTTGGGAAAATATTGGCTTATTACAGATTGAGAAGCATTTCTTGCTGACATTCCAAGGAGTTTGGAATGAAAGTATAACAAGGATCTCTTTGAAAGTGCAAAGTAGCTAAAGAGTAGTACAAATACTTTTTGTTCTGTGCCTACAGTAAGTAATAGCATTTTTAGTACTCTTCCCCTGCACATTTATTTGTAGAGGACAATGCAAAAGAGTCCTATTTGTGGTGGAGGAATGACTTGCTTTTAAATAAGGAATTGTTTAATTAGATTGGTCTTGTCTTGGGGCATATAAGGCAGTCCTCTCTGGGGAGAATATTCCAGGCTGGACTGGTGAGCCACTGGTAAACCACTGTAGTAGGGGAAATAATTTTGGGCTGTTAATATTTGCTATTTGCTAAAAATAGCCTGGTTGCATCTCTTCATTAGGAGCAAGGCAATGCTTTCAGCTCCTGGCAAAGTTCATTTTCCTGCTGGAACTGTGGGACAGACATGCCCAAATAATGCACTTCCAGCAGCACGTTAGAGGAGAAAGATTTAACTGAAGACAAATTTGAAGATTGCAGCACAGTTTGATTGTGCCTTGGTGAAATGAGATAGAAATGTGTTTTGTGACTTTGAGATCTTGCAAGAGCTGAGGAAATCGAGCGTATTGCTGAATCTGAGTTATGTCCGCCTGGCTCAGGTTTGGGAGCCTGATCAGAAGAGCTGTGCTCTGCAGCAGGGCCCACACAGTACTGTAATTGTGGAGAGCCGATTGCTGGCTACCAGAATGAATGTGCAGCTTTCTTTGCTGCCCTGGAGGGAGTGGATCAGTGGAGAAATAAAACTTTGCACGTGCTCCTTTTAAATGTGAAGGGTTTATTAAGGAGCACTGCGGTACATATTTTCATTTTCTCTTGCCGCCCACATTGCTGGTCCTGACATTTTGCTGCCTGTCAGAAGACTGCTCTTCTTTCAGATGAAGTTTATTTACAGACTGAGTTCTTTCGTTTATGTCTCACTGCTCTCTAACCTTGATTTGTAGATGCTAATAAATGCAGCCTTGAGGCTGGAGTGAGTAGAATTAAATAAGGTGTTTTTTTTTTTTTTTTTTGGTGGAAGGTAGACGTAGAGTCATGGGAATCAAGAATTTCTTAGAGTGCCCTGATACTGTGTGTGTGTATGCATGTATGTGCGTGTGTGTGAGAAGTTCTCCATGCCCTCCATAGTAACAAAAATTTTACAAAAAGGATTTCTCTAGATTCCTGGAACCCTGCTATAACAACCATTTTCAATTACACATGTCATCTTCGTCATTTTCCATACGCCACTCATTTTTTTATGTACTTGTAAATGTACATACCATTTCATATTCTGCTTTTTATTGGTTCTAGCCAATGTTTTTCATTTTACTGCTTGCACTTTATAATGCCCATTTTAAATGATGGCATACTAGTCTATTGAGCGGGTTTCCATTGATTATTATCCCTCTATTGTCCTATATTTGAGTTTCTTTGACTTCATTTTCTCTTGTAAATGATGCCTCAACATTTTGAGATCATTTGGCTTATCATCTAATGAATAAATTTCCAAGAGTAGGTAAAAAAAATTATGGTTTATAGCAAATACTACCATATTACTTTTGAAAAGAATTGTAATGAAAGTTGCATCCTTTGGTTTTGTCTTGTGTTTACCAGTGTCTTTACTGATTGTTGAACTTAGTAGATTTCTTCTTTGTATTGCTACTAGAAATAATGCTGAGATGTAAGATTTTTATCCAAATTTCTAATTGTGATAATAATAGTGGGTTTAAAATTTGCAGCCACAGGAGCAGATATGCAAAAATGTTCATTTTTAAATTTCTTTTTATGAAACCTAACTTTCAAGCTAAACTGCCAATTCTAAGTAACCCACACCCAGTTTAAAACTGGGTCGTTTAAGAGAAATGTTCAGTCAAACTGAGGGTTCTGAGGGACTCACAGACCTTCCTGACCTTGGTCAGAGCTTCTGGTTCATGTGCTCCTCCTGGGCCTTGCTGACCTTTGCTGAGGTAGAGCTCGTCCGTGAGGTAGAGCTCATCTGTGAGGTAGAGCTCGTCCTTGTGTCTTGCTGCTGTGTCAATCCCTTGCTGCTTCCTACAACCCTTTTCATGGCTCCAGGTGAAAGTTTCACAGTCATCTTTCTCCTCAGTCCAGCCCTTCTCTACAGGGCTTGCTCTCTTCCCTGGCTATACTCTGAGAAGCTAGGCAGCAGTCTCTTCAGTGGAAACTCCATAGACTTCTCTAGAAGACCCCGTCAGAGGTCCTTAGTCTCAGAGTTTCTATGGTTTCAGTACCTTTACTGCTACCCCTCCACATCCATGGCTAAGTGCCAGTCCTGTCTCCGCTGAATTCCTCTTTCAGTCTGCTGGTCCAATTTTTCATCTCTTTGTGCAGAAAAATAGCCGTTCCATCAAGAGATTTTCTTCCCTCCATGATTGTGGTGTCAGCTCTAGGCATTAAGTTCTTCAGCTTTTGCATTTGATCTTTGAAGACAAGTTTTTGGAATAAAAAAACACTGTCTTTCCTAAATTTCTGGAGACTGCTTGAACTTTCAGATTTGTTTCTACCTTAGATTTACAAAACTCTCCTTTGGAGCTGGAAAACCCAGAGACTGACTCTTGGCCCTCGGCTGTGTGTTCCCCCCACCCCCAGAGGAAAGGACGGACATAGAAAATGTTGTCTGCAGTAAATTTGGGTGGGATTGGGAGCAAGTACAAAAGAAGCAGGGTGAAGACTGCAGAAGCAAATTCTTAGTAGTCCAACAATCACCATTTATTGAATTTTTTCAATGCTCGCTTTGTGTAAATAAATGTTCATCCAGAAGATGCAGAGAAACAACATCAATAGCAAATGCTTGTAACTGCCAGACGTGGTTTCGAGGGCTCTTATATATTAACTTCTTTCATCCTCAGAATAATCCTGTGAGGCAGTACTACCTCCTTTATATAAACCGAGAAACTAAGGCACCAAGAGCCTTTGTAACTCTTTCAGCCAGGAACTGGTGGAGCTGGGTCTTGTTTTGGTTTGTTTCTGAACTCATGTATATTATCTCCCTAACATGTGTTTCTCAGATATGGAAAAAGAGACTTTCTCACTTGCAAGTGCTTGGAATCACCAGGTTTAAAATCGCTATCATCTTAGGCCAGTGGTTTGCTTTCCAGAGTAGTATAATTAAAAAAAAAATTTATTATGGAAAATTTCAAACAAAAAACAGAAGTGGAGTGATCAGTATAATGGATTTATTTTTACCCAACACCTGCTTCAACAACTTTTAACTCATGGCCAATCTTGTTTCACCTATAACAGAGTTTCTTAGCCTTGGCACTACTGACATTTTTGGCCAGAAAATACTTTGTTGTGGGGGCTGCCCTGTACATTTTAGGATGTTTAGCAGCATCCCTGGGCTCTAACCACTAGGTGCCAGTAGCAACACCCTTCCCCAAATATCCCCAACCTTTGCTTGTGACACCCAAAAGTGTCTCCAGACATGGCCAGGGGTCTCTGGGGGACAAAATCACCCCCAGTTGAGAACCACTCATGTGTACCACCCCACTATTCCCATTCCCACTAGATTCCTTTGAAGCAAATTCCATACATCATATCAAAATGCTTTCAGTCTATATCTCTAGAAAGATAAGGCCTTCAATATTTTTGGCCCTCTTTAGAAAGGGAAGGAGCAGAAATTGAACTCTGTTTCTATATGAACTGTAGTCATGGGAGTAGCCGCTCTTTGCTGCAGAATAGGTTATAGTTCCTTCCAGTCATCAGTGTTGATATGAGCTCGAGAACACAAAGAAATTGAGACCACACTCCAGACTGTACATCTGGTAAGCGCAAAGCAAGCCCTCTTTCTGCTAGAATTCTCCTGTTCGAATCAAGCGGTGCAGTTTCGTGTTCCACTTTTGCCTTGGCACAGTTGGCCATGGAACATTCAGCTTCCATCCATGACTTACTCCTGGGGAGTGGGCTGTGTCTGTGTGTAGGAGGGAGCTTTTGACCGATTGCTAGTCTTGAGTTGGGCGTTGACCATTAACAGTTAAGGGAAGGAGTTCTGGCTAGATGTAAAATCTGAGCTGAAAGAGACATTAGAGACTAGTTCTTCCAGGCCACACATTTTGGGAAAACAGGAATTGAATGAAGCCCACAGCCTGTGAGTCTCTTCTTCTTGTCCTGATGGTAGGGCCAGTGCCCCTCTCTCTCTCTGCTCCCCATTTTGTGAGATGATGAATCAATGAATTGGCTAAGACCACACCTCTTAGTCTGCTAGGGCTCCCATAACAAAGAACCACAAATTGGATGGCTTGAAGCAACAGCAATGTATTGTCTCTCAGTTCTGGAGGCTGGAAGTCTGAAATGAAGATGCTCCATCGGAAACCTGGTGGGGAGAATCTTTCCTTGCCTCTCCTAGCTTCTGTAGTTTGCCGGCAATTCTTGGCGCTCCATGGCTGGTAGATGCATCTCTTCCTCCACCTCCAGACGGCCTTCTTTCCTGTCTGCATCTTCACAAGGTGTCCTCTCCTGGGACTCTGTCTCTCCTCTCTTTCTTACAAGGACGCTGGTCATATTGGGTTAGGGGCTCCCCTAATCCAGGTTGGCCCATTGTAACTAATCACATCTTCAAAGGTCCTACTTCCAAAAAAGGCCTCAGTCATAGGATTGGGTGCTAGGACTTGAACATGTCTCTTTGGAGGACGTGGTTCAACTGATAGAAGCAAAATGGCAGATGGCTTGCAACACCCAAGTGAGTTTTCCCTTCTACTTTTTGAATTGCTAGGGTAAAAATACAGATGTAGTTTTCTCGAAGCGAGGCATTCTTTTTCCGTGGAGATAGGCTGGAAGTGCAGGCTGAGGAGGCCCGAGTCAGCTGGGCCCTTGAGTCACTCATAAGTCAAATCCATCTCATCCCTGTCCTAAGGCGTTTATAGTCCAATCTCCTTGTCCTTTATTAGTGTTTTCCTCCCTTCCTGGAAATCCCAAATTCCTCCTCTGTGCTTCTCCAAGTCTTTCTCTATCTACTTCCACACCAGGATATTGTAATCACCTGGGAGCTTTCCCCAGTCCTGCCACCAGGCCAATTAAATAGAATCTTTGGGGACAGGACTCGGGCATTAAGATCCTGAGTCTTAACCCCCTCAATTTTTACCAATTCCACTGATTTTCCTGGCATGTCTCACCTGAGCCTCATCCCTCCTCATTCACTTTGGATCTAAAAGGCACATAAAGGATCATAGGTTTATACAGTGTTGATGCCGCTTTACATTATTTGTGGATTTCTCCAGTCAGAGTGTAAGCTCTCCCTGAAGGCAGCGATGTGCCTTCTCCTCCATCCCAGTGCTTCTCAGAGTTCTTGAATGTAAATCCCAATCGAATCACCCGGGGCTTGTTGAAATGCAGATTGCTGCCTCCCTACCCCATGTCTGGTTCTGGAGTTTGGGGTTGGGTCCCATAGAATTTGCATTTCTAGCAAGTCTCCCGGTGGTGCAGATTCTGCTGCTGTGGGGACCCCACTCTTGAGAACCATAGTTCCCCCACCCCAGTCTTCCTTCTCATCTGAGGAGGATGGGGGCTCACTAATTACTGACCAAACCCATAAGAGTGGAGTGCATTTCCTTGTGGCCGCTCTGCTGTGTCCTGTCCTGGCTGTAGGCTGCTCCCTGGGCGAGACAATGAAAGAAGAGGTGAGCAATGGCACAAGGATGCTCATAAACCTTTGGCTTTCCAGTTGCCAATTCCTTCAGCTTTTGAACCTGGCAAAGACGGTTATTTTTCTATATATATATATATTTTGTGTGTGAGGATCAGGTGTCAGTTGTGCATTAGGCTAAATAAAAAGATATGATCCAATAACGTAGAATAGGATCCTTGTTCACTTTCTCTTTGTCTTTCAAGGTCAGAGAGTAGAAAGTGGGGTGGGCAATAGCAAGAACTTTTTTTTTTTTGGAGGATTGGTGAAGAATTATCTCCAAATTGAGGGGAAATGCAATATAGTCCATTTTTTTTAAAAAAAAGAAACAAATATTTCCAAAGTAATATTTTCTATGAATTATAAGGAATCCAAAGCCTTGTTATTTTTAATTGGGAACACAAATGAGCTCAGATGGGACTGATGTCTGCGACTTCCAGTCCTACCTCTTAGCGCAGCCCTGAGGAATTTCATTAACAGCTACAGTTTATTGTAGCATGAAAAACCACCGATGCCGAAGCTTTGGGTTTATTTATTATCTCTTCAGTCTCTTTTTCATTTACATGCCTTCTAAAAGTAAATTGATACTGAAGTTTTTAATCTGAAGGCTCTGGGAAGTTTAAATGAGTTTCCAGTTTTAATTAGTACCCTTAATATATTTGGGATTTGATTTATGTAAATTTAAACTTACAAAGATGCGTGTTAGGTTTGCTTGTATATTATTTATTGTTTTGTTTTGTTTTGAATCAGCTGACTTTTCCTATAGGTCCTTTTATCTTTTTTTTTTTTTTTTCTCTTCCATGTCCCCCCACTCACAATTCAGACCAGGCACAAGGCCTGGGCTGAGGTGTGTATGGGGTAGACTCACTCTGCTTCCTTTTTCTATACAGTCAGTGCAAGAACACAGCCTGTGGTAAGCACCAGGAGGCCTCCTTTTATCTTTTAGGTAAAAATATTCATGAGGGATAGGTCACTGAGATTTTCCTAAGTAAATTTGGTTCTTACCTTGCCTAATTGTACAGTATGGGCATTAGAAATTTAATGCAGCCTGTTTCTCTTTTTATGGATCTTCACCTTAAAATGTGAGCCTGCATATTTGGTGTTAATTTAAAACGAGAAATTAGAAAAAAGAAACAGTTGATCATTTTGGAGAGGCATTTAATTTCTTTTCTTAGGTACTAAATGGGAGAACCCTTTTCCAGCACTATTTGATATGATTTGCATCTCTAACAGGAGACACTCTTATTTTAGGGTAGTGCTAGGACCCAACAAACAGACTTCAGCTTTCTTAGGCCCTTTACATCCAAAAGCCTCCTGCTTGTGGGTGGGAAAGCAACCCTTGGCTAGTCTAAAAGGGTTGGGAAAAAACAAACTATTGGTTTCACCACTTCTTACACCAGATGAGGGTATACAGATAGCTCTCCAGTCTTTCATGCCTCCTGCAGGCAAACAGTCTACCAAGGAAAAAAACAAATCCAAGTCTGTGATTCATCTTAATGTAGAAATGTGGCGAATCTAGAAAAGGGTCTCACATAGGCAAAACAGTCAAGGGTTTTAATTCTCTCTTTCCCCCACTGCAGGTGAATTTTGTGGCATGCCAGCTCTTTGCCTTGTTCGCTGCTTTCTGGTTTCGCATCTACTTAAGTCCTGGAAAAGCCAGCCCCGATGCCCGGCACGCCTTTGCCACCATTTTTGGCATCTTTTTTGTCATCTTTTGTTTTGGCTGGTGAGTATGAGCCTCATAAATTCTAGTATTTACCATTTCAGTATTTTGTGACAATATTCTTTGGCATCCCCGAGGCACCAAGGAAAGAAATAACGGGTTTTTACTCTTCTGGCAAAGTAATGGTGAAATTGCGGGAATCTCCATAGACTGGGAGAACCTGGAGCCAGTAAACTGACTGCTCATTAGAAGTCAATGTAGTGAATTTTTTTCCTAAAATTCTCCCCTGGTCATGTAAATGGGACGCTATAAGGTTTTATATTTTTCCCTACGAGGAACCTTTTCTAATGATTGTGGACATTGGTGTATTTCTTGCGTTACAGTCGGAGCTAGAGATGCTCATCCCACAGCAGAACAATGGCTGTAGTCCAGGCCTTGGGGAATGTGAATCAGTCTCCAAAGCCTGAGGGTTGGGCTTCCCTCTGCCACAGGGGTCCTTAGCCCTTTTTGTTCCACGGACCCCTTTGCCAGTCAGGTGAAAACCACGGACCCCTTACTAAGCCCACACTGTACGGTGTATTATTTAATAAATATATCACAGCCGCACCAACACGTCCCCACAAAAATAATGTTTTTTTGAATTTCAATTCAAGCTCAGGGACCTTGAATTGTTAAGAACCCCTGCTCTACCAGGTAAGCTGGGCGAACACTGTGGGAATGACACTTCTTGGGGTAAAAGAACAAGGTAAAAGCCTTGGCATCTAGGGGAGCCCAGTTTTGGTACTGTTTGTTACTTTAAAACTTCAAAAAAAAAAAAGTCCCAAAGAAAGAACTCCTCTCTTCTAGATTGTCAACTGTATTTATCAAAAAAGCATAAGTGTTCCATTTATGGATCTCTGACGTTGCTACCACTGCAGTTGACAGGCTAGTTCATGACTTCTTAGTGTCATTTCAAGATATAGTATAGTGTCCTCATTACACAGAACAAAAATGCTTGCTTTGTTTTTCTTTTACATAAACACAGGGTAGTTGATGACTTGCTTTTCGGCAGGGGTGTGGGTGGGGAGAAGGTAGGTGGAGCAAACAGTATGGCTGGTCAATAGATGTGCTGACAGGCGCCATATCGGCGTGTCCACCCCCCACCGTTATGTCTTAAAGGTACTCCATACATCTTTTTGTGCTGGTGTTAATGTGCTATGGGATCGTGGTCTCCGCAAGCATATCCAATATTCACAGGTAAGACCCCGGGATGAATAACGCAACATGAGGTTTTTGTGATCGTTGAAATATATTCCCCAGGGTAGAGGAATAGTCTCCCCATTTTCCATAAGTGGCATCTACTAAGTTCTCTAAGATATCTCTAGATCCTTCTAAGAGGGATGGAAAAGGCCAAGAATCTTCAGAGAAGAATATCAACTAGCATAATAGTTTTCCTTCCTACAAGCATTGAAATTTCACATTTCAGCATATAATCCTGTCGTTACTTATACTGAATTTCTGGTTTTCAAGGGAAAATATTTTTGCATGCTTTTAAATTTTATAGTCATTCAACTTAGTATCCAAATCATCTCTGAACATTTTTGAATTCATCTCTCTTCTAAGTTCCCTCCTTGAAATAGGGGAATAGTGTCATTCTTTCCAGAAGGGAAATAGGAAATCCATATTTCTAATTTGGAAAAAATGCCTTTTGGAAATGCTTCATATTAGGACAAATTATACGAGTTTTGGGGGGGCTGGTGGTGGTAGAAATGCTTATGTTTTTCCCCTTAAACTTGATCTTGTATGCATTTAAATGATTAATGATGATGTTGCCTCCATACACACGTTTCCACCTACCTTAGAATTGTAATTTCTCAGCTCTCTCCACACTTGAAAAGATGGCTGCAGTCCATTTTTCGGAGGATCAACAAAACGACTTCCATGCACACTTGTTCCGTGCCAGGGCCAGGATCGCTGTTAGTCTTTGGCCGGGAATGGAATGCCTGTTCCAGGAGTGGAATACTCCCGCCTTGGCAGAACCGTGCGTTTGCAGACAGGCTGTGACTGTCGACTGCAGGGGAATTGTGGCTGCAGAAGGCTGTGTCATGAGACCAGAAGGACAAGACGCCCAAACAGGCTCTTTCCCTCTTTCTTTGCCTACGTGATTGCAGTATTACGGAAGGAGGGAGAGGCTCACTGTCCCACAGATGGGATTCAGTGTAAATAATTAAGAAAAAAATTCCAAAGTTGTTTCCTATTGAGAGATGGAGCGCTGTGCTAGAGGCAGGAAATCTGGCCCCCTTCTTAGCAGTGTGAGTTCAGAGAAGTCACTCAGCTTCTGCATAACAACACATTTCCCACTTTTAAAACATGGGGTTTAAAGTAAATTTAAGGTTCTGATCAAGGCCTGGATTTCTTGATTCTTTGTACGTATCAAGCCCGAGGAGTGACTTGTTCTCCTCTTTCCTTCACCGAGTCGGACGTAAGAGTCGTGTGATATGGTAGAAAAAGGAACCATGAATTCATCTTTGCCACCATATGGAACTAACCCATTTTGAACTGGTTGTTGTTATTCTGGATTTGTTTCAAGAGTTATCTGGGATACCACCTCTATTTCCCTCCCCAACCACTCTTTTGAGGGGAAGTTGCGGGCAGTAATTTACCAGATATGTTCTAACCTAGTTGGAGCAGAATATAGTTTGTATCTCCTAGGACAGAAGGCCTCCTGTGAAATCTCTGAGATGCAGCTATTTCTGGAGAACCTGCTTTGTGCCAAGTACTAGGCCGAGCTCTTCTTCATGTATTATTTCAATATATTTGATATAGAGAAAATATTATTTAATATGTCACTTAATATCATTACCATATGATTTAATATTTCATTTCATCATTTCAAATAGTTCTTGGACAACTCTGTGGGGTATAGGTATTTTTTTCCCCAAGATGAAGAAATGAAAGCTAGAAAGTTCCATGAATTTTCACAGAGTGAACACACCCATGGAGCCACCACCTGAGTCAATAAGGACACTTATCACCAGCACTGATGTCCCAATTGCTACCACACCCCTCCCTCCTGAAATAACCACTATCCCGATGCCCCACACCACAGATTCGTTTGCCAGTGTTTGGATTTAAACTCTGATTGTTCTCTCTTCAGAATACATCCTTTCTCTACCACTTGGGGATTCCTTAGATTTTTCAGGATTATCCAGGGCATCCATGCCTGGCCCTTTTGTACTGGGAATCAGCACTTGGCAGCATCCTTGATAGTAGGGTCTAATTACAACAATTGAATCGAATCTGTTTTTCCCTCTGGGCCAGAAGTAGGGCAGGGGCTAGGGGAAGGTAGGGGAGAGCCCCTGCTGAGGACCAAGGGGAAGTAGCAGGTGTGGCTGATTTGAAAGGGCCCTAGAATGCTCTGGAAGGAGCCTTGAAAGACTCTGGAAAGGGCTGGGAAGAATCTGTCTTTTGAACCTGCTTCGTGCCTCTGCCTTGTTTTCAGAACAGGTACTGGAGGCAGGAACTTACTTGTTGTTTTCTTAGTCGTTTGAGCTGATCACCAGCTTCTTGGTTAGGAAGTGGTTAAGGATAAACCCAAGGTAAGAAAACTTTTTGCATAGTAACATCCTTGTTTGCAAATAACGATAAAGATAAAGTTATAGAGTGCTTTAGAGTTTACAGCACTCCTCATACACATTATCTGGCTATCTCTTGTTACCAAGTGAACTTTTTTATTATTCCTTAGGTTAATTTAGTCTTCCTGAGTTAATTTAATGTGAATTTGTGAATTTCAATATAATTTAACAACAGAATATATGGCTTCCATGTTTTATGATACACATTTAAAAAATTACCCCTTCCGAATTAATACCTGTATCTAATGGGTTCCTGAATCATTTAAAATGTTTAATGTATTCATTTCATTTCAGCTAACAGTATTGAGCCCTTCCTTTGTGCCACTGTTAGGGGCTACTCAAGCTCACAATGAGTCATGGAGACAGACCCATACATAAATAATTTTAATATTGTAATTACATATATTAATATTAGCTTGTAGAGAAATACAGGCAAGGGAGCAAGGAATTGTGTCTGGGAGTAGATGATCATGACCAAGCCAAGTGGCATCGCAGAGGTGATGTTGGAGCTAAGCCTTATCCGATGAGTAGGCAGTTTCCAGGTAGGCTATGGGATGGGGAAATGAGCTTCAGGTAGAGGGAGGAGGATGCAAAAAGGCATCTGCTCTGAAAATACAGGACGTGGCCTGGAGAGTGAGCAGTCCACTGTGGTTTGACCATTTGGACATCGAGTGTGGCTGGGGTTGCGTCCAGAAAGATATGAGAAAGGTAGAGCTTAGCAAGCAAAGCACCTTGCATGCTGTGTTCAGGAATTTTGATTTGACTCGGTAGTGAGATCCACTGGATCTCTTTTGAGAAGAGTAACATCCATTTAGTTGTTTATTCATTCAACATGTAGTAGGTGGATATGCTGAGGAAGACACATGGGACTGTCCTTGCTTTCATGGAACCTGCAGTCTAGTAAAGAGGACAGTAGTTAATCATTATCACATATATGTATAACTACAAATTGATAAATGTTATGAATGACGTGTGTGTATTGCTTGCATGTATGTAATGCTAGTTTATATATTTTACGATGTGGCGAAGGCAGGCCTCCCTGGAGGAAGCTAGGGAGTGAAAGTAAGTGAGTAGGTGGTACCTGATGCCTCAGGCATGGAGAGGGAGGATCCTGAGCTGGGGCTAGGGGATGCTAACACCCAAGATCTAGGTGAAAGGAGCCTTACAAGAGGGCTGGGAAGAAAGCCAGGAGAACGGAAGCCAGGAGAACAAACGCTTTCAAGAAGGGAATGGGCAGCAGCATGGGGATGGTGGTTTGCGTTTTCACAAAGATGACCATGTAAACATGATGGTTTGTGAAGTGGAGAGACTGGAGTGCAAAACCTTGTAGGTCAGTGCTTCTCAACCCGGGGCTGCACATTTGAATTACTGCTGCCAGGTCAGGTGGGGCTCAGGGACCTGTAGTTTGTAAAGCACCCCATGCGACTCCATGCTGCAAAGGTTGAGAATCGCTGCAGTGGTCCAAGTGAGAACAAATGAAGGGCTGAAGGGCTGAACTGGAACAGTGGGGGTGGGGAAAGTGTGAGGGGTTGTAGATAGACCACACAGGACTTTGTGACCACTTGCATGAGGGGGTGAGAGAGAGGAAGAGGAAATTTATTAAAAGCATTATTGCAGTGCATTATAATCTGCTCTTCTGTGGTTTTCATTTCAGATACTCCTTTTTTGTAGCAATGGGATACCTTACCATATGCCACATCAGTCGGATCTACATTTTCCACTATGGGATTCTCACTACAGATTTTTCTGGGTGAGTATCTTAATTTGAGGGGTTTCGACTGCTGACTTTGACCCAGTCTATGGGGCTCTGTAAACACCAAGACTGCACGTAAGAACCATTCATTCATGGCTGGTTAAATCAGTTGGAAAGACTGTGCTGATAAGGTTGGGGTTGAAGACTTGATTTTTTGTAGGACTGTTTGCTCTGCTGTGTTCTAAGGCAAGGGTTGCAAACGGCCATATTGGTACCGCCACCTGCTTTTGTAATTATTTTATTGGAACACAGCTGTGCACTTACTTGCTTTTGCATTGTCTGTGGCCGCTTTATCACTACCATGGCAGGGCTTAGTAGTTGCAATGGAGATGTGTGGCCACAAATTCTAAAATATTTACTCTCTGATTCTGTACTCAATAAATTTCCCGACCCCTGTTGTAAGACCCTGGACAAGGGCTGGTGGTCATCTCTTGCTAGCTAATAAAACAAAGACGTCCATACCAGCTGATAGATGGTTGCTCCCCTGACCCCTTGGCCCCAGACCTTCCCTCAGATCCCCTAGCAAGGGTCTCCACCTGGCAGGCCCCCTCTCCCAATTGGTCTTCTGCTGAAGACAGTGGGTGAGTAGTGAAAATTCTACACCCCCTTTTTTTTACCAGGAGGTTCCAAGGATCGAACCCAGGTCCCTCCATATGGGAGACGGATGCCCAACTGTTTGAGCCACATCTGTCCCCCTCTACACCCTTTTGATGTTAGTTCAGGAACAACTGTGTGTGACTCATGAGGCATGGATGCTAAAGCAGAGTTTCGCCTGGTAGCACTTTGTGTTTTATCCGTGTGACTTACCTGGGAGTTGGATTCTGTTCCTGCAGACCCTCTGAGTTTGTCCACGTGGAAGTGCCAGACCTCATCTCCAGTTGTCCTCTCCCCTCAGTCTGAACTGCATTTCATTTGCTGAGCTGTTGGAGAAGAGGCAGTGAAATAAAGGAATTACACCTCACAGCTCATTCCTGTGAACTTGGCAAATTGTGTAACTAAACTGCCCTACCATGAAAATGCCCCAGAAGGCAAAAAAAGAGTAGCTTTGGGATACTTCTTTTAAAACATTTTTTTTCATTGTGGTAAAATATACATAACCTAAAAGTTACCATTTTATCTTATTCAATTCAGTGGCAGTAAGTACAGTCACAATATTGTGTAACCACCACTGCTCTCTATTTCCAGAACATTTTCATCATCCCCAAAGGGGCACAGGGACTCTTGCATTTGCGTTTTTGTGGTCATTGCTTGGTCCTGGACTGGCTTTTTGTGCATCAATTCTTCTGACCCTCAGGCCTCTGGGACTTCACCAGTGTCTCTTCTAATTGCCCCTTCTTTGTATTCCTCTCTCCCCATGTTATAGAACACAGTTTCTCAAGTTTTCTGAAACAAGTTCACAAACTTCCATTTTATTCTCCCATGATATGTATTGCCAGTAAAATATGGAAAATACGGGAAGCAACACAGATAACAAAATAAGCAGGAATTCATAGCATTAAAAGTAATCTTGATAGATGGATAGAATGATACTGCAAAAGTGGTCAAATGTTTATAGTTGCTGGATGTGGGTATCTGGATGGGGGTATGTTGGAATTTTCTGTATGAGAATTATGTAATTTTTGAAACTAAGTTTGAAATTATTTCAAAATAAAAAAGCTAAAAAAATAACCTTTAACTGGTGATCATAATTGCTGCCTAGTGTTTAGTCAACAAAACTTCACTTTTTCTTTCATCCTAAAACCCCCAGTACTTAGAAGAGATCCTGACACTTATAGGTATTCAATAAATGAATGCATTAAATATTCAAATATTTGCCAGTCTATTTTTCACTCTTTCCAGGACCTTCTTATTAAATAGCCCTTCCAGCTATATTTAGTTGTGGTCTTGAACAAAAAACTTGGACTTCAGCCCAGAGTGGATTATACCTGTTTCTCTTCTGCGTCAACTTCTCTTTTTAAGGCAGAAAGCGTTCGTTTGTTTGTCCGTCCATCCATCCATCCATCGATCGATTGATCCATCCATCCATTGATCCATTGATCCATCCATCCATCCATCCATCCATCCACCCACCTACCTGTCTGTTCATTCATTTATTCATTCATTCATTCATTCATCCATCTATGCAACAATTTTTGAGTCCCCAGCGTGCTGGCACAGTGCCATGCGCTTTCTAGGCAGAGGGAACAGCTTTGTAAGAGCCTAGAGGTATGAGACTGGTGCCTGCGGAGGTTCCTGAAAGCCTCCTGCCTCTCCTGCCAACCACATCCACCTGTCAGCAGGCCCCCCTCAGGTCGGCAGCCTGGCTGTCACCTGACTCCATCCACTGCTCTCCGTGCCCGCTGTCACCACCCTGGGCCACCACCTGTCTGCAGTGCCTGCCCCGTCTTGCCCTTCTCCAGTCTGTGTTCTTTATACCCACCAGAATGAGGTTCTAAAACATAACGGAGGTGATGAGGTGGACCTGCCGGATCTCCAGCCCATCTCTGCCCTCTCCTACTCCCACCCTCACGTCACTTGGCAGCAATGCAGAAGACTTTATGTCTGCACACGGACCCCGTGAGTCCACCGTGCCTTGCTCGTTCCTCTGATTAGAAGGCCCTTTCCCGTCTTTGCCTATGTGGAACAATTTTCAAAACCCAGCTCAAAGACAGCCTCTTTACAAAGCTTTCCCCGACCGCCTCCCGCCCCGAGTTAGTCTCTCCCTTCTGGACCTTACGTGGTAGGAGGTCTCTGACCTGACCTTCACGTGATAGTTCTCTCTGCCTGTGGACTGACCAAGTGCCTGGCCCAGGAGTGTTACTAGCTGGTGAGCCGGGCGCTGCTGCTCCCATCAGTTGAGTTGTACGCTTGTCTGGAGCACATGCATTTATTTCCAAACTTGTTTTTTCAAGTTGTGCTTGTATATAAGCTGATGATACATAGATGTGAAAGGCGAGGTAGTGGTTTCTCTAAAACTAGGTTGGAAACCACCAAAGCAAATTTATCATATTAAAAATAATGGCTGTCGAATTAGGTGTCGGTGAGACCACTGGAAGTATTGGGGGAGGGGAGTGGAAATCATAAAACTTGATTGATTTGCAATCATCTTTACTTTCTTTTACCTTCTCAGTATACCTTAGAGGAAATGACACTAGATAGTAAGTGGATTTATGTAAGGGAGATGCCATCATTCAGCAGGTCCACGCTCCAAGGAAAGGCCTTGGCCCCGCATCAAAAGGTCCTTCGTTCGTTCGTTCACTCATTCATTCATTCATTGGTGCAGCAGACATTGAGTGAGAACTCTGTATCTACCAGGCACAGGTGCAGGAGACAGGAGTGAGCAAAGGCTGTGGACTGAGTGTACAGTTGCCTGTTTTAAGTTCATACAGGAAATGCGAATGTTTCGTTCTTTTATGGCCCCACTCCTTTTGATAACCTTCTCCCGCTCTTGATAGTGCAGAGTGAGAGCACTCTGCTGTGCTGGTCTCTGTCACTGCTCTTATCACACCCGACTGTCACTGATGTGCTTGCATGATTCTTCTCTCATGGAGACCCAGGGGCCAAAGTCCTCAGGGCTGAGCAGGAGCTTTGGGCTGTTGATAAACGCGCAGGGAAAGCAGCCGGTGTGGGCCTCAGCAAGAAGTGTTTTCACCTGAAGATGAAAGAGCAGTATCCAAGGGCGGAGTGGGGCCAGGTGTGGGAGAACGAGCAGCTTCTACTGGAGAGACTGGAGGTTGGGATGTCTCTGGGTTCATCTTGCACAACTCCAGGGGGTGCCAAGATATAATGTGAATTGTGCAACATGGATGCTTAAAACTTGAGGGACAGAGGAAGCTCCAGGAGCGCTTTCTCACCTCCCAATTGCTTCAGCTCCCCCTGTACCCCCACTTCCTGGATTACTGCAGAGGGTGATGATGGTATTACAGCTTTAGCGGAAAGCTCCCTGAAACTCCTTTCAGTTAATGTCTGCTGGGGGAGAGCGTATGGGACTATGGGAGCCAGGGCAAAGGAAGTACACAGCTCTACCAGGCTTCCTGGGGCTACCGCGGAAGGCAGAGGGACCTCCTCTGACCTCATTTCACAATTCACTGGTATTGTTCAAACTCAGCCAGTTTTCTTTGCTGCTGGGCCCTTCCATTTTCTTTGTTCACGCGGCCATAAACTCTTGAATCATCTTTATATCGCTTTAAGTATGATCTGAATTGTGGAAATTTACTGAAAGAAAAAAATAAAGGGCATTTGTGGAAAGCAGCAATGTGCTTTTGAAATGTAGTAGATTTGGGCTTTGACAGCAGGGGGAGATTGAAATCAGTTTTCCTGTCAATCTCACTTTTAGCAGCAGAGAGTCTTGATAAATTTCCTCAAGTGATGTTTATTCTCTGGCCTTTTGTGGATCTCCTTGTATTAAGAAGTCTCTGATGTTACACACAAAACTAGAATGTTGGAACTAGAAAGGATACTGGTGCTAGTGGAAGAATATAAAGCAAATGCATCTGCCTCATGAAGTCTCTTGCTGAGAGAGTTGGGTCTTTTTTTTAAAACTTTAATTGTGACTCATTATTTTTTTTTTAAGATTTTATTTATTTATTCATTTATCCCCCCCTTGCTGCTTGTGCTCGCTGGGTCAGCTAACCATGCCGCGCGGGCGGGCTTGCCTTCACCAGGAGGCCCCGGGAACCGAACCCGGGGCCTCCCATATGGTAAACGGGAGCCCTACTGATTGAGCCACAGCCGCTTCCCGTGACTCATTATTAAGTGCAGTGTTTTTCCCTGCCACTATCACTGAACAGGGCCTCATGACTTAAATCCATCCTCTTTGGAAAATGTCAGTTAACATAAATGGGCAGGTACACACCAAC
The DNA here is from genome assembly GCA_026826555.1 of Tolypeutes matacus. Lineage (NCBI taxonomy): Eukaryota > Metazoa > Chordata > Mammalia > Cingulata > Chlamyphoridae > Tolypeutes > Tolypeutes matacus. The sequence goes on from JAKSZT010054400.1 coordinate 7,081,357, forward strand.
CTGAAGTTGTCAGGACGTTTCCATCACAAACCGCCAGTTAGAGAGAGTCTTGCCCAGTGCCTCTCCTCATTCCAGGCAGGCAAGCAACCACAGGCTCTCCTTCAGAACGGAATTGACCTCACCCCATTTATTTCACTTGGAAAATCTTATGGGGGATTTTGTTGAGGGATAAAGTGGTGTTTTGAAATTAAACCTGGTGTGTATTTTTTTTTTTTTTTTTAATTATTGTGGTAACATAGGTGAAATAAATACAACAAAAATTTTGCCACTTCAGCCTTTTTAGGTTTTTTTGGAGGTACCGGAGATTGAACCCGGGACCTTGTACATGCAAAGCAGGCGCTTAACCGCTGAGCCCCACCTGCTCTGCCATTTTAGCCGTTTTTAAGGGCATAGTTCAGTGACATTAATTACGTTCACACTGTGGTACAACCTCATCACCGTCCATCACCAAAACCCTCCTCATCTTAAACAGAAACTCTGTACTGATTAAGCAATAACTCTCTATTCCCCTCCCCTCCATCTGCTGGGAACCTCTAATTTACTTGGGCTCTATGAATTTGCCTAATCTATATAAGCGGAATCATACAGTATTTGTTCTTTAGTTTCTGTCTTATTACCTAGCCGTGTGCTTTCAAGCCAGGTTTTTGCATGTATCGGAATTTCTTTCCTTCTTATTGCCAGACGTTATTCCATTTTATGAACAAACCACAATTTCATCTGTTGATGGACAATCGGGCTGTTTCTACCTTTTGGCTATTGTGAATAATAGCCAAAATATTGGTGTACAGGTGTCTGTCTGAGTCTCTGTTTTCAATTCTTTTGGGTAGGTACCTAAGAATAGAATTGTAGAGTCATGTGATAATTCAATGTCTAACTTTTTGAGGAACGCTGATCAGGATTTTAAGCAGCCTAATGTTTTCTCTCGAGTATGTGTGCAAAGCCCTTAAAATAAGGGTGTACTTTATCCCCCTTAGGATAAGGGCACAGGCAGGAGTTGAATGGGATGGGGTTAGGTAGTGTTTGTGTCAGATACTTCTATATTTTGTTAATTTAGGGGGAACGTAAGCTCATTGCACTTTAGATTATCCTGGGACTTGAGATTTTATCTGTCACTCCAAAGGTAATCGAGTTTTTGTGGGTGGGACTGATGTTAACGATAAGGTAAGATACAAAATATACTTCTGTTAATGTGCTAATACAGTTTATGTCAGTACATGGTATGTCTTCGCTGTTTTCTCTGTGAATGTGGGCTGTTAAAGGCACTAGAACATTTATTGTTCTCCTGGAGAGGTGTTCAACAATTGCTTGTAATAAAGCTGGTACTTGATTCCATTTAGGTTTGTTAAGAGTAAACTGGTTCTTCTTTTTTGCTCACAGAAGGGTACAAATCGAGTTTTCTTCTCAGGGTATTGACAAGAATAGTTCTCTTTTCCCGGCTAGGCCAGATTCAGGCAGATAATTGCTCTCCCATCATGTTGGCAATTCCAGCTGCCCATGTGCTTTTGAAAGCATTATGAAATGACAGCTCCATATACTGCTCATGGGAGCAGTACAGCCCTTCTGGAAGGCAATTTAGCCATAAATTTCAAGCAAGGATTTGGAAAAAGTTCATATCCTATAATAGGATAAATTCTAGGAGTTCTAGTACCTTAAGGAAGTAACATTTTTGCATAAGGATGTTCAACTGTTGTTTATAAAAGTGAAAGACTGGAAGCGTCCTAAAGAAGCGAATGATTAAATTATGGCACATTCACCTGATGAACTATGTCTCCATTAAAAACGATGTTTTCAGAGAAAGTTTAATGATACTGGGAAATGCTTACAATAGGAAATAAAAGTCACAAGGCAAATACATAGATCACCATTCCATTTTAATGATATGTGGACACGCCTAGAAAGAGTGGAAGGAAATAATCAACAGATGAAAACAGTGCTTCTGTAAAACAGTGGCCCTTATTGGTGATTTTAGTATTCATTTAACTCTTTTATATTACTATAATTATAAGGGAAAATTTACATATAATTTGCATGCATATTAAAAGATTATGGTCAACTGCAGCCGACTTGGTTGGGACAATAGCCTTTTGTGTTCACTGCCATTCTTTTATTGGAGCATAATAAAAGTGTCACTTGCCTGTCCCCCGTGCTGATATGGAGATCACTTACCCTCTTGGTTTATGATTTCCTGATCACCCCACCAGCCCAGCCTAGGATATGCGAATAATTGGGTTCTGTAATATGGAAGAAAGAGATTATTTGTTCTTTCATGTTTCTCCTTCAGGCTTCTCAATACTTAGAACAATCACTTGGAATTTAATTATGTGATCATAAGTGTAAGTTATTCCAAATATGTGTGGTGGGTGCCTGTTAAAGTGGAGAATTGGTAGTTTTTGTTGTTGTTATTGTAGAGTGACTAATCCAGGGGACTGTATTAGTCTGTCAAAGGGGTGCTGATGCAAAGTACCAGAAACCTGTTGATTTTTATAAAGGGTATTTATTTAGGGTAAAAGGTTACAATTATAAGACCTTCAAGAGTCCAACTCTCAAGGTTCATTTCTCACCAAAGTCAGCTGCATGTGCTGAAGCAAGATGGTTGCTGAGCTCTGCCTGGTCTCTCCTCTGTAGGCTATCAGGCAAATGGCTCACCTCTCCCCTGGGGTTTGAGCTTTCTCCATTCTGTCACATGACAAAGTTCTCTCCGCTGGCATCTATGGAGCTCTCTCTTCCCATGTGTCTTCTTGAGTGAGTGTCCATTTATATCAGCCCACCAAGGGGGCAGGGACTCAAGCTGGATGTGGTCGAATCAAAGCCCTAATCTTAACAGATAATTTAATCAAGGACATCCCAGCCGAATCTAATAAAGTCAAAGGGTATCACATCCAGAGGAATAGATTAGTTTACAAACATAATCTTTCTCTTTTTGGAATTCATAAATAATCTCAAACTACCACAGAGGTTTATTCTTTGATGAGATTAATGGAAAGAGTAAAAGCCCGTTCTACTCCCAGCTGGCAACACTGACCTGGGTTGATGCTTATTGGAAGTTTATTGTATTATATTCTCCCATCCTGTCAAACTTTTTGCTTGCCTGACTCCCAGAATTCCCTGTATCCAAATACTGCAAGTGGATTTTTATGATAAAGGAAGCAATAAAAGTAAAAAGTGTACCCTTTTAGATTTAAAATTACCTGTGGGAAAATAAAGATCCTTGAATGTCAGAGCTAGCTTGATGCTTCCCAGCCAGATGTCTGATTGGTTGGCTTTTTTGACCGTGTAACTGATGACTACATTATCTCATTTTTCCATCCCAGCTTTACAAAGACTTGGGGTCCAAAGATTAAGCTATACTAGGTAGATTATATTTGAATAGTACTCAAAATTGAATTTTGTGTTTAATGTTTTAAAGACAGTCTATATCTTGTTGGGAGTTGATATGGGAAATAGAAATGGATGTGTGGGTACCACTTCTGGTGAATTGCCCAGAGTCTGTATTACAAGGCGTTTATTTGGGGGAGGAATAAGATAGTGTTCAATCTTTCCTTTAACTCCAAACCACATCTCCATCTGCCTGTTTTCCCTTATTTCATTTCCTCCATCACAGTTCATTATCTAGATTAGACTAATAAGCTTAGATTCAGGAAGAAAAAATAGTTTTCTTTGGCTTGTTATTTTTATCATGAAAAAATTCATAGGACAAAACAGATATGGCTAGACTCAAAGGCTGATTTCCGTTTGGTGAGAAGGTTCCCATGGATTCAAGTATGGGGCCTGTGATTGATAAGCGTATAGAAATCCAAGCATAGATATAGTTCTTGAGGGGTGGAAAATCTGAGTATATCTCAAATTCTAAGACCTCGTTGGAGGAAATTTTTTGCTGCATGAAAGAGTCATTTATGAATCTCTTCCTTTTTTTTGTCCTTCTTTTTGTCCTGTGCTTGTGTATGTGATTTTTTTTTTTTTTAAGGAGGTACTGGGGATTGAACCCAGCACCTTATACATGAGAGGCAGGCGCTCAACCACTTGAGCTACATCCGCTCCCTGTGCCGGGTTTTGTGCTTTTGCAAAAAGAAAGCATGTAATTCCAATTTGAAACCAACTGATGTGTCTCTATTTTTTCTTTTGTTTGAAATACAAAATGATAGTATTTAAGTTTTATCTTAAGTCGGTAGCTTTAAAGATTTGACTCTTGAATCACAGTAGCTTGTGCAATTTAATTTTGGCACCTGATCTACCCATAAATTAAAGTAAATTGATCAATTAAAATATGTTCAGAGAGGACTTCTAAGCAAGACAGTGTGATGCTCTCCCTCACACTCATAGACAATGTGTAGGAGGATTCTCAGTTCCTTTCCTTTTAGTTAAAATGGTTCTAGTTTGAAGCTTTTAGATCTGCTTTTTCATAATTTATTAGTATATTGTGTTTCATATTCATGATCACACATGTGAGTTGTTTCTTATTTAAATTGAACTTCTTCAGATATATTAAAAAACAGAAGCAATATATTGTTGAATGTCTAGTCTAGATGATGCATCCCAATATTTGATCCTTAGCGTCTTTCCCCCCTCCCAGAAAAGGACTTCTAGGATAGTCTATAAAGAATGGCAGTGTTCTTTACATAGTACAGATACCATGTTGAATAATTACTATTTATTGACACTGATAAAGATATTTAGTAGTTTTTATTTCATTCATCTGGGTCCTCTGGGAAGCAGATGCCTGAGTGGAAATAGACTTGTAAGAGATTTGTTGGGTGAGGTGCCTGGAGGGAAATTGGAAAGGGAACCAGACAAGGCTGGAGGAGCCTAGAGATTGAAATGCAGGCCTGATCCCAGGGGAGAGAGAGAAGGAAGAGAGGCCTTGGACTGCAGCACAGCTCCAAGAATGTTTTGGCAAGCCCGGTAGAGAGTCGTTGAGCCAGAGTCTCTCATCAGAAATTGAGAGACTTCCTTGCAGGAACAGGCCTGCCTTAGGGTCTCTGTTACGCTCAGTCCTTGAGCAGTGAGAGAGGCATGGCCTCGGGGTGAAGATGTAGAATCCCAGCCCTACAGGTAGACCAGTCATTTATGCTCCTCGCAGCAGGAGGTCTGAGACGCACGTTTTCACGGCCACAGTATGTGCCAATATTCAACTACTAAATGTTTTGCTGAACATGGGCCTAATCCTGAGATTTAAATCTAACCCAAGATAGAGGAAAATAGTGTTTTATTTCTACAGAGACAGAAAGGTAGGCTGGTTTCATGGACACATATTCTCTCTTTATTCATCTATCTATCTTTAGGCCCTAATTTGAAGTTATGAATTAAATTGCATCTAAGAAACATTCTTGATTTGCAAATACCATGATCACCAGAGAGTGTGCTTCAAAATTTTACAATTGTCTATGGGGCAATTTATGTAGGGAAGTCTGGAAGTTTAAGTCCTATTGCAGATTTCTAGGGCTTTCAGTCTTCCAGGAAAAAAAAAAAAGATGACAGGGTTTGGAAAGAAAATTATTGTGCAACAGAGGTCATATTTGGAAACTACCTTGAATGTGATGATGTTATCTAGGGCCAAAGGCCTTTTGAATACAAAGAGGATGAGCTCCAGCATTATATTGCTCTGTAGGTAAATTGGTCTTCTAGAAAGCTTTCACACAGTTCTTCTTGCTGGGACCAAAACCTGAGTATTGGGGCAGTGCAGTTTCTTATCTTAATTATAAAAGAGCACTGTAGAAGCCGGTGTTCCCAGTCAGCATGTCCAGGCACACTTGGTGCCTGACCTGGTGGCCCCTGTCGACGACACTGTTGTCTCACCGAGTCGGGCCAAGCACAGACTCCCTTCCCCTCGATATTAGTCAGCCAAAGTGTTGCTGATGCAAGTAACCAGAAATCTGTTGGCTTTTATAAAGGGTATTTATTTGAGGGTAGAAGCTTACAGTTACCAGGCCATAAAGCATAAGTTACTTCCCTCACCAAAGTCTGTTGCCACATGTTGGAGCAAGATGGCTGCCGGCGTCTGCCAGGGTTCAGGCTCCTGGGTTCCTCTCTTCCTGGGGTTTGCTTCTCTCTGGGCTCAGCTGCTGCTCTGTCTCTCCACAAGGCCAGCTGTAGATTATTAAGCGAACAGCTCATCTCTCTTCTCGGGGCCTCTGCCGTGTCTAATCGAGCCTTCTGCTTCTCTGTGTGCTTGCTTTCCCAGACTCTGCGTCAAAACTCCACCCTCCCTTCTCTGCAGTGTGGTTTCTCTGTGAGCCCCCATCCTACTGATGTGGCCCAGTCAAAGCCTTAATCATTATTTAATCAAGTAAAAGTGAAACCTCTGAGTCCAATATAATCTAATATGCCCAGAGGAAAAGACCAGTGCACAAACATAATCCAGTATCTATTTTTGGAATTCATAAATAATTCCAAACTGCAGTCAGGCTCACTTCCCACTTCCTGTTCTCTTAGACTCATGCCCAACATTGGGAGCCTGGTTTCAGGTAATGGCCACTGGCCAGTGGGCTTTTGCATGACAGATAAAGTTGGGTGTAGGTGTGAAGATTTCAAAGGGTGTCGTGAGTGCTTTCTTTAACCTAGTTTATTTTATGAGCTTATACTTACAGTTTAACATATTAGCTGCTTATTATTTTAAAGAGCTGGAAAATGGAAATTAGGATAAAAGGAAGAAGATGGCCTCACAGAGAAGTGAATGATGTGATTGACACTTAGCCTAAAGACCCTTTGTGTCTGCCTGACCCCGTCCTCCTGTACACCTGGGTCTGGCCTGAACACAGGGCTCAGGAGCTGTGTGGCCTCCAAGATCCTTGCAGGGACGATGTCACAGGACATGGGTCAGAACCTCAACCTTTTATGTAAATGGTCCATAAGTCCAGAGGCGTCAGTGAATTCACAGTGAATTCACAGTGAATTCAGTCAGAAGCCACAAGGGTGAAGTAAAAAAACCAGACTAGACTAAGAAGGTTTGAAGGAACGTTAGATTGTCAGCACGGTGGGATTTTTATGCCGTCTTGTTGAGCTGTTAAAGGGGAGATAATTGGAAAAACAGGTGCTACTTAAAAAAAAACAAAAACAAAAACAAAACAACTTTATTGAGATATAATTCACCCATTTAAAGTGCATAATTTGCTAGTCATCAGTATTATCACAGCATGAATTCATGGTGCAGCTATCACCAAAATCAATTTTGGAACATTTTTGTCACCTCAAAAAGAAGCCTGTACCCCTTAGCTGTTGCTTCTTATTTCCTTCTCTCCCCCTGCCCAGCTCTAGGCAATAACCAGTGTAGTTTCTGTCTCCCTGACTTTGCCTGTTCAGGACAATTCGTACAAATGGCTTCATACAAGATGTGGTCCTTTGTGCCTAGCTTCTTAGCATGATGTTTTCAAAATTTATCCATGTTGTAGCAAGAGTTAGTACTTCATTTCTTTTCTCTTTTTAAACTTTTTATTTCACAGTAATTTCAAACTTACAGGAAAATGACACAAATCATACAGAGAGCTCCAATAGACCCTTTACCCACATGCTGAGATTCACCAACTTCTGCCATTTGTCATGTCATTCTCTATAGTACATCATTTTTCATTGACAAATACTATTTCATTGTACAGATAGACCACATTTTATTTATCCATCATTTGATGGGCATTTGGGTTGTTTCTGCTTTTAGGCTATTATTAATAAGTGTAGAATTGCTGGGTCATATGGTAACACTATGTTTAACCTTTAGAGAAGCTGCCAGATGGTTTCCAAAGTGGTTGCATTGTTTTACCGGCAGTGTATGAGGTTTCCAGTTTCTTCACATCTGGCCAGCACTTGTTATTTCCTACCTTTTTTTTTTTTTTTTTTTTCCCAATCTTCACTTATAAAATGGAAACGCTAAAGAATTAAAATCAGAAAGCTCGTTTAACTCACTTCACAAAGGCATCAACAGATGATGTATCCTTCTGTAACTATTAAAGACAAACTGAGTTAACATCAGCACCAAGTGTAAATAGATGCTGAACTGCAAGAACTCAAAAAACTACTCGAACAAAGTTGTAATGGCAACTGGCAAACCACTGAAGACGCAGAGGCCCAGACACAGCTAAGCTGGGTCACGGGATGGGTGATGGCCTGTGTTTTCTGTCTTTTTTATTGTGTCCGTCCTAGTGGGTGGGATGTGTATCTCACTGATGGCTAATAATGCTGAGCATCTTTTCATGTAGTTAGTGGGCATTTGTATAGCTTTTGTTGGAGAAATAGCCATTCAGATCCCTGGGCCAATTTTAAATTTGGTTATTTGTCTCTTTATTGTGGAGCTATAGGAGTTCTTTATATACTCTAGCTTGTAGGTCCCTTATCAGACCTATGATTTGCAAATATTTTCTCCCATTCTGTGGGTTGTCTTTTCACTTTCTTGACCATGTGTATCCTTTGAAGCACAAAAGTTTTAAATTTTAATCAAGTCTAATTTATCTCTTTTTTCCTTTTGTTTGTGCTTTTGGTGTCATACCTAAGAAACCATTGTCTAACCTGAGGTCACAAAGATTTACACCTGTGTTTTCTTCTAGAGTTTTGTGGTTTTAGCTTTTACGTGTAGGTCTTTGATTGATTTTTAATTAATTTTTGCATTTTTTCATGTGGATATCAGTTTTCCCAGCACCACTTAAAAAAAAAAAACAATTTGATTTATCTATCTATCTATCTATCTATCTATCTATCTATCTATCTATCTATCTACCCCCCCCTTGCAGCTTGTGCTTGCTGTGTCCATTTACTATGCGTTTTTCTGTGCCCGTTTGTCTCCCTTTGTTGCGCCAGTCTCCGTGCCGTGCGGGCCCTGAGCTCTCGCCACGCGGGTGCTCCTTCACCAGGAGGCCCCCAGGATCGAACCCGGGGCCTCCCATATGGTAAACGGGAGCCCAACCACTTGAGCCTCCGCCGCTTCCCCCCAGCGCCACTTTTGAAAAGGTTCTTCTTGCATATAGAATTATCTTGACACCTTATTGAAACGGGTACCGTTTTTTAAGGCAGGTTTTTATTTAACAGCTTTTTTCAAATTAAGGTTGGTGCTGTTATTATTTATTTTTGGTCACTAAATGGTTTATTTTCAGGCAGTTGCATTTTACAAATGTATTTTTTTACTATGTGTGCCTGAAAGAATTGCTTTTACTAGAACAAAGTACATAAAGATAAACAAACTAGATACCAGGTGGAACCAGGCCACTGGGCTAAGCAGCCTCCAAACTCGTGCTTCTGACGCTTTAATTAGCATTTGAACTCTTCACAGATCTTGTTAAAATGCAGAGTCTGATTTTCTAGGTCTGGGATGGTGCCTGAGATTCTGCCTTGCTATCAAGCTCAAGGTGATGCTGGTGATTTTGAGTACTTGGAGTACCAAAGCCCTGGGGGGTTTCTAGGGTGGTCTTTTTCTAAGGAGGTACCGGAAATTGAACCTGGGACCTCGTACATGTGAAGCAGGAGCTCAATTACTGAGCTATATCTGCTCCGCTCTAATGTAGGTTTTTTTTAAAGATTTTATTTATTTATTCATTTATCCCCCCCTTGCTGCTTGTGCTCGCTGGGTCAGCTAACCATGCCGTGCGGGCGGGCCTGCCTTCACCAGGAGGCCCCGGGAACCGAACCTGGGGCCTCCCATGTGGTAAACGGGAGCCCCACTGATTGAGCCACAGCCGCTTCCCTAATGTAGTTTTGTTATTCAGTAATCTTGCTATTTCAACTTACATAAAATGTGATTTGGAAGTGAAATAAAAATTGCTTGTTTTGAATTCACCGTCTTTATATTTTATTTAATAACCTTCAAGATGAAAACCCACTGTGTAGAGAAATAGAGTCAAACTGTCTTCCAGTTGCCTTTTGCCCATGTTGATTCTTTTCTATCTTCCTTCTAGGCCTCTAATGATTGTCACTCAGAAGATAACAACCTTGGCATTCCAAGTTCATGATGGTGAGGAAGTGGTTTTGGTTCTGAGAGTGAGCCTGGCATTCTGAGTTCTTCCTTTTTATACATTATATATAATCCAAAGTTTTGACAAGTTCTGGCCGATCTTGCTTTAACTTGTTCAAAATTACCAGTCTCTTTAATAATTGCCTTTTATTTTCATAGCTATTTCACTATTTGCCTGATGAATTTGTAGGTCTAAACTTGCTAAAATATTGCATTGAGATTAGTGGGTTTTCTGTTTAACTTTACAAACTTTGGTTTAATCTCTGATATGAGATAAGAGAAGTAGCATTGATCAGTGTCAATTATTAATCATTTTTAATTTTTTTTTTTTTTGCATGGAAAATTATCTAAGGAGATTAGCTTAATCCTATAAAAAGCTGGGAGAAGGAAGAATCTTCTATTTGTATAAAACCGAGCATTTTCTTTGGTCAGGCTCTTCCTGAAAACGACCAGAAAGAGTTTTACACTGTTAAAGCTAGGTTCTGGGAAGGGAGGACAGCACTCTCAGCTGGATGGAAGGCTTAAGAGATGTCGGGTGCAATTCGTGAAAGTATATTCTATGGATCTGTACTGCCCTGGCAAATGCTTTTTGACTTTGCAATTTCTATATGTGTTGGCAGGTTGAAAAGATTTACAGTCTCTGCCAGCTAGGTTTTTTTTTTTTTTTTCTTCCTTAAAGCTTAGGAACTGTTTTAATTTCCTTTTGACCCTGTGTATTCCTATTTCATACTAGTAGTGGGTAATTTTATCCTGAGGATGAAGTCTTTCAGGGTGACCAGTTGTTCCAGTTTGCCTGGGTCTGAGAGGTTTCCCAAGACATGGGACTTTGAGTGCGAGCACTTACAAGAGTCCCAGGCAAATTGGGTTGAGCTGGTCCCCCTATGAATTCCTGAACCCATTTGGTAGTGTTATAGACAAACATTAGTAACATAAACCAACAGCTAAAATCACTTTACTTTCTGGGATTGCCAGAGATGTACTATTTGGTGAGGTTTAAAACAATATGTGGGTGTGAATAAACATTACTTGTAGGTTTTTTTTTGTTTTTTTATTTTTGTTTGTTTGGTTTTTTAACCACTCAGCATTCTCAGTTTACCATATTTCATGGAAGATCCCTTACAAGCAGCAAAATATTTATTTTCTTTTTTCTTTTTCTCTTGCGTGTGAGAACAAGTAAATTCCAGAAACGCTCCACCTTCTTTAAGACATGTTTTTGAATTGCCTTCATGTTTGGTGACCGTTATCAGTCTTCGCTGAATGTACAGTTTCAGAGTTGACTTGCATTGCTCATAGCACTTCAGTTTTGTTGCCTGTAAGTGAATGTATGAATTTGTATGAAGCACACGTGTGGTTATGGCTGTAGTTTTCCTGGCATGGGTAAGTATTAATGAAAAATGAAAATCCTGATAATTCCTTTGTGTTCTCCCGGCATTCAGGCTTACATTTCCTCTTTTCTTTTTGGAAGAGGAAAATCCTCTGTTCCTTTCCATTTTTACATCCTCACCCATGTTCTCAGCTTGAACCAGGTGTCTGATGCAGGCTGTGAACTGGTGCAGGCTGTGAAAGGCAAGCTTATTTCTCTGAAGTAGCAACAAAAACAAAGATGTGAGGAAGTGCCTCATGTAGGAGAATTGGAGGGTTCTCTGGGATCCATCTCATACTGTGCAAATTAAACAGGAGTAACCTCTGAAGTCTTTGCTTTTCATATGGAACCCATAGAGACTTTCCTCCTCATATATGCACTTATGTGCAGTTTCCTTGATCCAGGGCATTTGAAAAAATGGAAAACAGGTGCTCTTTATGGCTTATGAAAGCAAAAATAAATAACTTTTTCAAATGAATTTGGGAAGACTCTTAAGATTAGTAATCTACTTGACTTCAAACATCTTCTTACTACGTTTTTTCTGTTTCGTAGGATTGGGTCGGAGAGCTGAAAACCTGTCTCCTGAGCAACATCGACTCGCCGTCAAGTAAGTTAACAGCAGAGTCTGGAGCTCTTTCCATAGCCCTGCCTGGCGATTGTCCTCGGTTTTTCACATCTGCATATTAATTCCATTCTGTGGATGTACTAGCATGTATTTAATGAGTCTGCTATTGATGGACCCTTGAGTTGTCTACTAGTCTTGGACTTTTACAAGCAGTAAGCAATGAATAACCCGGTATGTAGGTCGTTTTAAGTGTGTTTAGATGTAACTGTGGGATAGAGTCCCAGAGGTGAGGTTGCTTGGTCAGAGAGTAAACAGATCTGTAAGTTTTTTGGTTCTGCAAGATTCTCCTTCATTGGGGAGTTGTTATGCCATTTCCAGAACTTTTTTATTGGGCCCATATTTTAAAAATATGAGACATGTCTCGGGGTGGTGGAGCTCAAGAAGCAGTTAATTATTCGTGCTTGTCAGTGTGTGATGAAATGTCAGAATGCATAAAGACAGGCGCTAGGGCTGGAGAGAGAGATGTGGGCTGGGGACTAGGAGGCCAGCCTCCTGTGTAATATGAAGCTGGAGGGGAGCTATGTAGAGTAGGAGAATAACATTGGTAGGTGAATGAAAATGGAATGTGGAGTAGCATATTGGGGAGAGGGATGTGGCCATGGCGGAGGGTTTCTGCGGGAGAGCAGTAGGAAATAACTGGGATAAGTAAGGGAGAGCCCCAGGTTGTAGAGGGGATTGGGTGCTTCTTTAAGGACTTGATTGGGACTTGGAAAAACCCTTGGAAGATTCTAATGACTCAAGTTCTTTGCTAAACATTATGGTGGTAATAAATGATAGAGAGCCTAATTCAGGTGACAGATTAAAAATGGCATTTTAGGAAGCCTTTCCTCTTAATTCCATCCCACTAGGAGAACGAACCTCCTAAAATGTCCTGTACAGGATTTTTTTCCTGCCACTACCCTAGTCTATTATTAGGATCTCGTGCCTGGATGCCAGATCAGACAAGAGACTGCTACTGCGGTGGTTCTGTGTGGCCTCTTCAAGTGGAAACGGGTTCCACCCATCATTTGTTTTGTATTTATTTTGGCAGCCTGGAGGGAGTTTTCCCATTTCAAAGGATCCCACCCTGCCTTCTGTTTCTTCCCTTCATTTTCTCTTGTAGACAGATGAGGTAGGTGAGGAGAGAGCATTTCCCAGCCCCAGTCGCCTTTGCCCTGGACCCTGCTCAGAGTATTTATAGGTTGAGCTCTGCCATTGATGGGCTCATCCTTCTCTGGGCCACCCACCTCATTAAATCTTGCTTTCGACATAATTTCTCTCATAGGCACATTTAAAGAAACAGGACAAGGAAAGCCCCTGCCATACATACTAATTGACAAAGACAATGCCCGTGTTTACAGTTTGCCCATTTGTAAATCCTGAAGGAAAACCAAAGAGTGAAGACTTTCCCACGTTGTACATTGTTTATTTTCACAGAGTGAAACCCTCGCTTCTGGAGTACTTAAGCTACCTTCTCAATTTCATGAGTGTCATAGCTGGCCCTTGCAACAATTTCAAGGACTACATCGCCTTCATCGAGGGGAGACATACACACCTGAGGTTGCTGCAAGTGAACTGGAAGCAAAAAGGTTTCCACAGCCTGCCAGCTCCTTCTCCCACTGTAAGTTTTTCGTGCCAAGTGTTTAGCCAGAGGTCCAGAGAATATGGTTTGCTTCCAGGGCTGAACTCTCCCTAATAATTGTTCTAATTAAAAAGCCAAACAGTTTACTGGAAAGCTTGGAAAAATAACGTGCTTCCCTCATTTGTTTACAATACTATTATTACCATTTATTTGCAGCAGTCCTCTGTGTTGGGGCAATGGATGTTTGTTTTCTAGAGGAGCTCATTGGCTGGAAATATTAAAGCAATCAGTCTACCTGTTTATCAGGCAGTATTTAGTGCCTACAGATGTTCCCAGCACTGTGCTTATTAGCACACTGAACTAGTATAGGTACTTGATCTTTATGAATGAAATTCAAATACAGCCAAAGGGCTGTATGTAATGAAAGGAGGAGGGATGGAGAGGGGAGTAGAGGACAGACTAAATGTGCTGTTGATTGCAGGAGAAACCAGTTTTATACCAGCATGCTGGAATCTCAGTTTCATTTTTTTGAGAGTTTAAGATGACTTTTTGAAATACTATTTTAATTTTAGCCTGAATTTTTATCAATCTCAAATTAGTCCATATTAGGATAACTTACAGAACTTTACAAATATGCTAAGTTTACTCAGATGAGATAGCCTACATTTCGGGGGAGTTTTTAATTAGTTCAAGGAATGGTGAAAATTGAAAAAGGGAGAAAATGGGGACGCTTTGAGTTAAATACTTCGTCAATGCTTCTAGGTGAAAATATGAGTTAAATATCTGAAAGTTTAAGTTAGCTATGGATGAAACTTGAATTTTTGGATGGGCACTGTCCAGGCCATCAGCACTTTAGGGTGGGTCAGATGTCTCGGTTTCATCTGGTTTATTGAAACAGTCGAGGAAGCAGGCAAGAGTGAGGTTGCCATGACTGTGAGGCGTCCAAGTGATCATGTGTTTCCAGGCACTTGTGTCACCTTTTGTGCTTTCGTGTTTCATGTGCCTTTTTTTTTAAGGTTTATTTTTTTATTTTATTTACTGCCCCCCACCCCGCCGCCCCGGTGGTTCCCTCATCTGTCTGCTCGTTGTTTTGTTTTCTGTGTTTGCTCGCCTTCCCCAGGAGGCATCGGGAACTGAACCCAGGACCTCCCACAGGGAGGCGAGTGCCCAACGGCCTGAGCCACGTCTGCTCCCCGCAGGCTGCTTTGTCTGCTGGCTCGTGGCATCTGCTCGTTGTGGCGGGTAGCAGCAGGTGCGGCATCTGCTTGTGTTCTTTAGGAGGCACCAGAACCCGAACCTGGGACCTTTCATGTGGTAGGCGGGTGCCCAACTGGTTGAGCCACATCCGCTTCCCTCACGCGGTTTTTTAAAGAAGATAATTTTATCAGAGAGTCTTAACATCACTCTAAAGGCGATTCTTGCGTTCTTGTGCACGGGGGACGTATAGCAGTCCAGTTGGTTGTGTTGTGGCTAAAGTCACACTGATATGAGTGGACTGGCATCCAGGACCTAGTGCCCACGTAATATGTGGTCATAAAGGCGTGAATCGTGGTGAGCGCTCACGCCTGGCCAGCACTGGTCTCAGCACCTTGTAAATACTCATTCATTTAAGCCCCAAGCCACCCATTTGGAGAGGTGTTCTTGTTATCCCCCTATTACATAGTCCATTTTTATAAAATTGCAAATTATAATTCTCTTGCATGTCTGGCAACATTACTTTGTCCAGAGGAATTTAAGAAGTCAGCACCTCTCTGACCCCAGAGCAGACTACATCTAGACCATCCTGGAAGGCATTCTAAAGCTTTCCATTACCTGTCCAGGTACTGGCTCAGGTATTTAATCAGTCCTTGCATAGAATTCTTTGTAATTAAGCCTCTGTCCTCCTTGCTAGCAATTCAAGCCCATTTCCTTGGCTCTGCTGACTACAGAAGTGGAAGGCAAATGGTTATTTCTTTCTGATGGAACATTGTGTCCCCACCCCCCCAAGTGTTATCCATTTCTCTTATGGTTTTGATAATAAAACCACTTACCCTTTGTCATTGGTAGAATTTTCTGGTCACCATTTCCTTCCATTCTGGATGCATTCAGCGCTCGTGTCAGAGGTACATTCTGCATCTAACTGCAGCACGTATCCCCATCATCACAATTGAGTCTTGAGAGAGAAAGCCCATGACCACTCATTCTGGGGAATAATGCCAAAGCAGCTGTTGAAACAACTCAATGTGCCCTTGCCAAAATTGTTTTCTTTGTGTCTGAGGCTTCTGAATGGTGACACTGATTTTTCTCCTCATTTTTAGGGAGCCGTGCTACGCAAGTTGTGCCTCACCTTGGTGTCTCTTCTTTTGTTTTTGACACTCACGAAGACCTTCCCTGTTACCTGCCTTGTTGATGATTGGTTTGTCCATAAAGCAAACTTTCTGACTCGACTCTGCTACTTATATGTTGTCATGCAAGCTTCAAAGCCCAAGTATTATTTTGCGTGGACACTAGGTAGGTGTGACGGACTGGCCCTAAATGAATTAGGAAAAAAACGATACTCCTTGGGTGGCCTAGCCAGAGCGATATTTTGGGTCACCTAATCCAAACAATACATCAGGGAAGGAAATTGAGCCCAGTGTCATTTTTTGCTTTTCATTGTAGTGCTTTCTCTCTCCTACCTTCCATAAACTCAATAATCCATGATGAAGAGAAAAGGAATTCTGGCTGTTGTTAAACCCAATGGTAATAACAGATGTCAAGACTTGGAAGTTTCTGCTTCCACCAATCAAACTTGGCCATTTAGTGCAGTGGAAAGGTAGGGAAGAATTCCAGAATGATCTTGCTTTTTTATATTTTTTTCTGGGTTGTACATAATGCAGGATACACACTGAATTAATTTTACTAACACACATGCTAATTTAGGGTATACTTCTCTATGAAACTGTTGACTAAACGTTGTCTTAGAATCTGACTTCAAGTGATTTTGTTTTTTTAGTTGGAAAGTTTAACTTCCTTTGGTTTTTATCATTCTTTTTTTCCTTTTTTTCCTGTGGTGTAACGTGGTCAATATTAAGCTGTTATCCCTGTCCTTTCAAACATTTTCTTTTTTTGATTGGAGAAGTTTAAAGCTTTGCTAAAGTGAGCGGCAAACCATTTTATTTACTAACAAGAATGGCAAAGGATTTTGATGAGGCACTGTGCCCAAATCTGTTTCACCCTGGAGCCCTTTTAGGGAATGCAAGTTTAATAGCTCAGCTGAAAGTGACCTGGTGTTGATGTCAGAGGGCAGTGGTTGGTTTATTATGTCAAATAGCTTGTTAGACTCAGTGTCCGGTATTGAGCCCATCCTCACGAACGAGGGCATAGCACTTAATTGCTGGAGTTCTTCTCTCAGCTTCAAGTTTGAAGCCCTCAAAATAAAGTTTGCAACTGCCAGATTATTTTTAAGGCCCAAAATGTTGATGGACATGTTCAGGCCAATGCAGTATTTATGTAACACTTTGCCAGAGAGATCTTAGAGTTTTTTAAAAATTTGTGGTGTGGAAAATCCTGTTTCTGGCATAAGCAGTCCTACTCAGGAGTTTTTTGTTGAGTGCCAGGTTCTGTGCTATGAGGAATCCAAAGGCGAATAAGACGTCGTCTCTGCTTTGAAGGATGTTAGACTCTTGGAACACATAGACATGTACCCCAATCTGTAGAGCAGCACCGAGAGTGTTCTAGTGATGGGAATACCAAGGAAATGATGAGCATGGACTGGTCATTGGGGAAGCTTCAGAAGTCTCCTTTGATCTTACTATTTTTTTTCTGCATTTGCTTTCATATTGAACCATGTTGATTTCTTTAGTAGGTAGGTATTATATTTCCTTCTTGGAATACTTCGCATATTTTTTTCAGGTGAAATAATTAACATTTTCACTTTGCTCTGACCTGAGTGTGTGCATGTGTGTGTGTGTGTGTGTGTGTGTGTGAGAGAGAGAGAGAGAGAGAGAGATCTCATTCCCTTTTACTACCTCCTTCTTCCTCACTTACTCTCCTTTTCTCTTTCCCTCTCCTTCCCCTTCTCACCCCATATTCTGTATCCCAGGGCTTAAGGGCTGGCTTCTGGACTAAATCAGCTCCTGGTTTAAGGAGGAAAGAAAGGCCATTCCATGGCCTCCTAGGGAAGGTCTGACATGAGGTGGGTCGTGCTGGCTGGGATCTGGGAGGGGAGGGGTTCCAGGGAACAGGGCCTGCCTGCAATGAGGGTATCCCAGATGTGGGCCTGTGGAGAGAATCCTTTCTGTGGATAGCATTCTCTGTGGACTTAGCTCTTTTTCTTTCTTTATCTTTTTTTTTGGGGGGGGGATGGGTGGCTGCAGTAGAAACACTTCATTAATTTGTATGGCCTCAATTTGAAGTATGCTACAGTTGAGATTGCATGGGCTGGTTTGAAAAATTAACCTTTGTATTATTTATGAATAAAGAAGCAATGGTCTAACAGGGACTTATTTTAAACTGCTTAACCGAATAATTGTTTTATCCAGCTCTTTAAAACACCATTTACATATAATTGATGTACTAATTATTCATGGTTATAAATTTAATCTTTAAACAAGGCCTCTCGATGAATCTCATCTGAGCTGCATTGTGTTAGCCTACTTCTAGTTACTGTATATATTGAAATAATAAAACTATTTTCTTTGGACTTAGGGTACAATTCTGGTTATTTTCCCCCTGTTAATTTGTACTAATTAGTGAGATTCAACTTTAGCTCATTCTGTGTCCTAAAGATCACAAACTCCAAAACATAGGTGTCCAAATTAATTTCTCCATTGTAATGTTTTAGAGCAGCACACAATATAAATAAAACCAAATTTGGGCTGGTGAACTAGAGCCAAACCAAGCCTTGGCTCAGGGGCCACACGGACCATGCTAAGGCGAGCACTGAATTCTAACATCTCCTGAATGCAGAGGGTCTTAGAAGACGGAATCTGTGTTCTGCTCCTTCATCGTTTATCTTTTCAGAGGGAAAGAACCCGTTCTTCACCCTCATCTAACATCGCTGTGAGGATTAAATGACAGATGCTTGTAAAGGCACTTGATAGAATCCCAGAAAGCTAGTAAGCACCAGAAGGAAGATCGTTGTTATCCTCTTCCTTTAGGGCTGCCCAGTTGGCCCCTGCATAGGTCTGGACATGGAAGATGGAATTTAGGAATCACGATGCTGGCCGTAGCTGTGGACAGAGACGACCTCAAGGGCCCTCCTTCTCCTAGTTCCTTGTCTGTCATTCAAAAGTTGGCCCCACACATCTCAGAGCGTTAGTTTCTTCCTAGTACACCTTCCTTCTCCGCTGAGTTTCTTTCTAGTCTGCTTGGGAGAATGAACATAGCAGGGCTGGGTACTTTTCATCCTTTCTTCTAAAAGAAACCAGATCTTTTTACCATGAAGCCAGACATGATCAGCAATATCAAATCACGAACTATGCCAAAAATAAATGAGGCAGACATAGAGCAGGTTGTGATTCTCTAGAGTAGACCTTTGTAACTCCATGCAGAAACAAAATTGGTGGCAGCTACAGGAAAGAAAGATTTCTCTGAGCTCTCTTCCAGATGTAAGATTTTTATAGTGCCGTGATTTAATGAATTTGATTAATTAATTTTAAAGAAAATAGTCTAACAGAATTAACGGAAAATAAAAGAGGAAATTTACCTCTTGGCCATCATAATAAATGTGTGTTGAGCCCATCAGGGTCTGTATTTGACTACAAAACTTTTTCATGAAGGAATCGATTACAAATGAAATATTCACTGTGGGGCGGCGTTTTCTTATAGTGGTGAAATAAAGTGAAATAAAGATGGAAAGAGTTGTTTTTAGATTGACCTTCTGGGTAGGATGGCGTGAACAGGCTTTTATAGTAGCCTGTGGCTTGGTGATTGCATCCGTGTGTGACCTTTTTTGCAGCTGCCCCCAGAGTCGAGCTCTAGCTCTCTCCTTCCCCTTCAGTTCTAAACTTACTTTTCCAGCTGCATCTTTGGCAGCTCCGGCTGGCATGGCATGCTTAGCACATCAGAGTAAGCTCCAGTTTCTCTTCCAGAGCCGCTTCTCCTCCTGACTTAACGCTGGCTTTCACCGCATGATTTGCCCACCTTCACCACAGCTCTTATTTCCTTCCTGCATTCCCCTTTCTTCTCGTCTCTCTTTCTGAACTTAGATGTACTTCTACCGCATTCTCTTCTTCCCTTCGTATCACATTGGTCACTAAATCCTATTATTTCTTCTTTTTTGGTTCGTCATTTCTCTCATTTTCCCATTAAACTTTGTTTTAGTGGGTCTGAAAATTCTGTGACAGATTTTTCATCAAGTTATTGCCGTTTAAAAGTACTGATTTTTAAAAACGAATAACTTAATACCTCCGCACAAAAGAAACAAACGGCCCACAAAGCATTCCTTTCATCTGGAAGGTTTTAGGGCACGTTGCTTCACTTCTCTTTCATTTTCTTTTTTTTTTTTTATTCGGCCATGAGCACCTAGCACCTTTCCTCTTTGTCAGCAGGTGCTTGGTACATCTTAGTAAACGAATGAATAAAACTTGGGGTCCCCAAGCAGCCATGTATGTTCTTTGTAAAGTTCCTGGTCCTTTAGGTTTTTTTGGCTTCTTTTCCAAGGAAACGACTGCATGTTTCTCAGTATTGAAGTCAGACAGGTATTTAGTATCTTGTAGGGCGGCTACGTGCTCTTGTGCCGCATCCTAACATATTGTGTTAATAACCACAGCTGACGCAGTGAATAATGCAGCTGGCTTTGGGTTCAGCGGAGTGGATAAGAATGGAAATTTCTCTTGGGATCTGCTTTCTAACCTAAACATCTGGAAAATTGAGGTGAGTGCATTGTTTTTCAATCAAGCTTCCATAACGAATCAAACAATGGTTTGCTTTGAGGGTGGTATTCCTGGAAGTTCTTCATCAGTTTGTCCGAGGAAAAGCTGCTATCAGGGAGAATACCAGATCCATGGACATTTTGCATCTTGAAATTTTTTTTTCCACTTGTTTTTAAGAAACCTACTTTCTTGACAGTTTTATTGGTTCACAAAAAAAAATCTGAAAAAGAGCCAGGAAAATCTTTTTGTTGTTTATATTCCTCTTCTTTTTTTTTAAAAAAAAATATATATATATTTTTATTTTTTTTTATTTTTAAAGAAGCTTTAGATTACATAAATGCTACATTGAAGATATAGGGAATTCCCATATACCCTGCCCCCTCCTCCTCCCACACTTTCCCACGGTAACAACATTCTTCATTAGTGTGGTACATTTGTTGCAACTGATGAACTCATATTGAAGCATTGCTCCTAACCGTGGACTACAGTTTACATTATACTTTACAGTTTGTACCGCACAATTTATAGGTTTTGATAAAATGTATAATGGCTTGCATCTGTCATTGCAATGTCATGCAGGATAATTCCAGTGTCCCCAAAATGTCTCATGTTACACCTATTCTTCCCCCCCCCCAACCTCTGGTGGCCACTGCCTTTATGTCAATAATACAAGTTCTTCCATTGTTAGTATAATAATGTCTATTTTAGTCCATAGTTGCATTCACCCCTTATCATTGTTCATTCATTCCTCAAGCTTGAGGGTTTTGGGGTGGTGATGCCCACTCTGTTTCTGATTGAGAGGGGACTTAGCCATTACTCTTCTTTTGACTAAAAAGTACAGATGTCATTTTCTTTTGTTCATATTCCACTTTTTGCAGTCAAAAGCACAAACTGGAAGCTCCCGTATTTTAAATTCCCTATTGCAGGTGTTCTCTGTGGTTCCTTTAGGAACATTTATAATCCATATGCTTTTAGGAAGAGAATTGTCATGGCACACCGCCTGTAGGTTTTTCTTCCTTCCGTGTCTCCATTCTCGGCCCAGGATTCTCGGAATGGCTTCATCATCAGAGGGGCTCTCGGGCACTCGACCGCTCTGTTTTCTTGGCATGTTAACATCGGGAGCGGATGGGAATGCCGAGTCTCAGACCCTTTCCTCCTTGCAGCTGGGTGGGAGTGAGGACACGACTCTCAACAGGGAGAAGTGGTGCTTCTCTAGCTGGCTGACGCAGGTGTGCTGTTGGTTTTGGTTGTCCACGCAGCCCAGGGCAGGCAGAGTGCCCCTGGAGAGTCTGGGCGGGTTGTGCGTGGAGCTCAGGAAGCCAGCGGTGTGGAGACGCCACACTCGGTGGAAACTAGGCCAAAAGGAGAAACTAAGCCCTCCGCCTTCTTCATGCCTAAGGCTTTCTGGATTTGGATGGCCTCCAAAGGGAAAGCAACCGGCATCTCACCTAATAAAATACGGCAGAATTTCCTGGGAGGGCTATGTATTCACTTACTTTTTTTTAGCATTAAAGCATTGCTACTTCAAGACAAGCAGTGGGGAGCGGTTGTAGCTCAGTGGTTGAGTGCCTGTTTCCAATGCACGAGGCCCGTGGTCCAATCCCTGGTACCTCCCAGAAAAATGAAATAAAAAGACAAGCAGGCAGAAGGAAGTAGAAGCACGTACACCTGTTGTACCTGTTATCTAATTAAATTGCATCATGTGTTCAGTCATGGTGATTGTGGGTTACTCAGGTCACCAGGTTCAGCCAATGTTAACTGAATGCCCGCTGTGGGCATAACACTCGTTTTCACACAGTTCTAGAAGATTCTAGGGCTCCTGTGAGCAGAAAGCCTCAGCAGATGTGGTAAGAACATGGTTAAGATCCCAGATCAGTTCTGAACGCACAAATAATGCTCTATCCGTTGGTCCCCTCATGTAAGGCAAGAAGCCATACCCTTCACAGCGAACCGCATTTTAAGTGGACAAGTTCCAGCTTGCAGAACAACCTTCCTCATTTTTGCAAAAAGCAATGTAGATCGTCTGTAAGCTCCTTTTTTCTTTGTAGATGATGCCAGAGAGAGTACATGTGGGTCACAGCTTTGCTGCATCTTCCATTAAAGTTCTTCTCTCTTTCAGCCTTGGGGTGCTGTGAGTAAATGCCCGTTAAAGTGGCTGCCCTCGACCTTTGGTTGCTCGCTAGTGCACCCCAAAAGATGGAATCCGTTCTCGTTGGACATTTGTTTAGGGTAAAAGACTAAGTTGACTTTATCATACAGAAGGCTGGAAGGAGAAAGTTGTATTTTCACTCTGTTGGATAAAGGGCAAGGAGCTAAAGCAAACCCAGAAAACCTGGCTTTGTGAAGATAACTGAAGCTGTGTTTATAACATTTTATTAGCCATGGGAAAAATGCGTAAATAAAATTCCTTAGGGTTTGGAAATCAAAACTCCCAATAGAAAACCTTTCTCGTTTCATCAGAACATCTCTCTCTCTCTTCTCCCCTTCCCCATCCCTTCCTTCCAAAGTCTGGCCTATACAAGATTTTCTCATGGTTCATGAAACTTCAGGAAAAAAACATGGCCCTTGCATTTTCCATCATCATTGGGAATTCAGGCTCTTCTTTTTTTTTTTTTTTTACCGGGAAGTCCCGGGGATCGAACCTAGGCCCCTCCATATGGGTGACAGACGCCCAACCATTTGAGCCACATCCGTCCCCCTGAATTCTGGCTCTTGAGTGTTTGCTCCATGCTTTCTACTACCAGCCCTTGATAAGACTATTTTTACTATGAGAAAACCCAGTGGATGACTTATTTTGGGGTGCCTCTTCCTCAATGGGGGATTTACCCCCCTCATTGCCAGCTGGGGTGATTTTTGTTTTCTGGGCTGCGACCTCTTCCTGTACAAAATCTCTTAATATTCCAGAAACAGTTGGATGCATTTGCATGTAGCTATTTGTAGAATTAACTTCACAAGATTGACCTAGTTTGTAGATGGCCACATAGTAAAAAACTGACAATTAAATTCAAGCCATAAAGGCACTAAATTCACATGATTAAAGTTTTCCTGTGGTAAATCCCCCTTTAAAGTAGTTTTGAAATTCGGATGACTTAAGAGTTTTTTGTAACCAGAGAGGTAGGAAAACCCACAGAACGTTTCCTTCAGTTTTCCTATAATTTGAAAATAAATTTTGAGAAAATCTGAGACTTTGCAAGCCAAGTTTTAGCTGCAAAGTCAGTCTTGTAAACACCGGAAAATTTACTTTGTACAGTGGAGCGGCTGATCTGGTCTCGACAAAAAGAAGTCGCCATTGAAATACCACATATAATCTGCTGCCAGGGAAATTCCGGGTGCGGGGGACTTTCCATTACTTGGGGTATTTTTAAAACCAATGATAGGTGTTATTTTCTTCTTTCTAGACTGCCACAAGTTTCAAAATGTACGTGGAAAACTGGAATATTCAGACAGCTACTTGGCTAAAGCGGTAAGAAAAATAAGAAAAGCCTCATTACTCACGGCACTGGAATACGTTTAGATGTGATTTATTAGACGTATAGCAATAAGAGCCTGCCAGTGGTAATGCCACCTGACACTTTTGTTTTGTATTAGTGTCTAGGCCCTGTAAATGAAGAAGTAGAAATGAGGGTGGTTTGAGAATGGCATGATGTAGTATATTTATTTTAATTTATCAAACACTTGATACTGCCCTTACTGTGTTCTAGGCACTCATTTAATCCTCATATCAACCCTAGGAAATGCTGGTAATTATTATCCCTATTTTACACATGAAGAAAGTTGAGACACAGAGAAGTTATGTAACTTGCCCAACATCACACAGCTAGCAAGTGACAGATATGAGCCAAGTGGTCTGTCTCCAGAGTCAGGCTCTTAACCTCTGGGCTATGATGCCCCTTACTCAAAGGAGAAGCTGTTGTTCAGAAGTCGAGGACGGCCCCTGTTAGCATGAAATGACTGATGATCTCTGTGTTCAGTAGGTAGCATTAAAAGCTTTATGGTACCCCAGGTGTATGTTTTTTAACTTTGTATTTTTGCTGCTATTTCTTTGTCCTTTTCTGCCCACGTGTTTCAAAATTAGAAACATTACTCAATATGGAAATAATAATATGCTGTCTTTAAAGCAGCAAACTCTAGTTAATATGCTTATCACAAGAGAAGAGAGAATATACAAAACAAATGAAGATTTAAAGCAGATTCTACTGTTTCTGATGAATAGCATCCTTTCATTTGGTCAAAATATTGGAGTAAAAGAAGAGGTGATAAATAATTCTTTCGAAATAAGCGCACACAATGTTTCCAGAAAATTGATTTGAATATGCAGTTTTTATAACTTTTACTCCTAATATTCTTGCTATTTATTTTGTAAATCCTTTATCCAAACCTTTCTTTCTGTATATTGTGCTAGGAGTCATACAGACTCCATTGGAAGCTTACGTTCCGAGATGACTGACCATATATATGTGTGCTCATAAAAGAAAGAAAATAAAAATTTTTAAAGTCACTTTAGAAAATGAAAGATTTCATTCATACAAAAAGAAACACAGAGTAAGAAACAAATACCTCTGCACCTAGCTCTCATTTCAGAAAGAAACAGTAGCAATGGGATCCCAGTGCCATGTTTGCCTCCCAAATGCGTTCCCTTCCTTCCCATGAAAAGGGAACCGTGATCCTTTGTGTGTAAACCAGTTAACTCCTGACAGCCCATATGGTGCTGGATTGGGGTCAACTGTTTGGATTTCCATTGTACTTTTTATTTGGGCCCTGCTATTTAGTAGCTGTGTACAGTGGCAATCCTCACTGTGCTACACAGTGTCATTGGCAATTTATAGGCCGAGATTGGGGAGGAACTACTCGAACACCTTGTTTTAATAAACAACACAAGAAGCCAAAGATCTCCAGGGTGTTTGCTGAAAATTCCTAGGTCCCCTCATGTCGCCCTTTATGGCGAATTCATGGATTGAAATCAGATGGACACTCTGGGACTCAAAGGCATCCTAGTGCTAGCACAATGATTTTGTGCTGGCGTCATCGCCAAGGAGATAAAAAAGGGCGGCAGTGTCCACCGGTTAGATAGCACTGGGGCTAGGCTGGAAAGGTGAATTGTTTTGACTAAATTAGGGGTCCATTTCTAAAGACCCTTATCCTGGTTCCAGAATTCTTAGTGCCAGCAGCACGTCCTTGTCCACAAGTGCCCCTGGTGGATCGGGGCGTTGGTGGAATAAGTTTCTGTGAGGTGGGTGACCACATGAGCCTTTATTGGGTACAGGGCGGTCATTTATTGCAGTGGTTGAAAATTCATATTCGTCTCCTGAAAAGGCTGAACTGTGAATTGCCTCCCTGGAAGTGTTCAGGAAATCCAGAGAAGCTCAGGCTGCTAGGATTGCATTGCAAATCCCCGAATAGCACGAGGGAGGCATCGCATCCGTAATGCATCAAGTGATTTCTGTGCGGTCTGATCCAAAGAAAAGGAGGTTTAGGAAGCAGCTTCTGTATGTTCCATGCATGGCTCGTTGTACCTTCCTCTCTTTGCAGTGTGTGCTATGAGCGGGTTCCGTGGTACCCCACACTGCTAACCTTCATCCTGTCTGCTTTGTGGCATGGCGTCTACCCTGGATATTATTTTACCTTCTTAACTGGAATCCTCGTCACACTAGCAGCCAGAGCGGTAAGCCTCCTGGAGTTGTAGGGTCTTTTCTTTAGTAATCTGGTGCTGGTGAGTTTGTGGCCCTTTTGGTCCCTGTGGGGGGTGGGGGTAGGGTGGGGTGGGAGGGATGGGGGAATGTGATATTTGAATAACAAACAAGTCAAGTCTTTCCATTAGAGAAATATTTTAATAGGGAGGAACTGTGGTCATTAAAAAAAATGGTTAACCATTTTATTTTCAGAGCAACTTTAGATTTACAGAAACATTGAGCAGAAAGTACAGAGTTCCCGTATATGCCCCCCCACACACACTTTTCCCCTCTCACTAACATCTTGCGTTAGTGTGGTACATTTGTTATGACTGATGAACTGATGCGGATAAATTATTACTGCTAAAGGCCATCGTTTACATTAGGGTTCACTCTGCAGGGCTTCCATTGGCTTCTACAATAAATACTCCACTTAGTTTCTCGTTTCATTTGCCTAAATCTAGAAATAATTTACAAAGTCTCTGAGCAGTCAGAAAAATTGCAGCCACAGGAACTGGAGATTGATCCAAACTCTTACACTTTCATGCCTGATCCAGTTAACTTAGTTTGTATAAAATTCTTTCTGAATTTGGTAACTTTGGCTATCTGGGATTTGGGGGGTAGCCTTCAGTTTGTCTTAGACTGTTCCTACAATTTGCTGGTTGTAGAGCAGGATAACAAAGGAATAAAAAAACAATGCCTGACTTCAAGGAAGGAGACTGAACATGCATGTCAAAGGGCTTTAATTGTAAATACAGAGTTACTATGCTATGAAATTGAAGAAAGAGAAATTGCAAGCAGCCTATCCACGGCAATCAGGAAATGTTGGGGAGATCAATTTTAATCAGTTTTTTAAAACTGAAAAAATTTTTTAACAAATCCGTTTTATTGGTACATATTAATAAAGCATAAATCCATCCAAAGTGTACAGTCAATGGTATTCAGTGTAATAACATATTTGTGCATCATCACTTCAATCATTCTTGGAGCATTTTCATTATTCCATTAATATTAATAATAAATAACAAACAAAACTCATCACCTCTCAATCTCTCTGCTTCCCCTGCCATACATAGCTGTTTTTCTTTTTTCCTTCTCTCTAGTATGTTTGCATTTGTTATTTTGTACAATCTGTAAAGGTAGAAGATGACGAGAGCTGTTGGAGAACGGCAAGTAGTTCAGTTTGGCTGTGATTAGGAAGAGTCTTGCACTCCAGGACTCAAGGCAGTAGGGAGCAATGTAGTGTTTTTGAGCAGGGATTGCCATGAGAGTTGGGCTTGAAGAAATCCTTTTGGTGGACACTGATTACAGGAGAGAGAGGAGATTGCAGATCCAGATGGGAAGCTGGCATGTGCTAGAAGCAAACCCACTGTTGACAGGAAGGAGGTTTTTTAAATAACCAGCCAGAAAAGCAGAGTTTTAGGGCACATATAGCCCTGTGTACCTCAATAGCCTCTGAGGGAATTATGATGATAAAGTATAGCATAGTTCTATAGCGGTCAAGTATTATTTGCATAAAGATGAGCCTGTATCACCCAGAAAAAGCTAAATTGTGTTCTGCGTTTTTTTGTTTGATGAAGCACGTAAATATGTAAAATATCTTAGAATAAGTTTTATCATCTGAAATGCTCAGATTTTTTTTAAAAAAAGTTTAATCTTCAGTTATCTGGAAAACTCACTTCCATAGAACATCGTCCTGGGATGCTTCATAGGATGTCTAGGAAGCCACTCAGATCATACCAATGAATGAATGAATCAAGTTTAAAAATTAAGATCTTATTATACAGTTTACTTTCTATTTCTTTGCATTATTTCTTATCATTGAAGAAAATAAAATGAATTTAACCTGCTAAATAGCAATTTTTGAATATTTGGTACTAGTTAAGTTGGTATCTTTTGCAATGATGAACTGGTAAGATTTTAGTATTCTTTTGTTTTTGTGATACTCATTACCATGAAATAAAACTATTTTGAAGTGTGGCTGGTCACTGATAGGTTGTCAGATCTGATTTTTTTTTTTTAAAGTACCAGGAGCCAGGGATTGAACCTGGGACCTCATATGTGGAAAGCCAGCACTCAACCACTGAGCCACATCAGCTCCCCTGAGTTGTTTTTTTTTTTTTCCATTTGTTTTGCTTGTTTTTTTTTTTTTTTCCAGGAGGCACCGGGAACCAAACCCAGGACCTCCCATGTGGGAGGCAGGCACCCAACTGCACGAGTCACATCCACTCCCAGATCTAATTTTTTTGATGATGATTGTGGCCTTCTTAAGTCAGGTGCCAAGAATGTTTAATGACGTTTCTTGAGCAGTATTTTAGGTGCAAATTTGGGAGCCACAGCATAGTTATTCACTCACTGTTTAATTCATTTATTCCAAGCCTGTTGAAGGAGCCCTACTGTGTGCAAGTCAGTGTGCTAGGTGCTGGGCCACTCCAGCAAACTTGACCAGAGTCTCCCAGCCTCTCCACCCCCCTTGCAAATTCCTATTTTAGGTACACAGAAGTTTGTCAGCAGGTGAACAAAGCCATGATATAGTGTTCTTCATGCTGATTAAAACATTTTTTAAAATAGAGTGGTTTTTAAATTATTTTTATTATTTATTTTTTAAATAGAGTGTTTATGGAATATCTTTATACATAGAAAACAAGGAAGGTATTCTCTTTTTTTCCATTCATATACCTACTCAGAATCTAGAAAAATAAAGAACAGATGGTTAGGATAAACAAAAAAATAAAGGCCAGAATTTTGTTTAATATATTCAGAGTTTTATTCCTTAAAATGTCTATTTCTGTGGTCTCATCTGGTATAAAGGCTTTGATTAACGTAAAACCATTCTTCTGGATGTCCCAGAAACACTTCAGAAATGAGTTAGGAAGGGGGTAGAGAGGAGGGAGTTGCTGGTGCAGTCTTCCCATTGTTTTCTGAAAGGAAAATGAACTCACAGGGTCACGAAGTGTCATAGGCTGCTGGGAGGGTGCCTAAGGGAAATCTCATACCTGTTGCCCATCGCTGCCCTGGCTTGGACCTCCAGCCTCTGTCCTCGACTTGCCAGGCACAGGGCTCTGAAGCGTTTCCTGCCTTAAGCCAGCCAGCCGGCTGTCGTTTTCAGCTCTGGCTTTGATCCTTGGAGCTGGGAATTGGTGACTTTATGGAAGGCAGTCTACTCATTTGCGTCAAAAGACCTAGGAAGAGGATATCCTTTGACCTTGCATTTTCCATTTCAAAGAATTGTTTGTAAAATGGGGATAATAATGCTCAGACACTAGGATTGTTAGAAAAACTGACAAAGATAGTAAATGGAATGTATCAGCACAACGTGGCACACAGTAGGCACTGAATCAATGATAGCTGCTTTTATTGTGAGTAATATTATTTGTATTCCTGTTATCCAAAGGAAATAATTATGAAACAGCACAGAGATTTATCTATAAGGGTATTCGTCACAGAATTGCTTAAATAGCAAAATGGGGGTGGTAAGAAAGGCTCAGTTTTCCATAATTAACTCAAAATTATGTTGGAGATTAATATATACTGACACGGAGAAAAGTTCACATATATTGCTAAGTTTGAAAAAACAAGCTAGAAAATATATTAATGCCATTAAAATAGAAAGGTAGGAAAGATATGTGCCAAGTGTGGTTTTTCCTCTTCCTTAAACTTTCAATTTTGAAATAATTTCAAACTTACAGGACAGTTGCAAAAATAATACAAAACCCATGTCAAGAATTTCAGTATCACCCCCACCCCTGGATATAATCAGACCCACCAGTTTTAACATTTTGCTGCATTTTCTATATCATTCTATCCATTTGTCTGTCTGCCTGTCTGCTAAATATTTGTGTGTAGGTTATATACATGATGCTCCTTGAACACTTGATACTTCCATGTACATTTCCTGGGACAAGAATATTCACTTATGTAACCACCTTATGTCCTGTTTTCAAGTTCAAGAAATTTAACATTTATATAAAGCTTGCAGTCTATATTCCTATTTTTTTCTTATGTCCCAATAACATCCTTTTGGGCCGATTCTCCTTCATTATTAGAGCCAGCCCAGGATCATGTATTTCATTTAATTGCCATTCACTTTCTCTCTCTCTCTCTCTCTTTTTTTTTTTTAATTGTGGAAACATAAAATAAACTTTCCCATCTCAGCCACTCCCCCATTCAGTGGAATTAATCACAGTCACAACATTGCATTACCTTCACCAACCCCCCTCACCAGAACTTTCCCACTGTGCCAAGGTTTTAAACGGTGTTTTTCCTTTAGGAGATAGGAAAAAAGAAAAAGAAATTGGCTTAGTTGTTAACCTTTCCCACTATGAACCGGTATTTATTTATGTTTTGTAATAATAAGAAATGTCACAATGGTATTTTTAGGTGAAAATGCAGCTCAGGTGGCCTGTTAACTTTCCATAGCCTGCATCCCTGTGTATACTACATGCATGCCTGAGTCAAAGTCGTTTTTGCCTTTACCCCTCTGTTGCCTTCCTCGGGTGCAGGTGAGGAACAACTACAGACATTACTTCCTCTCCTCGAAAGCGCTCAAGGCTGCCTATGACGCACTCACCTGGGCCGTCACCCAGCTGGCCGTCTCCTACACGGTCGCGCCCTTTGTCCTGCTGGCAGTTGAACCAACCATCAGCCTATACAAGTAAGTGTCTGCTTTTCTCAACTGCAGTCTAGTAAACCTGTCTACTTTCTCGGTGCTTGACTTAGCAGTTGGCAAATGGAATACCCCGGTACCGAGAATTTCTAAACGTGACTTCTGTATGAAAAATGCTCTTCGATAAAAAGCTTCAGGAGGAAATGGTCGTCCTGGAGATCCAACCAATGTACCAATGCCAGAGCACATGAGCAGGTTTTACAGGATCCCTCTAGCCCTTCGTAACTTAATGCAGGGGTGCTCATGGCAGTGAGTTTGCAAGGAATGTGTCTGGATTAAAAACTCAGAAGGTGAAGCTGATGCCCATGGCTCTTTTTCCTGGGAGTTAAGATACGTTGGTGACAGTGGGGCATTCTGAGAGAGGAACAGAAGTGGGCAGCAGCCGGACTGGGTAGTTTCCAGAAGAACTGGCAGGTGGGGGGAGGGCTGTGTGTCGGAGTTTATGTTGGGATTTGCACAAGGTGGATTTGCACACGGTATGTGGAAAGTGAGGGTGGTATAGGAGGTTCATGCCAAAGACAAAAGGCCTTTTGAGGGGGCGGATGTGGCTCATGGTTGGGCGTCCGTCTCCCATATGGAGGGACCTGGGTTCGATCCCTGGGACCTCCTGGTTAAAAAAAAAAAAAAAGGCCTTTTGACAAAGGGTGCCAGACCCTTCTATCCAGACAGACAGATCTATTTTTGCTTACTTTTATTGTTTCACTCTTTGGTTTGTTAGTCGTATTTCTCCACTCTGGAGAAGTGTTTGAGGACATGGGCTTGAGCACTGCTTGTGTAACCTGGGGCAAGCTATTAACCTCTCTCACCTGTGTTTTCTCACCTGTGAAATGAGGCTAAAAACAGAATCCACCTCAAAGTGCCATTGCTGGGATCCTGTGAGATAAATATGTAGAAAGCTCAGCCCAGAGCCTGGCACACCGTCCGTACTCAATTTATTATATTATTAGCTAACTTTTATTATCTGACGGGTTGAATAGGCTTTTGTACATTAACTTTGGAGCAGAGCTATGGTCAAAAGGCAGACTTAGAAATAAACAGTGTAAACATACCTGGTTTTGTAACTTGGGGATTCTGTGTAGTTAATGGCATGAATCAAAGAGAAACCTTTACTGCTGGGTACATGTATCAATGTCTAAAAGTAGGATGCATTTTTTTCGGGTTATAGGAAAGCAAGGTGGAGAGAACCATAAACACTCATCAGTAAAGTCTGTTCTGCTACAATATGTGTTTCTGTAGTACCAGCTGAGTCATACACGATTAGTGCATAGGGAATTGGGTCAACGTAATATAAAAGTTGTGGTTTAGAGTTTTCTAGGTATGGGGATCCAGGATAGCGGGAACAGAATTATAGTCTACAGCAAAAAAAAAATTTCATTTTCAGCTGCTACAAAGGATAAGTCTATTTTAAGAAAATTAAACTTGACTACCTCTGCGCTGGGGCCCCCCTCCTCCAGTAGGTGCATCCCAAGTCTGCATCATCCTGGCAGGTTTCGCCTCCTCTTTTCCTACCCACCGGCGGCCCCACTTGCCCACAACTCCCCTTTCCTTCTGCTCCTCTCAGTGCCAGCCAGCATTTGCCCTGCATTGTTTTCTGCATTTTTAACACCCCCTGAGCCTGCTTGGGCTGTCCAGGTTGTTGTCTCAGGTGCTAATTGCTTTAGTTAGAGCTCTGCTATAACCTTTCATGGGTTTTGAGTTGCTGCTTCCAACATGGTTTTCCCCATAAGCCCTGGTATTTTAAGTGCATGACATTGCCGAATGGGAGAGTTTTCAGGTCTATTTCCTGTGTTATTGCAGAAAAGCCTGACTTCAGCTCAGCAAATACCACTTCACAAACACCCGCGGTGTGCTGAACACTTTCTGGAAGCTGGGGATAGAATGAAATAGAGATCCCCTCCCCTCCTGTGGAGGTGCTGAGTCGGTGGAAAAGGCAGGCAGCTAGTGACCGCTGGCTGAGTGGAAGGCCCAGAGTTCCATGAGTGCGCAGAAGACCAGAGGCAGGGCGGCTTTGGGGGAGTAGCGTTTGAGTGAAGCCCCCAGGCTGTGCCCTGGCTGAGCACTGGCGTGGGGAGGTGGCCTTCCACTCAGCCAGCGGAAGTGGGTTTCCTGAAGACCCCGGAAAAGTGAGTGTGGATGTAACATAGACCCCAAAGTGGAGAGTGGTGAGCTACGGCGAGAGCGAGCGGCAGGCAGTACCTTGTTTATTCTCCGAACAGCTTGGTGAGGTAGGTATAGTATCCTTGGCTATATCAGATAGGACGTGGAGGCTCAGAGAGGGCGAGTAATATAACCAAACTCACACAGCAACTCAGTGGTAGACCTGAGTTTCAGAATCAGATTTCCTTCAACAGCAAGCTCCGAAGTACAGTAACTAAAAATGTCTTTAGGGGAAGCTGCTTTTGAAGAATATTACTGCTTGGGGATCATAGTAAGTGGTGATTTGTTTGTGCTAACCTGCACTTACCCAGCTAAAGTATGTTAATTCCTACAGTTAGACAGGGAATGTTATCAGTTTAGATTGCTTTCAAGTAAATTTCATTTTCTTTTGAAAAATTAGAGTATTTTTAAAGCACATTTGTTAAAAAATTTGTGACATTTTCACCAATTTTATCAGTTTCACATGCATCAATCTAATGTACCTGGTTATCATAAGTGCTTATATATATATAATTTAAATTTCCTACCCGGATAAGCAATATCCATTAGAATTTTCCGTGATGATGGAAATGCTCTATATCTGCGCTAATACATAGCCAGTAACGTGTAGGTATTGAGCATTTGAAATGTGGCTTGTGTGGCAGAGGGACTGAATTTTCAATTTTATTTAATTTCAATTAATTTTAACTTAAAGTAGAAGTGCCAGCAGCTACTATAGATTGTACCTGAAAAAAATGTTTTCAGAATTACTGAATCCAGTGAAAGAAATGAAAATTTCATGGCCTTTTAATAAAAGCGAGGCTGGTTTCATTCCACATCTCTTCTTTGCCTGATTTTCTGTGGTTGGACCTGCAGTAACTGGCAATGAATGACAGTTGAATGCAAATCCACTTTTAATACAGCCTTCAGTATAACCTTAAATGGTTAACATTTAAATTTCAAATGAACTTTCATTTTTATGCCCAGTCACTTTGCAGTCTAATCTCTGCTTTGAATTTCTCAGTCTGTCTTTTTTTTTTTTTTCTTTAAGTTGTGAATGAGCCCCAAGTGGACATGTAAATGTATCTGAAAGACCCCTTCTGTGAAGTCACTTTGAAAAGAAAATCCTCACACATTAATTTGTCTTCAGTTTGTACGTTTAGAATACACGCCCTTAAATTCAGTGAGTATGAATGTTAGCATTTATATAAAGATCTTTGTAGCTAGCAAACTCCTTGAGCACGAGAACCTTCTTATTCATCTGGAGTCCCTGTCACTGCCCAGCATGCTGAATAAATGATAGCCGAATTGTGTTTTTCCCATAATAGAAAGGTGAAATTTTCCTTACAATTTTAGAAAATATGAATAAACTCCTAAACTCACTAGTGGATTGAATTTATTTCCTCTTAATTTTTAAGATATTTGGATTTAATCTAACATTGCTCCAGTGTAGATTTGGCCACGTGAAAGATTAAGGGGAAGCTTAAGAACGAAGTATATTTTAAGTAAGAAACAAGCGTTCAAAGCTGGGGTTACCTATGACCAGGGTGGATGCCCTTGAGAATCCTAGTTTACGCCTGTTGAACCAGTGAATTTATCTGGAGGGCTCTTTTTCCACTCTCAGCAATGTACTGGTTTAGTAATTTATTTGGCCACTTGCCTGGGGCCGTTCAGGCACCCACTGGTCAGATTTCCATTCCTCATTTGTGGTGTTTGCCACGCCCCTGAGAGAAGGGGTGGAGCCTTGTATCTCTTTGTAGCTTCCACTTTAATGCTTTGTATGTCTGGTTGAAAGAATAAATGAATGAAGCTGGTTTTGCTAAGCTCTGCACTTCACTTAGAGCTCTTGACTGTTAGGCAGACATTTTCGGGGCGATAGCCTTTCCTGCTCAAGAGTGGGCAAGTCTGGAGGATGTGGGACTTACCAAGTCCAACAGGCTTGGCCTGAATGATCATAGAAAATGTGGAATGATACAGACATCAGTGGTGGGTCTCTTTACTCCATATTTTGATATTATTTTCCTTTGATCTCAAGCAGCTTTGGAGAAAAGTGGAGTTCAGCTTTCCCAAATGGATACAGAACAGTTACACACATACAGGCTGCTGCTTGTTCCTCACATTTATTGGTATGCCCAATATTGATTCAGTGTCTTCATTCATGCAATAAAGTTCACAAACCTCAGAAGTAAGCTTCTCATTAGTCTGAATGAGAGTTCTTTTCAGGGTTACTGACCACCTGCCTCACACACACAAGAAGAATCCCCTACACTCGGGTAGAGCATTTGGGGTAAAATGTTGGTTGCATTTGTGTCTAGGGAACAGAATGTAGGGTTGACTTCGGTCCTCTGCGTCTTTCGACTTTGAACACAGAGGGTTCCGGCCGGCATGAGTTAACTCCGTGGGCGTGCTTGGCATGTTGGTGGGACGGTACCACGTGTCCGTCTGCAGGTAGGCTGGTTGGCGGGCTCTGCCCAGTTTTGTGGTTTCAGACCATCCAAAGGGCCCCCGAACACAAACTCATCTGCCCCCACTAAAAACCGAGCTGCTGCTCGCCATACGGAAGACGATGCAGTTGTGTCACATTTCCCGTTTGTGTCCTTGCTTGAAATATAATTTTGTGTGTTTTCATTCCTAGGTCCATGTACTTTTATTTGCACATCATAAGTCTCCTGGTAATACTGTTTTTGCCAATCAAACCACAAGCTCATGCTCAAAGGCGGCCTCAGACCCTGAACTCTGTTAAGAAAAAAACAGATTGATACCTCCAAGGACAAGCAAAAGTGCAAAACTTTTGAACGAGGAGATGAGAAGGCTCGAAGGATTCTCCAGTGACTTAGAGGCCATGTTTACATATATTTTTTTTTTTTTTTTTTAAGTGCAGGGAGTGATTTCATAAAGCCTTTTGGTATAAATTGACAATATCCAGCTTATTCATTCTTAAATTGTAGAAGACATTCGAGTGGAGTGGAGGTGTGGGAAGAACATGCCCCAGCTGGAGAGAATGAGACGGTTCCTGCTGGGCTGCTGGAACTTTGCTTTCCTGGAGCACGAAGGGCAGCCACGGGCATTTGGGCGCTGGGAATCTGGGCGTTGGCACCAGGGTTCTGAGGAGAGTGCTGAGATTTGTCCTCAGTGGCTTCAACTAGAACATGCGCAGGCACGGCTGTTCCTTGGGAAGCCCCAGATCCTTTGAATGGTGACATTGCTGGTTTGCAGGCCGACGTCATAGCTGCACACAGAACGTGGAGGAGGAGCGGGTCAGGAAAGGAGGACCTGATGTGAACACTTGAATGGACCGAGAATTGGGTATGCCCTCAAGTCAGATGCATTTTCTCCCGGGATGGAAACCTTCACTTTTTTCCTTCTGAACTGAGCCAAGATTGGAAATCAGAACGTCTCCTGCACAGGAACCTCGGAGTGGTTACTGTTTTCCCAATATTTCCCATTTCAAGTGCGCTTTCTGCTTGCCCAGGGGTGCCCCTGAGAAGACACGCCATCAAATGCTGCAGGATATCCTTTAAGGAAGTAATTTTTTAAAAAGTAACTTAAAGCTGTATAGAAGTTTGGTAAGAAGCAGCAGTTGTCTCATGCTCTCTCTCTTTTCCCTTCATTACCTGGAGGCATTAATGGACATGGCACTGATGGACACGTGGGCTGGTTTTCATTTTCCAATATCAAAGCTGACTACATCCAGGGTTGTTTTAGTTGAATCATTGTCATGGAAAACAAAAATTGAAAAGCGGTGTTCTTTCTTTCTTTGTTATGACTGTGCTGTGACTCCTTTTGGGGACTTCTGTTGGGTAATATCCTACATGGGAGAAGGGAAAATGGTATTATATGTTGTGGAAGATAATAATAATAACAGCAATAATAAAGCATAAAGCTGCCTTGGTGTGCACTCAATCAAATGGCTTCGGCTGAGAGAATTTGTTCAAATCAGATAGCAAAAAATTAGTTTCTTGGGGAATAGTGTGGTTCTGTATAAAGGAAATATTTCTGAACAGAATAGTTGCTTTTTGTGTGTGTCAGTGGAAACTTGATATCCTGAAGCGTGTGTCTGTTTTAATAAATGTGCACAGACTGGATGTTTTACTGTATGAAAGGCACTTGGATAGTTTTGTTTTTTGGAATGACTTCTGGTCTTCCTACTTAGTAGGTAGGATTGCTCCCCTCCCCTGCTTCACAGATGAGAAAATTGAGAACCGGAGAGGCGTTTGCTCACTTCCCACGAAAGCTGATAACTATGGGTCTTTCCATGAGATGTCCTGCTGTTACAGCATTTAACCTTCTCGTGAACTGTCATCTTCACACTTGACTAGCGCTTCTCTTAGGACAATGAAATATGGAAGGGATACGGTTTTCCCTTAAAGAGTTAATATGGTTCTGGTGAGGGGAGAGAGATCTAGAACCCGGATTTTAGTCCTCATGTGGGATAATGGAATTTAAGTACCGTATTTGGGTCAGTGTACAAGGCTCACCCCAGTTTCACCATGTATTTTGAATTAATTAAGTTGGATATTTAAAATTTGGGTCTGGGTGGAGGTTGGAAAACTGAGGCCATATGCATGAGAAAAGCTAGTTTGTTACTTACACGCCCCAGAGAAGAGGGTTGGGAGGCCAGGAGGGGTCAGCGGAAGCTCCGTAGGCTTGGGTGGCTCAACCAGCAAGTGGGGAGCACATAGGCAGGACAGGAGAGACCCGGGCGCTTGTGCCTTTATTGTGGGGTGGGGGTTAGTCTTTTTTCCACAAGAGTCAAAGATTAGTTAGTTTTTTGAAGTAAATGTGCCCAAAAGGCAAAGGAACTGGGGGTCCAAAGATGTGGGGATAGTAGGCTTATCATTTGGGACTGGCTGTGGGTTTGGGGTGAGGGGTGTGGGTGGTGGCGGCAGTGGCCACAAATGCCTTTTGGGTGCTGGGGATGTCTAGGCCCAAGGCTGGAAAGCTGCTTCTCAACCAGGCCAACGGTTAGCACTGCGGGAAGTGGCTTAGCCAAAGTAAGATGGATGCCGAGGAGCACACAAAAATGTTTGATGATTCCAGCACCAGGAAATTCCTGGTGCAACCTTCCTTTGCTGTCGCAGGAGGAATATTAGGGGGTGGGGTTAGGGAATGGAGGCACCTAAAAGCCCCAGGATCTGTCTCCAATGGGGATACTTTGAGGTGCCAGAGCAAGAAAAATGCACATCTTGGCACACCAGCAAAAATGGTATATATCACCATCAGCACAAAGCATGTGAAATAATTCCTATTAACAGCGAAATCTTTGAACTTGTAATGTGACTTAGGACCGGGTTTCACTGTATTTAAGTTATCTTCATTTCCGAGAGAGGAGCTTTTGTAGAAGAAGGGCGACTGCTGGGGTGACCAGCTGCCCCAGTTTGCCATGTCCTGGGAAACCCCTTGGTCCTGGGCAAACGGGGATGGGTGGCCCCCTCGTGACCTCCCGGAATAAAGTTCTCGTCATGGAATGGAGTGGAAGTTAAGCCTCCAGGATCGGGGCTCTTGGATGTTCTGTCAGACTTGGTGACAGGTCCTGGGGTTCAAAAAAAATCCTCCTTAGGAACCATTTTTCTCATTGTGATTTTGTTCAGTACCGAAAGGCAACAAGTAGAAGAGGGATTATAGTTTTCTATAGTTATAGTTTTCTTCTCCTGAAAACTATTTACCATAGGGAAAAAATAATCTCAATTTAGGACACAGTTTAGACAGCAGGTTGGGACTGTTTTCATTGACTTAGATTTCTAAGTTGTCATGAATATAATATGCATTTAATAAATATGCATTGGATCAATGAGCTCTCAATTTTAAAGAAATACTTGTAAGACTTTGTTTTTGAAAAGGCCAAATCTAAAATATTTTATTTGTTTTGTTTTTGTTTTTACTTTTTAAAGGTAACCATATGGGACTGTTCAGTAGTTGTAAAAAAGCAATTACTCATTTCAATCTGAGATTTTGACTGGTTAAGGGAGAAAAAGGGCAAAAAGAGAGAATTAGGAAAAGATAAGAGGCATTATGAGCAGTCCCCCAGAACTGGGATGGCGTGCCCCTCCTCCCACCCCTTCCCCCCCATCCCCACCCCCTTCTGCTCTTTGGGCAGCCGAGTGGGTGCCCCTTCCAGACAGCCCCTCTCAACCCCGGCTGCATGTTGGAACTACATAGGAAGTTCTAAAACAGTGTATTGATGCCCCACTCTTCCTCTTTCATTTCTTATCTCCAGCACTTGGCATAGTGCCCAGCATGTAAAGGAGATTCATTAAGTGTTGTTGAATGAATGTGGGAGCGAAGGAATTCTAATGCGTTGTTGCACTTGACAGTTTTGACTGAGTTGCTTTTGCACCAGGAAACATCTTTTCTGCTTTCCGGGGTTCTTTTCTGAAAAAAAGTCTTGTGTTGCCTGGGACTTTGGAAAGCACATTATCTCAAATAATCCCTTAGGTGGTCAGTTTGCATGGTCTGAAACCCCCTGTCCATATCCATCCATTCATTCATTTATTCCCTTATTTATCAAATAGACCCACAGATAAAAAGATGCAGGAGACTGTTCTCCGCCCTTTAAGAGCTTAGCATGTAACGGGAAAGACATGATCAAGAGTAGCGGGCCCCGGGAGTGCCCAGGAGAATCCCAGCTTTTAGAAGGTGCAAACAATTGGTTGATTGCCTTGTCTTGTTTCCCTGCAAGTTGAGAGGTTCCTCGCTTCACTGCCTGAAGGTGACAGCACAGCACCCCAGGCTCGTGCCAGGTGAGGTCAAGCTTGCTCTTGTCCTGAGATTGGGTGTTGACTTGCACCATGTCAGTCCCAGGAGCAGAGGTGCAGTCAAAGCAGCAGGCTGCACTTTTACATTTGCCCCTTGGGAGGGACCTTTCATGAAAGTGCCAGGCTCAGGGAACGACAAGATGAGCCCAGGAATGACGGTGTGCTTGGAGAGGGCCCAGCAGTGGGAGCTTTGTCTCCACTCCCTAAGCTTACTGAAGGCTATTAGGATCTGCTAAGAGAAGGACAGTTACTTTCACATGTGTTATCTAATGCAGTTGTGCAAACTGGCATTATTAGCCTCTTTGTGCAAGTGTGGAAAACGAGCCTCAGAGACTACGTAACTTGCCCAGCTAGTCACAGCTGGGGCTTGTAGCCTGGTTGGCTTAACACCTGAATTACTTCTCACCCCAGGGTGTAGAAGCACTTTTGCTTTCAGAGAGTTTTTTTTTTAAACAAATCAATTTTTTTTGATCCATATTAAAACAGTTCCTCCAAAGTGTACAACCAGTGGTATTTGGTATAATCACATAGTTGTACATTCATCACTTCAATCATTCTTAGAGCATGTTCGTCATTCCAATAATAAACAAACAAAAAAAAACGGACAAACAAGAAAATTCTTCACCTCTCAATCTCAGAGAGACAAAATTTTAGAGCTGCAAGCAAGCCTAGACTTCTCAATGCAGGCTGGCGGGCCCTGTCGCTGGGGGAGCTTGCTAAGCATCACGGAGTATGGAAATAGATTTGCCGTGAAAACGACTTGCAGACTCGAGCTGCTTCTGCCTTCTAAGGGGACTGACATAAGTTGTATGAATGGAAGATAATGGTAACTCTCTGCTGGCTGAGGAGGTAAGCGGTGGGGTGGGGGGATCCAAGCCAAATCGTTAGATTATATTAAAGAGAAGGTGTATTTTGAAGCTTCTGCCAGTGCCTTGTGTTTCTAAAAGACCTTCTGTTTAATGTGGCTCTGAATACATTTGGAGATAGGTGAAGATTGATCTCGACTAGGTAGTTGGTGTGGGGGGTATGTGTATGTGTGTGTGTGTGTGTGTGTGAGATGCAAACTGCTTTGCTAGAGAAATGAACTGAACTTTGGGAGAACTAGGCAGAGATTTCTTGGGAGTGGAATAATGAGATGGCAGAAAATAGGGGCCTCAGGAAAAGGATTCCCTACAGCTGGACTGGCCAGGGGACCTCCAGAACGGGCAGGTGTAGAATTGCTGAGTGGCTATACAATGTCCTTTGACCTGCACGGTTAGAGACGATTTTAATCTTAAGAAAGGGCTGACTCCATTCCAGTTTGGGCTGGCTTTGAGAGGACAGGAGAGAACAGACTGTGAAAGAGTGAAAGCAGTAGAAGCTGGAGATTGGATACGCCCACGGGTCATGTAAGCCTCCCTTGA
Source organism: Tolypeutes matacus (assembly GCA_026826555.1). NCBI lineage: Eukaryota > Metazoa > Chordata > Mammalia > Cingulata > Chlamyphoridae > Tolypeutes > Tolypeutes matacus. Next base: position 7,122,299 of record JAKSZT010054400.1, read on the forward strand.
GAATTCCCAGAAATACTGGTCAAAATCGTGGCCCTGGGCGTAAGCCTCTGAGTTTTTAAGCACTGGGCGGTCTCCTAAAGCTGGGGACCTCGGGGACACACAGACAACAGGGATGGTTACAGACTTACCCCAGGCATGGAGTTACACCTCAGAATCAGTCTTCTTCATTAGCTCCCCACACAGTTCAGATGTGTAGCCAGGGTTGGGAACTACTGGCTTAACCTTTTTTTAAAATTTTTATTAGCACCACGAAGCTCTTATGTGGCAGAGTCGAGGATAGAAGCAAATTCTCGGAATCCAGCAGGGTGTAGCTGGCACAGATGCCAAGACGAGCCCTCCAGAGTTTCTGTGGCATTTTCTAGGATGAGAATACCCTTCTAAGGGCTGAGAGTGAGGCCTAGGTGAGGGTTTGGCTGTGTTTTGGGGGACCTGAGAATCTGCATTCCTGGTTACCCGTGGACTCTGGGTGGCATAAGGTCACCTCGGCAGCCTCCCGGGACTGTTCCATTGAACTGCTGAGCTGGTCAGTGCAGCACTTTTCTTTATGCCTTTCTGGATCCACATAGCCATGAAGATCAAATGGACTCGTTTGTTCTTGGACAGAGAAAATTCATTTGGGATAAGCACTTTTGACATGAAAATGTGCACAGTCTAAGCAGTTGCCATTCATCCCCGGCCTTCTTTCTGCCCATTGTGTTGTGTTTCACAGGCTCATTGACCTTTTGGCATTTCCAGCTGCAGGCCCAGGTTTGCAGCTGCCTCTGGATGCAGAGGACCAGATGCTGGGACAGCTTTTCTGCCCCTTTGCCAGTCCTTCCCCCCTCCAGTCCTCCACGCTGCTGCCAGAGGGCCAGGCTTGTTTCCTGCCCTCCCTCCAGGGCCCCCATTTAGCCCATCCCCAGCAGCCAGGGGCTACCTGCCACTCTGTACCTTTTATCTGCCTTCTCCACGTGGGCATTTTCCAAAGCAGGCTTGCTGCTTTTAGCCGTTTAACTGCTGCCTGACAAGTGACTGTTTCTTTTTTTTTTTTTTTTTTTTTTATTATGGGTAAAAATCAAAATTCTCATAATACATACAAACATTTGCAAAATGATATATAAATATATATGCATATATGTGTATTTGCTTACAAAAATGTTTATATATATATATATATATATATATATATATATACATATATTTTAAGAGGTGCTTAGATTACCCAAAATATTACACGGAACCCACTGGGATTCCCATGTTTCTTTAACTTCTCTGATATGTAGGATGAATTTGCACAGGAAAAATGGACCTTAAAAGCAAGACAGCTCTTTTGGTCTATGAAGTCGAATGATATCCCCAAAATCTATCACGTAGCTTCTTATAACAATGAGTTCTCTGCCTTCTCAGGCTTGCCAAACTTGAATTGCCATTAATGAAGAAGATTATTTATCAACAATTGTAATAAAAAAGATGGGGAGAAAGAATCTCTGTAGAGAACAGAGATAAAGTACATAAAATACATATGTACATAAAGTACATAAAACCCCCAAACTTCCTGGGATCTTTAAAAATCAGCAACCCGTAAGCAGCAGTAGATCTCAGATGAGAAAAATAAAAGGTTTCAGGTTTATTTTTATCAAGGCTAAATATGGCCGAATTGGCAGTACTGAGCCAGGTTATCATAATTTTGGGTTTTTAAAAAAAGTTTTAAAACTTGAAATAGTTCTTTGTAAACTGAATCCTAATGTCACTTTCATTAAAATACCAATAAGCACATACTGAATACATTCATACATACAAACCACTACTCACTGCAGTAGTTTGAACTTAAGCCCTGATAAGCGAAACTATGAGGCAAATATTTCAAGAAGAAAACACAATTTAAAACCTCAACGTACTGCCTGAGGATGTTGCTAAATCACTGTTTCCTGTGCGTCTTCAGCAGTGAGGGTGGTAGAATGACAAGAAAGGGCCCGGAGGAAGCTTTGCAGCTGGGCAGGCTCAGGGAGCAGGGAAAGGGCTCCAGCTCTGCTTCCCTTTTTGCTGAGCAGTTGGACTTGATGTGATGCATTAGAGCATCAAAGGGCTCAGGCCTTATCTAAAGTCGACATTTTGCAATGTCTCTTGAGGTGGATTTAGATAAATAAGGAAGTGGTCAAAAAGACATGAGTAATACCAGCCTCTTTCAAATATAAGTGATAAATCATCTCTCTCTGTCCAAATGATCTAACATTCTTGACCGGCCTATGGATGGTTTCATCTGAAGTGGTGTAAAGCAGCGACATCCTGTGGACATTTGTGGTAATTGCAGGTGACTTCAATGTTGGATTACAGAAATCAAGCGTGTGTGCATTCCTTCCTTCCTTCATAGATTCTGAGTACCTGGTTATGGCTGCTTTAATTTCTCTGGTGCTCCTTTTGAATAGTAAATGGTCGCTAGTTGAAATGAAGGTTAGATTTCATGATTGTGTTCCTGTGGAGTCAAATAATGAATTGATTCCTTGCCCTGCCCTTTTCCCGTTTTAGAAAAAACAAAAGCAGGAGGGTGTGTGAATTCAAAAAAGCATGCATGTTGGAGGTAAGGTATGTTTGTTTAAGACATATTTCTGCTACTCACTTGCTGTGTGATTTTGGAGAAAGTGAGTAACCTCTCTGAATACTTCTCTTAGGTAAGAATAATAGCCATAATTACCATTCAGAATTATGGGGGTTAAATGAGAAAAACCATAATGTGAGTTAAGTTGGTAGACTTCTAAAATCATGGTATAGTAGAGATAATCAGGTCATTGTTATATGGGGCCAGAGAAGCTCTTTGGACATCAATATTCTCATCTTAAAGGTAAGGATTAAGTAAGCTGGCCAGGAAGTTGCTTCTGCTTCTAACATTGTATGGTATTGTTACCGGATTGTGCCTAGGTTCTTGACTTACGCTGCAGAAATGAATTTCAAGAGCACGTCGGGTTAGTTAGGCCAGTAATTTATTAAAGTAGGAAGGGAAGAGAAATGGGAGAAAATAACAGAACTTGGGTCCCCAGTATAGAGGAAGGGGCTGCAGAGTGATAAAGAGGGCTGATTTATAGACTATAATTTCCCATTACAGATTATAAATGCCCAGGTTTTACTTATGTGTTGTTCCATGGTGGGGGGGGGCGGGGGGCGGGGACACGGGAGAGCAGAGGGCAGAAGCCAAGAGGGACGAGAGAGAGAGTGCGGGCACAAAGTTGACCTTTGTGTTTGCTTTTTAAACCATTAATTATTCCACCCCTTTCCTAATGGCATGGGAAGAGTCCCAGCTGTTTGCAGTTTTGATTGATTGCCCCACCCATCAATCCCCTGGGTGGGCCCAATGATAATGTCCCTGGAGAATATCCAGGGCTTCTGGCTTCCGGAGGAAACATTGTGGATGGCAGAAATCTTGCGAGGGTCTTCCAGCAGCCACCTTGGGGGTATCGCCATCCACGTGGACTCCTTGCCAGGTTCCAGATCCATCTATTGATTCCCTATTTTATTAGCCAGCTTCAGTATCTGATGAGTCTCTTTAAAGTAGTATTTCTGGTAGTGGACTCCCAGTCTGTGGTTGTCACAGTCTGAGCTAACTTATTTTTCGGTCTATAACTTTGTGGTGAAGCATTTTGTTCTCTGGGTCATAAGTTCTGGGTGGCTAACTTCTGGAGGAAGTTCATCACTGACATTTCAGGTTTATGTTTGAGGTAGCCACGCAAGTTTCTGAGTCTAGAAAGAAACAGGTGAACAGTCTGGCAAATATTTAAACCTCTACTGTGTGTCCAGCAGGCACAATAAGCGAATTGTTCACACACTTTAATATGACGCAGGCATCCGCTTGCTTCTGTTCCAAGATTTCTGGGCCAAGCAATGCAGTGTGTCGATCTTGACACCTAAGTCTCACTTCCCAGCTCATTTGTTTCTCAAAATGGAACTTGGATAAAATTCGCAAATTGAGTTTCTGCCTTACCATCATTCTGGGATTAAAAGAAGATTTAAAAGCATATGAGGTGTTTATCTTTGAAATAGAGCAATGTATTAAATTTTTTTAAATGTATTAAAAAGTAGCATATCTTTTAGGCAAGCCCCACTTCCTTCTTTTTCTCTGTTTCTATTTCTCTTTCTTTTTAGTTTACTAAACAATACCGTCATGAGAAGAGGTGACATTCCATTTCAGCCTACCTTTTATTTGTAAATCACAGTTTACAAAGGCCTGTCCCAACCATCTGAAGTTGGTGGATCCAGGAATTGCATCCGGGATTGGAACCGCTCGGCTTCCCTCTTGGGCCTAAGTCTGGCTGGCACTTCAGACTCTGGAAACTGGGAGGTGTAAGTTCATTTCAGGAGTGATTTCAGAAACTCTTCTTGTGCTATGAGTGGGAATAAATTGTGTTTAGACTTTGTGTTTTAAGCTTTGTTACTCTCTGAATGAGGTTTGAACCCTTTAGAGAGAGGGAATGGCCACCGGATGGCTTGGGTTGTTCCCCCAGAGGTGGACTCTGAGATGAGGATTTCATTGTAAGTAAGAGTGAGTTTATTTGGGAAGTGATGCCCAGAAGGATTTGGAATGGAGGGGAAGTAGTAGAGAGAGCCTTAATTAGCATGTCACTACTGTGGGAGCCCAGGGCCCAGGTCCACTCGGCATCACTCACTGCAGAGTTTCCCCACCAGAGAGTTTCCCCACCAGAGAGGAGGGGAGGCTGGGCTATGGAGGGACCAGCCCTCATTTGTCATTGAGACGACTCCCCAGCACCACGGCGTGCCCTGCAAGAAGGCCACGCTTGCTCAGCACCTGGAGAGGGGGGCCCCTGGGCAGAGTTGCTGGGGATTGCAGTAAGAAGCTGCTGGCATGCTCAGGAAAGGGGGTGCTGAGAGGATGTGCCTTACGCAGACACACTTGGGTTTCCTGTCTCTGTCTTGTGTTATTTCTGACCGAATCACATGTGCAGCATCATGCAACATGCTGAGGGGGATGCAGAATTAAGTTAAGATCTAGGGCCTCTACCTGTCATAATAGGCTAATTGAAAATTCACATTTGAGACAAGTAACACCTGAAGACAGTGTATTAGCTAGTGTCGAAACTAGTAAAACGGATATCAAGAACTATAGGAGTGCAGAGAAAGGGGAGACCAACTGGGCAAGCCTTGGTGAGGAAGAACTCCAAGGGCTGATGGTATGTAGGTAGGGGGAGTGAGGGGACAAAGGCATTTCAGCAAGAAAAGCAAAGAAGCAAAGGCTTGGGGTTAGAAATGAGCAAGTGGTGTCTTTTGGGCTGTGAGGAAAATGAGTTCGATCTGTCTAGAAGTTTTATGTAGTGGAGGTTGGGTCGATCTGGATTTTGGGATGTCTTGGACATCTGCGATAGTGATGGCAAATAAATTTGACCTCACTTTGGTCACTTCATTCGATGGGTAAAAGCTCTCTGCAGCTCTATTTTGAGAAGGAATCTGGGCTCAGTGGGAAGACTGCAGTGATTATATCAAGATGTCTGCTTGGGGTGGAATGGAGACAGGTTAAAATAATTTCTCCTTTTTATTAAATTAATATATTCATATCGTTTAAAAGAAAAGATAGTTTTAGAGGTTTATGATGAGATGTGAGTTCAATATACAAGTATATCTAATATTTTAAAATAAGTGATAAAAATGTGCTTTTGCGTACCAAGGGACAAAGGTACTACTACTCCTAAAACAGATGGGATGGGGGATGCAGCTAAAGCCTTCATAGAGTAAAGTTTATAGCTTTTAATTTGCACATTATAAAAGAATAACATTTGAAAATAAATGGGCTAAGCATCCCTCTTAAGAAGTTGGAATAAGAAATGATAATTTACCCCCCCCCCCCAAATAATAAAGAAAGAAGGAAATAATAAAGGTAAGAGAAAAAAATAATGAAATAGAAAATAATGTAGAGGAGCAATAAAGCTAAAAGTTGGCTCTTGGGAGGGACTAATAAAACTCATAAATTTCTGGCTAAGGAAATTTAAGGAAATTTTAAAGGAAAAACAGACAATAAATACTATTTTCAAGAATTGAAAAGGAGACAACACTATGTAGATTGTAATGCAAGCATTTAAAAGATTGTGGGAGAATACTATGAGCAGCTTTAAACAATAAATTTGATAAGCTAGATGAATAGATAAATTCCTCACATTACCACAACTAACCAAAACTGATGGAAGAAGAAATAGAAATACCAGAATTACCCTATAACTATTTAATAAACTGAACTCATAATCAAAGACCTCTCTATGAAGAAAACTTTCATCTCAGAAGTCTTTACTGGTGAATTCTTCCCAACATAAAAAAAATTCATTTAATAAGAAATGACATCTATAAATATAGTATAATTTTGAGTTCAGAGACATTAAATGATTCGAATGTAATTGGAAGAAAACCAACCAGCTTTAGCTTATAACCATAGAATTCCACCATCAAGTTATATCAAAAATACAATGATACAATAATGCCAGGACAATTTGGACAAACTTAATTTGGACACAGAAGAAGACCTTGCTGTGGGACAGCTCAAGGGGTGGTTGTGATACAGGTTAGAAATCTGGGAGTGATCAGAGTTTTTAGCTCTATATAAATAGCGAAACCCAAGCATGTGTCTTTAAGAACTTCTCGAATCCTTCAGATGCATTGCTTCTTCCACTCTCTCTGGTCATGTTTGTGTAGTTAATCATATAGTTACGTAGCCAGATGCCACATCAGTAAAACTATCTGATCAATATTATTGCCTGGAGGAATCTAATCTGTGGGTTGGGTGCCTGGTGAGTTGGCCTGATCTTGGCAGCTCTGGCTTCGAATGTTTTTCCTGCACTATCATCTGCTTCCTCCTGCTCCCAGACCTTCCCCCACCTGCTCCTCAGAAGCAGCCAATTTCAACCCTTTGAAGTTCTTTCTTCTATTGTTTTATCTCTGTATTTCCTCTTCACATTCCCCTATTGCTAAATGATTTACCAATTTTATTTTATTTTATTTTATTATTTTTTAAAGATTTTATTTATTTATTCATTTATCCCCCCCTTGCTGCTTGCGCTCGCTGGGTCAGCTAACCACGCCGTGCGGGCGGGCCTGCCCTCACCAGGAGGCCCCGGGAACCGAACCTGGGGCCTCCCATATGGTAAACGGGAGCCCCACTGATTGAGCCACAGCCGCTTCCTGATTTACCACTTTTAGACCTTCTTTGTTGACTCCTTACTATGGTAGATTTTAACTTTTGTAATTCCCTCTTCACTTCCCCTTTCCTCACCCTCCTAATATTCACTATTTATAGGTCACTATGTAAATATTGTTCACTATTAAGTCACACAGTATACTATGATAATATTTCTTTTCTTGAACATCTTTTATTTAATTACCTCTTTTTTTTTTTTTTTCTTCAGTTTCTATATACCTATTGGTAATCCCTCCCAAACTCTTTCATAGACCTATAAGATACCTCTCAACAATATTATTTCTTACCCAGTCAATCCCTGAAGATAGTTTATCAATTCTACTTTTTTTCTCCCCTGGAGATAGCATCTTGAAGTTTTCTATTCTCCTCCTTGTTCTCTTGACCTACTGCCCATCTCCATCAACCTAGGAATTGCCTTCACCACTCTCCTGTGTTGGAATCCCTATTTTGTGGGATCATTTGCCCTATTCTTTCTTGGCTTACTCCCTTCTTTTGGTGGAGCACGTCCTGGAGTAGTTTCAGGAGAAAGTTTGCAGATGGGACTTGCACCATTTAGAAGGTGAGCTCTCCAGGAGCTAGGACCACTGCTCATTTCTCTTTCCCTCCCTCAATATGGCACAGAGTAGTTCTCCATCAATGCTTGCTGATTGAATGGATGAATATAGATAGCCCATTCCCTTTCTGAAAAATTGAACACACACGTTACTTTTTTGTTCTTTGCTAAGATTTTGGTTGATCCCATCCCTTGGGAGACCCTTTGCCCTTTCTGCTTTTGGGCTCTATGAATGCATTACCTAGAATGAATTCTTCCACAAGTCCCTTTCCCACCTTTGTCTTATTCAAACTGGTTTGAAATCAATGCATCCATCACCTGGAATCAAAGGGAACTGCACTTTTCTGGGGTGTTTGAAATCCTTTTACAGTGAGCACATGTCATTTCCATGACAACACTTAAAAAAAAATAATAAATAAGTTATTCTTGTTTAAATGGTTAAAAGTACCCTTCAGTCTTCATGGCGCTCATCAAGCCACAGGACTGGTAGTGCTGATGAGAAACATGGGGACAGTTTTTAGTTAAAATTAGGAGACTGAGATTCAGATGAAACTTACTGGTTGTGTGTCCTTAAACTTAAAACTTGTTTTCTCACATTCCTCATCTTTATGACGGTGTAAGAATAGTGATTATCTCAAAGGGTTTTGGTAAAGAAGGGAATAGCGTGTATAAAGCACCTGGCACATGGCAAAAGCTCAGTAAATGTTATTAGTAGGTGTACTGAAGCCTGGAGTGACGGTAACAGAGAGGCATGAGCTCACACCGTTAAGTTCTTCTCTGAGGATAATTAACGGTATCCGTAGCGACTACCATTGTGCTTTTGCTGTGTGCCTGGAACTGTGCTGAGAACCTAATTTACGTTACCTCATTTAATTCTCATGCTCTCCGAGGTTAAATCAAATCTGATGAGTGGCTTTCAGTGTTGATTCTAAAATCTCAGGAGAGAGTCTGAATGGCCAGGTGGGGTGTGGTAGGCAGAATATTGCTTCTTCTCCCCCAAAAGATGCCTGTGTCCTAATCTCCAGAGCCTGTGACAATGATGCATTACAGATCAAAGGGCAATTAAGGTTGCAGATTGCTAATCAGCTGACCTTAAAATAGAGCCATTATCGTGGTTTTTCTGGGTAGCCCCAATGTAATCACAAGGGCCCTTAATTGTGGAAGAAAGAAAGAGAAGAATCAGTGTCAAACAGTGATGCGATATGAGAGAAACTTGACCAGCCACTGCTAGCTTTGAAGATGGAAGGAGCCACGAGCCAAGGAATGTGGGCAGCCCCTAGAAGTTGGAAAAGGCAAGAGAGCAGATTCCCTCCCACCCCCATTTCCTCCAGAAAGGAGTGCAACCCTGACGACACCTTGGTTTAGCCCAGTGAAACCTGTTTTGGACTTCGGACCTCCAGAACTCAGGTCATAAGTTTGCATTGTTTTCAGCCGTTGAGTCTGTGATAAGTTGTTACAGCAGCAGCAGGAAACTAATGCACGAGGTCAGCAGTCCCTACCGCTAGTTTAACCTGCTAGGACCAGGGCCACCTCCGCCATCTCTCTCCTGGAACACAGCAGTAGCCTCGTGGTTGGTTTCCCTGCTCCATCCTTGCACCATGCCCCACCACTGCTTTTTTCTCAACAAGCAACTGGAGTGATTCCATTTAAACGTAAGTGGGGTCCTGGCAGTCCCTCAGTGACTTCCTCTCCCACACACTGCTGTGTTCCCAGCTCCCAGCCTGGGGCCTGGGGGCTGGTCACCACATGCTGTTAATGGAGGAAAAGGCTGTCTACATCCCACAAAAGCTGGTCTCAGTCAAATGAAGAAAGTAAATTACTATCAGAACTCTACTACTACAAAATAATAGTTACTGATGTCATTTTAAAAAATGTTTTATTTTGAAATATTTTTAAGCTTATAGGACAGTTTCAAAAACAGTGCAAACCACATACAGAGAACTCCAAAAATACCCCGATCCCACCAGATACCCAAGTCAACCAGTTTGAACATTTTGCCACATTTGCCATATCTTTCTATCTTTCTTTCCATCATTTATCTATCTAATCAATCCATTTTTGTAACACTTGAGTGTAGGTTGTATACATCATGCTGTCTGAACACTTAACACTGTCATATGCATTTCCTGAGAACAAGGATATTCACTTATGGAACCACCTTAAGTACAGTTATCAAGTTCAAGAAAGTTAACATTGATACAGTCTATATTCCAATTTTTTTCTCACTTGTTCCAATAATGTCCTTTTGAGCCTTTTCTCCTACCTTGCCATACCCAATCCATGATCATGTATTGCATTTAATTGTCATTGTCTTTAGTTGTTCTTTCTTTCCTTTTTAAACTTCTGGGTACATATATACAACATAAACCTTCCCATCTCAACTACTCCCAAGCATATCATTCAGTCGGATTAATCACAGTCACAATATTGTGATACCTTCACCACCTTCCATTGCTAAAACATTACCACCTCCCCAAACAGAAGCCCTACACCCATTATGCCTTAACTCCCCATTTTCCCTGCCCCACCCCTGGCAACCTGTACTTTAATTTCTGTCTCTATGAGCTTGCATATTCTATATTTTCTTTGCAGTTACTGTGGGGCTTAAATTTAATATTTTAAATCTATGACAATCTTGTTTGCTTTGATACAAACTTAATGTCTATAGCATATACAAACTATGTTCCGATACTCCTCTATTCCTCCACCTTTATGTAGTTCCTGTCACAAATTAAATGCTTATACATTATGAATCTCAAATTACTGATCTATCACTACAATGCATACATTTGCTTTTTAGATCCTGTAGGAAGTGAAAAATGGAATTTGCAAACCAAAAGTACAATGGTACTGGCATTTATATTTACACATGTCATTACCCTCCCAGGAGATCTTCATTTCTTCATGAGGCTTCGATCTATTATCTAGTGTCTTTTCCTTTTAACCTATGGAACTCTCTTTAGCATTTCTTGTAGGACCAATCCAGTGGTGATAAACTCCCTCAGCTTTTGTTTATCTGGGAATGTCTTAATCTCTCCCTCATTTTTGAACGACAGTTTTACTGGATATAGATTTCTTGGATGGCAATGTTTTGCTTTCAGCACTTTAAATTTCTCATCCCACTGCCATCTTGCCTCCATGGTTTCCAACAAGGAATTGGCACTTAATATTACTGAGGCTTCCTTGTATGTGACACATTGCTTCTTTCTTGTGGCTTTCAGAATTCTATCTTTGGCATTTGACAGTTTGATTATAATATGCAAAAGTGTGGGTCTATTTGGGTTTATCCTGTTTGGAGTTTGTTGAGCATCTTGGAAGGGTATTGTTTTAGTTTTCAGAGGGCTGCCAATGCAAAGTACCAGAAATGCTTTGGCTTTTATAAAGGGGATTTAATTGGGGGTAAATGTTTACAGTTCTAAGGCCATGAAATGTCCTAATCAAGACACCATCAGAGATGCTCTCACATTTTGCTATAAGCTGTAAGGAGAAGCCAGGCTGCATTTTCCACATATACTTTGGAAATCGCGGCTAAATGTCCAAGCTCGTCATTTTCAAATTCTGCCTTCAATCTAACATCAGGAGTCAATTTTGCCAAGTTCTCTGCCACTTTAAAGCAAGGATCACTTTCTTTCCAGTCATCATTTCTATAAAAGGCCTTATCAGAACTATGTTTAGCATCCATATTTTTACCAACAGTCTATTCAAAGTAATCTAAGCCTTTTCTATCAAGCATCTCACAATTCCTCCAAAAAATACCCATTACCCGTTTATAAAACCATTCCAACATTTTTGGCGTTTACATGGCAGCCTAAACTCCACTTTCCTGATACCAACTTCTGTCTTAGTTTTCAGAGGACTGCCAATGCAAAATATCAGAAATAGCTTGACTTTAATAAAGGGGATTTATTTGGGGGGTAAATGCTTACAGTGCTCAGGCTGTGGAATGTCCATATCAAAGCACCATCAGATGCTTTCTCTCCAAAGTCAGCTGCCACGTGTTTAAGCAAGATGGTGGGCATCTCTGCTGAGGTCTCTGCCTTCCCCTCTGAGCTGTACCATCTCCTAGAGCTTAGCTGTGGGCAACCAGGCATAGGGCTTGTCTCTTTCCAGGCCTCCTCTCTCAGACTTAACTAGTCTACTTTCTTCCCAAGTTTAGCTGCAAGCTACCAGGCACATGGCTCATCTCTCCCTGGGCCTCAGGTCTTCGAGCCTCTCCTTTCTCTCACATGGCAGGGTCAAATATGGCAGTGCTCCCTTTTTCTATGTGTTTACATTTATACCAGACTCAGCGAGAGGGCGAAGACTCAACCTGAGTCACACCAGACTGACCAGTCCAGTTGAAAGGGTCTCACACCCACCAGAATAGATTTAGTTTACAAACATAATCTTTCTCTTTTTGGGATTCATAAAAGAATTTCCAGACTGCCACAGGTATATTCATGTCTTAAGTAATATTTGGTAACTTTTCAGCTATTATTTCTTTGAATAGTCTCTCTGCCCCTTTCTCTCTTCTGTTTCCTTCTAGGACTCCTACACTGTGTAAATTGCTACACTTGACAGTGTCCCACAGGCTTCTCAGGCTCTGTTGGCTTTTCTTCATTCTTTCCTCCTTTTGCTGTTCAGACTGAAGGGGCAAAAAGAGGATCCTGTGTGGGGAAAGTACAAGGAGAGACTTGCTTTGTTCCAGCCCTGGGCAACTGTGGGAAGGAAACTTACAGGAGACAAAGGAGGCTTTTAGGGTTCCAGGGTCTGTGTCCTGACCCTGAGAAGGAAGGTGTCTTTCCTAAAGGAGGGTAATGGGAAAGACGGACATTTACGTCTCTGGAAAGACGTCCCCTCTCAGCATGTGCTGGCACCAGCCTGGGCATGGCCACTTCCTGTCAGGATGGCGGGGGACAGTTAGGCCGAGGAGGCCCGAGTTTGGTTCCTGGCTCCCCTGAGTCCCTTCGTGATATGTCTGCTGCAGGAAGGCCCAGGGGGCCTGCACTGGGAGTGTCCCCGTGATAAGCAGAGTCTTTCCGGGAGGAAACTCCAGCTCAGGGCAAGCTGAGGGAGAGACTGGCTGCCACGGGAGTTGGCTGAGGGTCCTGCGGGACAAGGGAACAGAAGCCACTCAAAACGCCTCCAAGGACCGTGGCTCTTCCCTCCACCCCGCACCACACAACCCTCAGCTCACCGGCACTACCTGGAGAAGAGAGGCCAGCGCAGGCAGCCTTCAAGAAACCGAGAGTTTTCCTGAAAGAGACTATTAGCTGAAGGGACTGTTCAGATGGGACTAAGTTTAATCAAGATCGAAGATTTAGTTAATTGTTTGTATTCCATTAACTACTGAATAAGAGAAAATGAAACGGAATAGATGAGCTTTAAGCAAGAAAAAAATTACATTTTTCTCTATGTATGCAACTATAGATAAAGGTATACTGTGTACCCCACACTCTGTGTGTCCTGAAATCTGCTTTTATTTTTCCAAAACACAGAGCTAGTTTTCTGGATTAATAAATATAGAGCTCCCTATGAATAATCATTTTAAATATTTACTTGGTAATTCCATTGTCCATATATATCCTAAGTAGACACCCAGACTCCTGCTGACGGACATTTAGTTGTTTCTGATTTTTCCCTCTCATAGACAATGTGGTGATGGTGAACAACACAGGGGCTTAAAATGCGCACAATTCATGCCCCAGAGCTTTCAGAGTCTCCTGGTTGCAGTTCCAGCATGCCTTTGTGCCATGTAATGGGGATAAATAAATCATTTATCGTTAGTCTTTTACTTGTGGGGTTATAGGGAATAAAAGGAGAATTCCAGAAGGGGCGTGCAGATAGCTGTGCATGCAGATCCCCAGAGTTGAGGCCTGAGCATGCCGTGGGGATGCCTGGCCACCTTGTCCCTGCCCAGCCAGACCACACTTGCAAGATATTGGAGCCCTAGGCAGTAATTACTCATGCCTTCCAGAAAATTCCATTCGCCAGCGGCACACAGGGTTTCCACTCCGTCCTTGCCATCGCAGATTCCCATGGGCTCTGCTGAGGAAGAGGGCAAAGCTGGGCAGGAAGCATGCTTCTGCCTCCCGCCGAGATAACGAACTGGAGGAGGCAGGAGAAGCTGGGCCGCCTGCAGCAGTGCCAGCAGCCCTAGCTAAGGCAGCCAGCGCGCAGGCCGCCATGGGCGCGCTGTTTATCAGGGGCACGTGCTCCTGATTGCAGGCTACTGTGTGGCTTCAGTTAGACTTTTTGACGGATGTCCAGTCTAATGAGCCTGTTTACAGAGGGTCATCCGACATGGCAAGTACACCTATAAATCTATTTGCAGCAGGACTCGAATAACCTTCTGCACACAGCCCTGTATAAAACTGCTGTCTGATTAATTAGCATTAATTTCCCTGCCGTATGGAACCAGCTGCAGTTGGTGTAAACGCTTCCAGCTCCTCTCGGCAGGCCCAGTGCGGATGGCAGGGGTTCTCGGGGTGGGGGTAGCGTTTCAGGGGCTGGAAGGGGGAGGAAGCCGGTAGTCGTGTAGCTGCGCTTCCAGAGAAGCTCTTGGTTTTCCTTCCGTCCCTCTGTTCTGTCTCAGGTCCCATTTGATTGATGTTTCAGGGCAGTGTCATATATAGGGGGCAAAATTCAATTAATTGGATATGAAATATTTATAACCCTGCTGTATGTGTCTATCAGAGAAGAGCCCTTAATGGATTTTCTCATTAGTATGAGCTGGCGACTCATTTCTCTGCTTTCACAGTCACTGGGAATTAAAATCCAATTAATCTAATATCCCTGTGAATGTTATTAAATTATTGGAGAAACTGCATTCGGGAGATAGGGTGCGGGGAAGGAGCCGGCCTCATGGGCATTCATTTCCTCCGCAGAGCACGTGATGCCAGGGTGCCAGCCCCTCTTCCTCTGGGCTCTCGGCTTCCAGGCTTTGGGTTATGTCCACCTTTGGCAAATAAAGCACAGGGTTCCGGACCAGGGGCTCCCAACTGCCAGTGCTGACACTGCCAAAGCTAACAACAACCGTAACCAGAAAACCGGATTCTGCAACCTGCAAAGCATTTGCAAAATGCAAGCTTGTCTTTAAGTGAGAAGGTAAGAATCACACCCTTTAAGCAGCCTCCTTAAGGAAGAGGAAGAGTTGAGAATGCACACTGGGCTGGACGTACCCAGGCCCCGTGATTTTCTAGACTGTTGTGATTTTATGAATTTTTAATCGGGTGCCCTGTAAAAAGAGTCAGTAATAGCAGCCTCTGATTTCATATGAAGGATGAGTAGAACGAAAAGGCATGGGCTCCTCCTTATATTTAGAAAGAAAGAAAGGGAACTGCTATCGTTATTAACAAATTTTCATACCACGGGGCACTTCGTTGGCCCAGTGGTCTATGGAGGCACTGGAAAGTTTTGCAGTTTTGGGGGAAGGGTGAGAGTAGAGAAATGTTGCAATAAGGGCAACTAAGTCCAGAACCGGTGCCAACTGATTGTTACTTTGAGGACGGGGCCATTATTTGGAGGTTGCCAAATCTAAACTTTCATGATGAGTGCGACGTAATGATTCTAGAAATCTTTGGCAAGGCTCTCAAACGCCTCCCTCATTCCAGGACTCAGAGCTGAGACTGAGTCCCTGCAACTTGCCATGTGTTGAGCCAGACTCTAGGGGTTATAGTGATGGGTATTCTGAGCTCTACATTTGTAACCTGAAGTGTTCCAAAAAGGATGTGATGATGAGAAAGACTTTGTCCTTGACTTTGAGAAGCTTCTAGATAAGTAAATAGAGCATTTGAAATACGAGGGGTTGCAGAGCTTTGCCAGAGGAGCACAGTGTGGAGACCAGGAGGTCCACCGAGCTCCCTAGAGGGGTGACAAGGACAGACAGCTGTTCCTGCATTGAATCGCATTGGCGTAGACAGTTTCCTGGTGTTCGAGCTTTCTCTCTCCTTCTCCTTCGCCTTTAGAGTCCACCTCAAGTCCCATCTCTTTCAGGACACCTTTCCTTACTAGTGCAGTCCTACACAGAATTCCTACATCTCTTGTTGTCTTTATCACTCATTCTACCACTAAACGCGAGGTTGCATTTATTAATAACTGGTTTATGTATGCTCTTGTTTCCCCTAGTATTCTTACACATTATTTGAGGGCTAGGGCTGTGTCTTGCATTTTCTGTTGCATGTTCTCTGCAATAAATACTCTGCGAAGAACTAGCAGGTACTCAATAAAATTTGTTGACTACAAGGTTACCTAGCATTTAATTTTGTAACAAATAGTTTTCCAAATGAAATGCAATTTCATGGATTTCCATTTTCTCTCTTCCTTCTTAGCTCTCAAGGATGGCTGCTCTGATTGTTATGTATTGCTGTGGGAGTGTAAATTCACGCAACCCCCATGGAGGGCAATTTAGCTGTATCTGTTACAATTACAAATGTATTGATCCTTTTACCCAGGAATTTCATTTTTGGGAATTATCCGACAGATATATTAGCACACATCTGAAATTGTGTATGTTCAAAGTTATCCATTGTAGTAATGTTTGTAGTAGTAAAAAATTAGAAACACACCATGTTCATCATCAGATCTACTAAATAAATGTATGGTATATCCATATAACAGAATATTATTCAGTTATAAAAAATAAGAATGTTCTCTATGTACTGATACAAAAATAGCTTCAAGATACACTGTCAAGTGATAAATGCAAAGTTCAGAACAGAGTGTATCATAAACTTCCTTTTGTGTTAAAAGTGGGAAGAAAAATACATTGGCTGGTTGTATGTGTATCGAGAAATTCTTTTGAAAGAAAAACTAGTAATAGTAGTTTCCTTTGAGTAAGGGTGTGGAATTGGGCAGAGATCAAAGGTGAGAAACAAACTTTCATTCTATACCTTTTTTTTTAGCATTTAAAAATTTTGATTTTAAATTTATAGGTAGTAAAGTTAACTCTTTTGGATGTACAGGTCTATGAATTTTCACCCGTGATCATCTCGAAGCCACCAGCACAATCAGGATACGGAAGTGGTCCGTCACCTGCCCAGTTCCCTTTGTAGTCACACCTACCTGTCTCCCAACATCTGGCAAACACCCATCTGTTCTCCTTCACTAAAGTTCTGTCTTTTTGAGAATGTCATACAATGGAATCTTCTTTTGAGACTGATTACTTTTACTCAGCATGATGCCTTTGAGATGCATCCAAGTTGTTGTGTGCATCAATGGTTTGTTTTTTTTATTCCTGAGTCATATTCTGTGATATGGAGGTCCCATGGTTTGTTTATCCATTATTCACCCAGTGAAAGCCGTTTGTGTGGTTTCCAGTGTGGAGCAATTGTGTAGAGGCTTTTGTATGAACACTTTGCAGGAAAATCTGTCACTATCACTTAAGTGGAAGAAAATGAACTCACAACTTCCCAGTGGCTCGACATCAATGTAATTCAATGCAGTGAACCTTTTGAACTCTTATTACATGCCCGGCATCCATCAGGAATACCAAAATAGCCTCTAGGCTGTGATGCCAGTCACCGCCAGAACCCCTTAGAGAGAACCTAGGTATTGAGGAGGGTATACTCATTTTTAGATGAGAAAACCGAGGTTCAGAGAGATCAAGTGGTAATAAATGGGAGATGGGATTTTAACTCAGGTCTGCCTGACTCCAAAGCCCATACTTTTTCCAATACTCTTTGTCGTCAGATTTTTTTTTTTAACGCTCATTCATAAAGACAATTTTATTTTCCAAAATCAGGGGAAATGTAAGCATCCAACTTTAAGCTGATAAAATAGAGCATTCCTGAAAAGGTATAAAAGTATAAATATCCCCCTTAGAATAAATATTAGGGAATTAAGTTTTAATGGCTGTAAATGAAAAAAACCATAAGGCTCTATGTCAAGGTCATAAATCACCAATGCTAAGGAGTTAAGCAGCTTCCCACAAAGTCTGTCCCACCAGCCAAGGAACAGTGCTACCTCCCAGGTGGGCTCCACTGGGGGAGGACGGGGTCAGCCTGTTGCTTGACCTGCTTTTCTTTTTAAAGATTTATTTTATTTATCTCCACCCCCCCACCCCCCTTTGTTTTGCACTTGCTGTCTGCTCTCTGTGTGTTCTTCTGTCTGCTTGTCTTCTCTTTAGGCAGCAGTGGGAACCGATCCTGGGACCTTCTAGAGTGGGAGAGAGGCTGCTCAGTCTCTTACACCACCTCAGCTCCCTGGTCTGCTGTGTCTCTTATTGTCTCTCCTCTGTGTCTCTTTTTGTTGTGTCATCTTGCTGCGCCAGCTCTCTGCGTGGGCCAGCTCGCCTTTCACCAGGAGGTCCTGGGAATTGAACCCTAGACCTCCCATATGGTAGACGGGAGCCCAGTCGCTTGAGCCACATCTACTTCCCTAGATCTGCTTTATATATAAAGAAGGGATTTTTATTAACTGTGTAAGCCACATGTTTAATAACCTAAAACAGACCTTACAACAAGGAGGCTTGAGGACTTGGTTAAACAAGCCATTGGCCAAGGATATGGCACAGACAAGCAGTCTCAGGGAGAACTGAAACCGGGCAGGGTCAGCGCCTCTGACCAGCCCCATGGCGGTTTGCACTCCTCTCCTCAGAAACAGCCAGAGTTCAAGAAGCAAGGGCTTTGCCTCTTCTAGCCACATCCTTCAGACTGGGATGTTTTTCACTGTCACCCGAGTTAAATCTAAGTCCAGGGCATGCTAATAGTGGTTTTAGAGGAATCCTAGTGGCTCAGTGTTACATCAGGTTAACAGTGTCTGAATCAGCCCTACAAATAACCGAGAACTGCATAGTTCTACAAAGAAAATGAGAGTAGGTGAGAAGCAGAGACATTGTGATGCACTGTAAACATCATGGATTTTCAATGTCATCCAGGTTTTGAACTCAAGAAATCTGGTGAAGAACCCTTCTTCTTGCCTTAACCATGATCATCAGGCTTGACAGAGTCATTTGGTAAAACAAGACTGATCTTTATACATTTTGCTTCTCTTGTGCATTTTTCAATGATCTATTTCTTCCCCAACCACATTCTAATTTTATTATGATTAGATATTTTGGGGGGAAATCAGGTTTTATAAAGAAGATACAGGTTGATCAAATTTTTGTAATGGTCAAGGCTTGACCACATATGAGCTTTTATGGAGAGTATCAGACCAAAAGGAAATGTATCATATAAGGAAAGTTCTAAAAGGAACTCCTCTGTTTAAGAAGGAAAACAGCAGGTTGGTGGACATCCGCTTCCAACTGTACAGAGATCCCAGTCCTGGAGAAGGCAGCATGACGTAGTATGAGGTTAATAATTTCACCATTACAAGTAAAAAATCGATGGTATCTTTACATCTTCAAAGTGGGGTTGTAATTAGTGGAAAAGGAATAGGCAGATGCATCTAGATCTAAACACACAGTGCACTGGGTGCTGATTTGGGGAACAAACACTTATCTAAGCCGAGGCCTGAGTCAAAGTCAACTTGATGAACGTGGCTCTGTTCCAAACACAGGAACTAGAAAAAATTTAACTCAGTCTTCTCTTGGGATGTATTTCTGTGATTTCTTTAACACTGGCATAACGAATGCCCTGTGAGCCTTTTGTCCTATGTGGATGTTGTCATTCATAATTACACTCAAAGCGCCATCAAAGGGGAAGCGGCCGTGGCTCAATGGGTGTGGCTTCCGTTCACCATATGGGAGGCCCGGCTTCGATTCCCGGGTCCTCCTGGTGAAGGCAACCGGCCTGCCCGGCGCGGTGAGCTGATGGCTTGCATGGTGCTGTGAGCTGGCGCAACAAAGGGAGACAAGCAGACACAGAAAAACGCAAAGCAAAATGGACACAGCGAGCACAAGCAGCAAGGGGGGCGATAAAAAAAAATCTTAAAAAAAAAAAAAAACAAAAAACCCCATCAAAGACCTTGGCATCCACTGGTGAGTGGCCTTTGTCAGAGAACAGACCGGGCTGGGGCTTCCTTTCTCCGCGTCTTTGCTCTGGCCAGGTATGGAGTGGCAGGGACCAGCAACCCACACCATGAGGATGGTTTTTCCACTCTCAGTGGATTGGGGATTTGATGATGATCTGGCACCTGGACGCCGAGAAACCCGGGCATGTCAATTCAGAGGCATGGCTTGGGAGGGGTTCTCAAATATCTGTGGCTAATATAATTGAAGAAGCTCCTAATTTAAAAAAAAGTAATAAAAAATAAAAATAAAAAAGGACCTCCTGTCCCCCAAAAAAGTGAAAAAAGAAAAAAAAAAAGTCAAAAAAGAAACCTGGCATGCACTTAAAAGCACCACTTTAATAATAAGTCTTCAAGATAGAAAAAAGTCTTCAATATGTGAAAAATGTTTAGGTGAAAAGGCGTTAAGACTGCGAGAAAAAACGTTGAGATACCCAATGTGATTTTCGTTAATTAATTGATAATGCAGAGATTTTGGGCCCAGCCTGTTAGAGAAGGCAAGCAGACTAACATAGCTTCTGAGGAGCATGGGGGGATGGCGAGGTGGGCCACCTTCACGCCAATCTGGGGGGGTGTCCCTGCGACTTCTTACCTGAGAACGTGGTTTGTGTCCACTGAGACTACTGGCTCTTTTCTCCGAGATCAGCAGGGAAGAGCAGCCTTTCTCACATCTCAGAATCCTTGCGCAGGTACATTTTCCTCCTGTGCCAACTCGTCCCCTTCCAACCTTCTTTTTTGGAGTAACTTGGGCCCCTCTGACCCTCATACCACTCAAACAACCTTGGAAATAGTCTAACCTGCCTCAGCTCTTTCTGCCCCACTGTTTCGGTTACCATCCCCCTCTGCTGAGAACGTGGCTCCTTTTCTGGTCCCATTTAAAACCGAGGTACTGCACGAGGGAGGAGGGTAGTTAACCCCACTCCAAAGGATTAGCCCATAATTTAAAAATACCTCTGGTGATCTGCTTTTTACGGTATTTACAAGTCTTAGTTGACATTTTATTGGAGCATGAGATTTCAAAATTACTTTCATCAACAAAGATTAATTAAAAAGAAACTTTATCTTTATAAATGCATCATGCCAACCTATAATGGATAAAAAGTAGAAGCATATTAAATGACATGCTCATTTTTCTCTGTAACCTCAACTTCCATATAGTAACATATATGCTTTTCCCATGTTATTAGGCATATTAGCTATCCTTTGCTGTGTAACAAATTATCCCAAAACTTAACAGCTTAAAACAACAAACACTTATCACCTCACACAGTTTCTGAAGGTCAGGAACCCACATCAGCGGGGTGATTCTGGCTGGGGGTCTCTGAGGAAGTTGCAGTTGAGATGTCAGCCGGGGTTGCAGTTACCTGAAGGTTGACTAGGCCGGAGGATTCGCTGCCTCACACGGCTGATGACCGCAGGCCTCGGCTCGTTGCCACGTGGGTCTCTTCCCACGGTTGTGTCAAGACGTGGCAGCTGGCTTTCTCCAGAGTGAGTGCATTGAGAGGTCGAGGCCATGATGTCGTCTATGACCTCACCTCAGAAGTGGCATACCCTGACTTCCGGTGTATTTGATGGGTCACCCAGCCCAGTTCTGGTGTAATCAGGGTGGGGATGACGGAAGGCTGTGACCGCCAGGAGGTGGCCATCTTGAGGACTGGCTACCATGCTGGGCCTGTGCATGTGCTTCACCTACCAGGATTCCAGCCCAAAATTCTTTTCCCACGTCCCCAGCTCCCATTAGTGCACAGAGCAAACAGGGCTGGCCAACTTTTAACCACTCCACCTGCCTCTCTTCTTCCTCCCCCTTCACATTCCAACCTTCAGCTCTGAGTTCTGTGGGGGGCCTTTGGCTTCACCCTCAGGCCCCTTCACATTAGCATTCTTCCTTCCCCCTTTACCTGTCCAATTTCAGTCCAGGAACCAGCTCTTCTTAAAACCTTCTGAATCTCCAGTCTCGATTATATACCCCTCCTATGTGTTCTCACAGAACCACTGTTTTCCCTCTGCCAAATACTTTTACATGCAGTCTGTTGAGAGATCTGCCTCTGCTTCTAGACTGTCAGCTTCTAGAAGACAAGGACTGATGTCTATGAATTTCTGTATTCTGCCCCTTTGGACAGCTCCAGTTCAGACTACATGGCTTACACATTTTGTTGAATGACTAAATGAATGAATGCACATACTGTGAATTGCCTCAGGGATCTTTGGTCCACAAGGGCTTGAGTGATAGGACTTTTTCTTCAACATCATCATCCTCATCACACTCACTATCACCGCTATTATCTTCATCACCATCATCTTCATCATCACTGTAGTTCATTGTTGTTTACTTTCCCAGCAGGCTTCGAACAATCCAGAGCTCTGCTGTTTGAACTCTTCCAGATCCCGAGCACGCCAGCCAGCCTTTCCATCGAGTTTAGTTTTCATTATGTGGGCTTCCTGTGAAGTTTCAAATTAATTTTAATCCTCTCCTCACTTTTAAGGCCTCTAAAAAGGGCCGTGTTCCTGCCTTCCTTGGTGAACTGGGGCCCATCCCATCTCCCTGGGTTGGCTTTCAGCCTGGCGCATGCTGCCTGCTCCCGCACCAGCCCCCGCGCCTCTCTGTGCCAGGGCGGCGGGCTTCCAGACGTCCATGCTGGTGGGTGGCTCTCCACCTGGGCGCTGGGAAAGCGTGCCCAGTACACAGCGGCCATGCCAGTGCCCACACGGGTCTCATGGCCCCTCGATTTAAAAACTCACCCCACAACCTACATCGTGATTTGTTTTATTGTTTACTTTCACCCTGCTAAAAGAAAACAGTTCATCTGCTGCACTTAAAAAGCTTTTTCAAAGTCTGCCTGGAATACTTGATCTTGAGCTGACTCTATGGCGCTGAGAGAAATGCATAGCCCATTTCTTTCTTCTTTCTTGAAACACATCAGTTTTCTTGCCTAGAATTGCTTAAAGGTTATCTACAGACCCATTCAGGAAGATGAATGTGGAGAAATGGAAACCGCTTTAATAATTTCTGCATTTATTAAGTGCCTACTGTATGGCAGGCTTTGTGTTCAGCGTTTTCCCATACTCGGTATCACTGGAAACTCAGTGCAGGCTTTTGTCACAAATACTGTGATCCCCAGTTTACAGAGGCTCAGAGAGTTCAAACAGCTGTTACGACCCCAGAGCTGGCACGTGGTGGCACTGAGACCGGAGCTTTACCTTTTGATTCCAAACTCTCTCGTCTCCACCCCAGTTCTCCCCTCCTCACCTTCTTCCTCGCCCCATCTCCATGAATGTCCTGGCTGCCTGAAGACTAATTCTCCCCCCAGGGATTCTGACAAGTGGACAAGTTGCTGTGGTCATCCAGCTGCTGGGCTGTTCAAGGGAGAGGAGCCAGGAGGTGGGCAAAGCTGGCCGCCGCTTCGGCCTGGAGCCAAGCCTGCCCTGCCCCGGGAAGGGCATTCTGTTGTGGGTTGGAGGGCAGTGGAGGCAGGGCCCCAAGGCAGAACCACCTCCCTCCTGAGCTTCCTGCCCTGCGGGGGCCATTCCACCCCCCACCCATTGGGGCCCTTTCTCTGTATTCTTTCCAGAAACGTATCCAGTCCCTGAAGACAGCTTTGTGCCAGGCTAATGCTGCTAACTCGACAAACTTCGGGGAGTCTCAGTTTCCCCAGTTAACAACAGTCATCCGCCTTTTTTTCAGAATAGGAGGAGATTCAGCAGGGTCTCCCAGCACCCTTTGCCAGGTTCCAACTGTCAGACCACACACAGGGGCCTCGATTCATCTCAGGCTTGGGCCTCCCACGTGGCAGCTGGGCCATCAGGCTGGCTGTGAAATGCCTCCTTTTATTTTCTGCCTAACATCAGGCTGCAAATGAAAATACCTTTTCAGCCCCAGTATTATTACCCCTACGGATGGCACCTTTAATGCGTGCTATTCATTGTTATAATGGCAGCACCTGTGTAGCGTGCATTTTGAAGCCGCGGCAGCTGTGGGCCGTAATTGCAAAACATTATTTTCTGTTTCCCCCTGAAAGCTCGTGTGTGTGTGTGTGTGTGTGTCTGTGTATTTGTTTCATCTATAATGACTCTGGTCCAAAGATCTCTGCGCCTGCCCTCTTTGCAGACATAAGGCTACATGTAAGCACATTTATTTCTAAATGCAGGCGCCAGAGGATGAGCGCACAGGCACACACAGGCTCGCAGGACTGAGACATCAGGCGGCCTCTTCTGAGCGCGTGGCCTGGGCAAGGGCCCCCGCTCTCGCTGCTGCAGGGAGCAGAGGTCTTTAAGCTTGGCACACAGGCTCGGCCATGATGAATGCATTTGCTCCATGATATTCATCCCCCGGGTGCCTACAGGGCAGTGAATCAATTTAGCACTTGCAGGCCCAGATTATCACCAGCACCGAAGATATTTCTGCACCAGGGCCGACCCCATTCGAAACAAGGAGATTTCTAAGAAAAGCATGTTTGCTTTTCTTTCCGTCCTACCTCCCCTCCCCTACCCCCTTCCTCCTCTGTCCTTTTGTCACTACAAGTGCCCGTGTGACGCTGAATCCGTGGAAAGCCTGCCAGCCAGTCTGCCTTTCCGATCGTGCTTTTTAAAGCAGGGGTTCTTAACCTTTTTTGTTCCACGGACCCCTTTGCCAGGCAGGTGAAAACCACGGACCCCTTACAAAGTCCACACTATGCTGTGTATTATTTAATAAATATATCACACCCACACCAACATGTCGCCACAGAATAATGCTTTTTTGAATTTCAGTTCAAGCTCACAGACCCCTTGCTAAGAACCCCAGTTTTAAAGTCAGCAGCTAGTAGCCTGAGATTTACACGGGGGCGGCAGGTAGCCGAGCCCCTGTCCCTCCTTGTGCACAACTCCCGAGGGGACCCTGTCTGGGCGCAATCTGGTACCTGGCCCAGCAGGTGGTATTTGATGCCGTTAGCTCCGTGGCTGTCTGGAGGATAACAAAGAGGAAAGTTTGACTTTCCTGGTTCTCAGGCACTTCTCTCATTTGCCTGGATGACAGACTGCTGCTTCCAGCTAGAAGCTGAGTGTAGGGGAAACTGAGGCAGCATCTAGCACAGAATCAAGTTGTCAGGGTTCCTGGCCCGTGGCCACCAGACTTAGGGGGCAGAGGACGGGTCCACCAGCTGCTCTAGGGATGTGTTACAAGCTCGGGGCTCACCCTTGATACTTTCTCCTCTGTAAGTGTGGACAGGTGTGGACAGGGCTGTCCATCACCACCAGCCACACCCTGCAGGTGCGAATTGAGTTTCTCAGGGAAATGGTGCAGCCCCCCTTACCGCTCCTCCTGGTGCTGAGAGAAGGAGCATTGGGTTGGCTGCAGAAGCCTCCACGTTCAAAGAACATGGAGAAGAGCAAGCAGTGGGGGTCCTTGTGTGTGCTCATCCAGCAGAGAAAGGAGCTTCTCCACGTCAGACATAGGAACATCAGGCAGAAACCATTCGTAAAATGACTTTTGGCTTTTTGCGTGATGGTGGGAACTGGTTCCTTCTTTTGTCTTTCTTTTCTACGGAGGGACACAGACCTAGCTGTTTAAATAAATTAACTTGTCCATCTTAACTGCCTTATTTATTGAAAACACATTTCAAAATGAGAAGGGGGCATATGAAAAAGGACATGAATCTGGGCATCTCATTTTCTTATGCTCAAAATATTACTGGTGGTGGGGAGTGGATGTGGCTCAAGCAGTTGGGTGCCCACCTCCCACATGGGAGGTCCCAGGTTCATTTCCCGGTGCTTCCTAAAGAAGAAAGCAGACGCAACAAGCAGATAGTGGATATGGCTCAAAGGTTGCGTACCCACCTCTCTCATGGGAGGTTCTGGGTTCAGTTCCCAGTGTCTCCTAAAGAAGATGAACAGACAATGAGTGGAGACAATGAGCAGAGACAATGAGCAGACACACCTAGCAGACAATGAGCAGACAGATGAGGGAGCCATCTGGGGGAGGATACTACTGGTGAATTAAAAACACTAAAATATATTGATAAAATCAAATTTAAGACTATTTAGCTAGGCAAGCCTGAACCTATTTCTAAAAAGGGAGAAATAGCTATTAAAAAACAACAACAACTATAAAGAGAAAACATAGCTGAGAATCTGTTGGCCTTTCTCCAAGTCCTGGAAGAGGTAAGAAGTCTGTGGATACGATTCTAAAAAATCTGGTGAACTTTGTCAGTGATGATTGATTATTCCTCCCTTGAAGATCTGCTTAATTGGTGAAATGGGCTTTCTGTTCTATTATGCATATGATGATCGACTTTATAGTGATTTAGTTTTTTTTTTTTTTTTTTTGTACATCGATGTTGTACAGGCACGATAATAGAAAAGAAAAGAAGCTAAGACAAAATTCATCTTTACTAATCTGTAACTGAGTTTATACACTGGCTGGATGTGAAGGATGTGATTGTTGCTTATTGCCCCTTTGCCCAGAAGGTGGCAGCATTTCCTTAAGAATTTGCAAGAAAACTCTAGCTTCAGAAAGCAACAATTTACGCTTGGGACATTGTGTTTTGTTCTGTTTTCAAAGGTACAGCGTGGACGCATGGACTCCCCATATCCACACCCCCTTATTCTCAACAGAGTCAAGGAAGAATATTGTTTTTTTTTTTTTTTTTCCCCTCTCTCTCTTTGGAGAGTAAATTTAAATAGTCAAAAATTTCAATCTCAAGTTTATGTTGAAATAAATTTTAGGCAGTCTCCCTACCTCACCCATCCCCTGGGTAGCCAGTGTTTTTTGGAGAGTGGCTCTGTGTGCACTGTTACAGAGATTTACAGCAGTGGAGTTGGATGCCCACTCTCAACCATGACCAGTCCTCACTCGCTGCAAACCCCAGTGAGGCCCAAGATAATTCTTTGCAATCATCCTTTGCTCCATTTGACTGCTCTCGTGCCTCTTCGCGTTTGTTCATGCTGTAGAGATTAGGAGCAAGATGAAAAGGAGTGAAGATGCTTGGAGGGCTAAGGTAGAGGCAATGAAACAATGAAATAGGTTGTCTAGATAAGAGCCGTCAGAGTGCGGCGTGCAGTCCGAGGTCCCAACAGCAAGGACTTTTGGGGAAGACATTTCAAGGATCGTCTGATTTCTACTCCATCTGGACCCTTGTCTTCACCCATTTTTCAATATATTTAAAATTTTGGAAAGCAATGGTGGTCATAAAACACACACTCACACACACGCACAAACAGGTCTGGTTTAAAGCAACTTTAAAAACCGATTTTACCCGTGATTTTTGTTTCTGGCCACCAATATCTGTGTAATCTACTTCTGTCCCTGTGTTGCTGTTTGTTAACTTGTGAGCATGCCTTTTGTGTTGGAAGGTTGCACAGAATGCCCGTTCCCAATGAATTTCTTACTAGTCTTACTGTTGGAGTCTCGTTCTCTCTCTCTCTCTCACACACACACACACACACACACACACACACACACACGCAAGCACAGCAGCACAGCAGCACAGCTCCTTTCCTCTGGCTCAAGTGTCCCCACTGCAATCCATAATTCCCCTTGGGCAGGAAAGAGGAAGTGGTTTCTCAGGCTTCAGATGGCTGCATCTGCTCCCTGAGTGGATACAGGAGGCTTCGCTCTCTGTTCCTACAACCCCCATGTGGTTGCCTGTCTCCTGCACTTGGGGGAAGACTTCTCATCCCTCTTCACTGCCTCCCCCATGGACCACTCAGTTCCTCTTTCTCTGGCCCTGCCTTATCACTCGCCAGTTATTCCTTTCCTGCTCCTAGATGGAACTAGAAGGCTCTTCTGATCATCCCAGAATGTGGGGGTGGTGGGGATTACCCAGGCGTGGCATAAAGGAAGAGAAGACAGAGCATCCTGCCACACATGCGCATATACTTGAAAGGTTTTAAAAGATAAAAATCTTACAGATGACACATAAACATATGACGTTATAAAACCAATACCACAGCAAAAACTAACTTGGCTAAAGAATGAAATGTTACATTCTTTTTTTTTTAATATAGTTTTTATTTTTTCTTAAAGATACTTAGATTACATAGGTGTTACACAAAAAATATAGGGATTCCCATACACCCCACCTCCCACTCCTCCCACAACCTCCCACAGAAACATCCTTCATTAGCGTGGCACATTCATTGCAATTGATAAACACATCCTGGGGCTTTGCCACTGAGCATGGACCACAGTTCACATTGTAGACCACACTCTCTCCCACACAGTTCTGCATGGTATATGCTGATGGCCTGAAATGTTACATTCTTGAAGTCAGTAATGTCAGCTTCTTCCAAGGCTCAGAATATTCCATCTAAACATGCAGCCAATTTAGAGTTTTCCAGAAGCCACTGGACCCAAGTTGCAAATTTGCTTACAGTAGGCTCATCCACCCAAAGAAAATATGGCCTCTTATTTTGTTCTTATCTTTTCCCAAGCCCTGTCTGCTGGGCAGTGGGAGTGGGGATGGGGTAGGGGCACCACCTTTTAGCAAGTTTCCCTTAACCTGGTCTGGTGCCTGTTTTGGCCCCTGCCTCTTTGGGTCTCTCAGATTTCCTGTCCCTAGCCCTGCTCCTCTCCCACTTGGCATGTGACCTCGTAGTGGTGAGGTCACCTGTATTCCCACTTTCTTCCGAGGCAGAGTGGCCGGCCTTTCCTGCTCCTCCGTCTGGTGACCCCTGAGATGCGACTGGCTCCATCTGGTTTTGAGGGACTGATGGGCTAGCACCTACCACTGGTTTGGGCCATTGCCCCTTTTCTTCAGGTGCCCACCTGACAGCTGCACCATCCTGACTCAGCTGTCCACCTCTGTAGCCTCGCACTGGGGCACACAGTTACTCTGAAGTCCCCAGTGCCAGCCACTGGGGATGGGGATGTTGGAAGTGCTGTCTTCCATTGGACCCTTTCTCTCTGATGATGTTATCCCATCTCCCAGCTGGGTGGCAAGGCTTGCCCTGCTACACCTCGGGAACGTGCCATCAGGTCCAAAGTTCTCTACTTCTCCCATACCTTTCTGGATGTTTCAAAAGCTCTACCCCACCAAGTCCTGGTGCTTTCTCAAATAAAATGCAAAAATCTCTGGAACTTACAGGCAGTGCCTAATAAAAGAAAACAGGTCAATATGACAAGCCTTCAATCTTTTTTTTCCTTTTTTTTTACTTTATCTTGTACATTTAATAATTGAAAATATAAACAATTAAAAACTAAAAAGTAAACACAGATGAATAAATATATACATTTTTCAATTAAATGTAATGGATACATATAAAAATTTTTTTTGAATCAAACAATATGTTACATAATATATTTGGTTCATAGTAATGCATTCATACAGTATTTGTCCTTTTGTGTCTGGCTCGCTTCGCTCAAGCCTTCAATCTTTTTTTTTAAAGATTTATTTATTTATTTTTATCCATTTTAATAATCTTAATGCCTATACTTAGGAAACTTATTCCTGTAAAAATGAAACTTAACCTAATTATAATTAATGACTAAGAGTTACCTCCTGAAAACCTGCTTGTTACTTAATGTGGCCTCTCTTTAAGCCAAACTCAGCAAATAAACTCACTACCTTCCCCCAACAGAGGACATGACTCCTGGGGATGAGCCTCCCAGGCACTGAGAGATTATTACCAAGTACCAACCACCAATGCATGTGGAAATAGACCTTGACCAAAAGGGAGAAGCATTTAATTTAAAAAGGTGTTTTTATGGCTAGGAGGTTTCAAAATGAGTCAAGAGGTCATTCCAGAGGTTACACTTATTCAGGTCTTAGGCAGATTTCACTAACTGCCATAGTAAACAAAACCTCAAACAAAAGTGCTCCCAAGGACTCTAGGTATACCTGGACACTATAGACAAGGCACACAGCCTCATGAAAGCAGCATCCCCTCGGCAGGCCCTAATTGGGAATATATGATGATCTATTTCCCCATTATAACAGAGATAGACTCATTTATAAATTCCCTACTCATGATCCTTCTACCCCTTTCATTTGAATCTATAATTATCACAATACCTGCTAGATATATGTTTCAGAGACTTAAATCTTTGGACTGTTCATATGCTGGTTGAGCCCTGAATCTCAGCAGAAGTGTGACCAAAACCTACTCTCCAGTTCTTCAGACTTGCCCAAGACAACTAATAAAATGATGATGATGGACAAGTCCCATCCCCAAAAAACAAGGCGTATCTACAACTGCAAGCAAAACAGTTCCTTCCATCTGTCCCATAACATCTAAGCCTCTTCTCAATCTGAAGCAACCAGAGTAGACATCATCCCAAATTCCTCAAGATTGAGGAGTGAACAAACATAAGGAGTGGGGAGAGTAACCATGGACTGATGTAGATTTATTGTTGTTGCAGATATTATCATGTGGTAGTGGAAGAACTTGTAACATTGATATAAAGATAGTGGTTACCACAAGTGCAGAGGAGAAGGGGAGGGATGAATACGTAGATCACAGGCATTTTAAGAGAGTTTATGAACTTATAAAACAATCATGCACGTGTGGAATTCCATACAACACCCCTCCACCAACACACTACATTATTGTGGAGCATTTGTTACAGATTATGAGATAATATCATCAGACTATTACCACTAACTATGGTCCATAGTGTACATTTGATCTATTTTTTCCATACCCCCTATTATTAACACAGTACATCTTTGGCATAGATGCAAGAATATTACAGTATTGTTATTGACTATAGTCCATAGGTTACATTAATTGTATTTTCCCCATGCTTCTCCACATTCTTACCACCTTACAATAGTGATGTACATTTGTTCTAGTTCATACAAGGACATTCTTGTATTTGTACTATTAACCACAATTCTCATCCACCTCTAGGTTCACTGTGTTTCAGTCCCTAGGTTATTCTCTAGCTTTCTTTCAACAGACATTTACACCCCTAGACTACCCTTTTCAGCCACAATCCCACTTTTAAACCAGCTGCATTGGTTCTACTCATTATAATGTGTTACCATCAACGCTATCCATTTCCACACCTTTACAACCAAGTTAATTAAAACTTCTACATACATTAAGCATTAATACCCCTTCTCAGCCCTCCTCTTATCTCCTAATAACATATACTCTAGGTCAGGGGTTCTTAACAAGGGGTCCGTGAGCTTGAATTGAAATTCAAAAAACCATTATTCTTGTGGGGACGAGTTGGTGTGGGTGTGATTATTTATTAAATAATACACAGTGTAGTGTGGACTTAGTAAGGGGTCCGTGGTCTTCACCTGACTGGCAAAGGGGTCCATGGAACAAAAAAGGTTAAGAACCCCTGCTCTAGGTTTTAACTCCATATGTTTATTCTTTGTACTTAGTTCATAGTAGTGAGACCATGCAATATTTGTCCTTTTGTGTCTTGTTTATTTCCCTTAACATAATGTCTTCAAGGTTCATCCATGTTATATGTGTCCCAATTTCATTTCTTCTTACTGCAGCATAGTATTCCATTGTATGTATAGAACTCATTTTGCTTATCCATTTGTTGGGCGATGGACACTTGGGTTGTTTCCATCTTTTAGCAATAGTGAATAATGCTGCTATGAACATCAGTGTGCAAATGTCTGTTTGCTTCACAGTTTTCAGTTCTTCTGGATATATTCCTAGTAGAGGAATTTCGGGATCAGATGGCAGTTCTTTATTTAACTTCTGAGGAACTGCCAAACTGTCTTCCACAGAGGCTGGACTATTTAACATTCCCACTAACAGTGAAGGCGTGTTCCTGTTTCTCTACATCCTGTCCAGCCCTTATTGTTTTATTTTTTATTTTTTTATTTTTTTTTATTTTTAAATAACGGCCATTTTATGTGGTGTGAGATGATATCTTATCGTCATTTTGATTTGCATTTCCTTAATAGCGAGTGATATGGAACATTTTTTTTCATGTGCTTTTTGGCCATTTGTATTTCCTCTCTGAAGAAATGTCTGTCTTCTGCCCATTTTTAAATAGGATTGCTTGTTCTTTTATTGCTGAATTGTATGATCTCTTTATATAGAATGGAAATCAAACCCTTATTGGATATGTGGTTTCCAAATATTTTCTCCCATTGAGTGGGCTGCCTTTTCACCTTTTTGGCAAACTCCTTTGAATCACAAAAGTGTTTAAGTTTGAGGAGGTCCCATTTATCCATGTTTTCTTTCATTGTTCATGCTTTCAGTTTAAGGTTTACGATTCCACCACCTACCACTGGCTCTTGAAGATATTTCCTACATTTTCTTCTAGGACCTTTATGGTTGTAGATTTTATAGTTAGATTTTTTATCTATTTTGAGTTAATTTTTGTATAAAGTGTGATATAGGGGTCCTCTTTCTTTCTTTTAGATATGGATATCCAGTTCTCCCAGCACCATTTGTTGTATAGACTGTTCTTACCCAGCAGGGTGGATTTGACAGCCTTGTCAAAAATCACTTGACTATAGATGTGAGGGTCTGTTTCTGAACCATCATTTCAGTTCCATTGGTCTTTGTGTCTATCTTTATGCCAGTATCATGCTGTTTTTACCTCCCCAATACTTTTTTAAAAAAATCTTTTTTAAGTATATCATTCATACATGAACATGCATAAACAATAAGTGTATAGTAAAAGATTGTGTACTTACAAAATAAACATGCATAACGTCATACAGGGGCACCATACATCACCCTTGCATTGTTGTGATACATTTGTTACAAACCATGCAAGAGCATCGTCTAAATATTACTACTAACTGTAGCCCATATCTTACATTTGGTGTATTTTTTCCCCTTCTCTATACTTTTTGATGTAACTTTACTATAATTTAATCCTTCTCTAAAAATAAAAGTTCATTATGAATTAAAAAAAAAAAAAAAAAAAAAGCTCTACCCCACCGAGACTGGTCCCTAGAGGAGACAGAGAGGGTGTGATGCTGGAGCTTGCCTGCTCTGCCTTTCTCATATACTCTTCCCACCATCCTCCACCAGAAAGTGAAACCTCCAGAAGTTTTCTTTCCTCTTGTGGGTTGTTGTTCGCCCCAAAGAGAACGTTGCTGTCCTAAGCCCCAGCGCTTCAGAAGTGACTTGATTAGGACTTTGCAGATAAAATTAGTTAAGAGGAGGTCATACGGGCTCATGGTGGGTCCTAATCCTATATGTCTGCTGCCCTTATAAGAAGGGACAGACGGAGGGGAGACTGACCCGCTGCAGCTGCCAAGCAGGGGTGCCTGCTGGCAAAGCACCAGGCGCAGGGGCGAGGCCAGGAGAGAGTCTCCCTAGAGCCGTCACAACTTCAGAACTGCGACAATACACTCTTTTAAGGCACCAAGTTGGTGGTAATATGGAATATCCCGTTTACTTTAGGGCAACGGGGGTGATGGCCGAATTGTCGCAAAGGGAAGGGAAATCTCATCTAAATTACGAAGAAAAGCTAGTGTTTGTTTGCTTCCCTGTATGTTAAAGGCATTTAGGAAAAAAATGTTCTTTCGAAATCTCTCTCTCTTCCGTTTTCCCTCTCTCTACGAAGTTTGGCTTTCAAATGATTATCTTTTCAATTTTGAATGCCAGAAGCTAAATACAAACACTTTATTTCCTTTTGGAGGTTTGTTTTTATAATCCTAATGCTTTCTACCTTACCTCCTTCCTTCACTGGATACTTCTGAAAGAGAGAGGTAGAGAAGTGCAGCAGAGGAAAGCACATGGATGTTTACTGCCCCCTGCACACGTCTGTACCTTCTAATCTCACTCAGGCCAGTAATAGAGACCATGGCCTGCCCCCTCCCCAATTCCCATCCCTGCCCTCAGCTTCAGGCTGATGAAATGTTATCCCGTAGACCTTTCGGTGTAAATACCTCAGCTGACTCGTTTGAGGTGGATGGTATTGGTGTCAAAATGTGAGTGGTTTGGGTTTGGATTTTATTGATTTTTTAAATCCATAAACTAAAAACTATGGATTAATCCATAAAATTAATCCTGACTTAACTCTTACTCTCTCCCAAATAGTAACTTATAATTCATTTCTTCTGATAATTTTCTAAATAAAGAGTGTGTATTACATGTTGGGGGTGGGCAGAGGGAAGTTTCTAAAGGAATCCAATTTCTATTTCCTTTCAATCTTTAACTCCCTGTGGAGAATTAGAAAGAAATGTGGCTGAGTTCCTAACAGGAACAGCCCAGTCCTTTAGTGCTTACAGATTTTGACTGACGTTTAGAAAAATAAAATTTTTGGTTTTTCTAAGGACAAGATGGTCTCCTAAGGAATAGGCTCCTATTCTTTATTTTAGGGAAATTCTATTTGTGGCATTAGTGGTTTCACAGGACCATGGAACCTTCCAGAAGCTCTTGCCATACACATGTGTGCCCCCTCCCCCAGCTCCTCTCCTGGAACTCTGTGGGGCCTAAATCAGGGAGAAGGCCTTTGACACTATAAATTCTAAAAGTCCCTGAATGATGAAGAAATATCAGAAGTCTCATGCAAAACTTTTGCCAGAAAAAACCAGTTTGTCTATAAAATATAGAAAAATAACCACAAGATGTGCTGATTTAGGATCATACCTACATGTGTACGGTCAATGCGTGCAATTTTGAACAGAGGTCCCTTTGGTTCAGTTTAGTTCATTACTGTGGGCTTTTGGACCTTATAAACTTGAGTTTCTATTGTATGTGTGACGCTCTGCCTTAGCCATGATTTACACATAATGATAGTTCTCATCAAGGCATAAGGACTCATATGGTTATGAAATGATTATACCTCACAACCTATCTATGAACAGGATTTTAATTATCAATTTCAGCAGCATCAACAAACACTTATTTAGGAGTTACCCCTGTGCTGTCATTGAATTAATGAATTTGTTAATCAGTACTTCCTGTTCCCATAAGCATTTTGCTCAAGCTCAACCTCTGTCAAATCACGTGGGCACCAGACAAGAGACCTTGTCTTTTAAGAAGAGGAACTGTTTTGCTGACAATTTTAAGAGGGTTTTGCTTGTGTTTGGAAGTGTAACTAAAGTCTTCAAGGCAATACCAGTCTGGCAAGGTGCGATCAGAAGTTTGTATCTACAGTGGCAAATGGCAGTAGGGGTGGACTTTACCCAGAACCTGCAGTGGGATCCCTTGGTTGGCACGATTTCTGCCAGTCCTGCTAGGTCTTCAGAGCCCTTTCAAGCTGGCTCTGGGCACTGCCCTGGTCCTTTGACGGTGCTTCTCTCTTCCTCCCATGCTGGCATTGATTGGTCATCTCTTTGACCACTGATGGGTGACCTCTTTCCAAATATCCACCTGGGTTTTAGATCTAAATGTAGGATGGTCTTGTGTTTGCAGATTCCTGTCATGCTTTTGGTGTTACGACTCTTTCATTTCATCTTTCCTATTCCATTTAATCCACGCCTACTCTCAACCTATATGAAACTCTGCCCAGAATCGCTGGAGGGATGGGTGGGAAGGCACCAGGGACACTGCCCTGAAACACCCACGATTGTTCCTTGGTTCTCACACTTAGCCAGTGTCCCTGGAGCTGATGTAGCTTACCTGTGGCTCCTACTGCTTCTCCATCAGGGAGAGTTCTACCTACCCAGTTCCAGACCGGGAGGTCAAGGGCAACTCTTGTCTCCTACTTATTTATGAGACCAATGTGACTGGATACTTTTCCGAGAGTTCAGTTTTGCTTCCTTCTCCAAGTCTTGTTCACCCTTCCCATTTCAAGTAGAACTCTTTTGCTTCAAGAGAGGTTAATAGTAGAAGAGAAAGCAGAAGCTCTTCTGGAATTTTGTACACAGCTAAGCTCACACGAGACTAGGTATCCCCAGAGAAGAAGGGGAGAAATGGGAGCACATTGAGAAGGAGGGCAGTGAGCTTTCATCCTGGAGTAGGAAGAGGTTTGAGACTGATGAACTTCATCAGTAGCAGGGAGCATGGTACCCCTCAGTACCAGCCTCCCAAGGGAGGAACAAAACTCAGAAGGGGTGATGCATGGTGCAGCTTGGAGGCAGGGGCTTCCAGTGTGCCAGAGACTTTCTGAGCCCCTGGAGTAGAGCAGAAGCAGCGGAACCACCATATCCTGAAGGGCCGGGAACGTGGAGACCTTCGTGGTATTCTGTGTCCTCCAACATCTCACGACTGGTGGGACCTCACTGATGTTTAGAGCTGTGTAAGATCCAAGGACCTTCCTCTGACCTGGGGGTGAAGACAGCAGCAATGACCACAATGGGCTTTTCTTCTGGTTACGGGGATGAGCTTAGAATTTGACTTAGTTGATTTAGAGAAAATGGGGAAATGTGCTCTTTCATGTGCTCAGTCCAGGGGATTGGTCATTGGCTACACTCTGTCCAGTCATTGCCCCTTCCAGAAGGGTCCATCACAAATAAAACCACTGCCATTTTGCCTCGACAGGGCTGAGTGCATGGTGTGAGCCTGCCTAATAGACAATTTGTGACACAGAATTACTAAACATGCAGAATTTCCACACTCCAGGTTTTTGATATAGAAGGTTTTTTTTTTTTTTTTAATTGTGATCCTAAGTCTAGGTTAGAATAAAGCAGCCGGTTGAACTTGTTAGCTGGGATAGGTTTGCTTAGTGGCTTAGCAGCCTATGAGCTGAAACATAGGAAATACAGATGGCAAGAAGGAAAACAAGTGGCTGAACAATGGTTTGGATTTTGCAATGAAGTTAAACTTTCTATTTGCTGGCCTGGTTTGGGGTGAGCATTTATTCATTATTCATCAGCATCTACTGATTTTATTCTCCATTCTGATGGTTGCTCATGTAGCCACGAACTAAGTAGAAACTGCTACCGTGAGAGCTATGACTATTTATTACCTTACACTGCCTGGCCTTGACCTAGGAACATAAACCCAATGGTGGCAGCTCTCTATTTTCTACCTGGAGGGTTTCTGCACGTAATAGACAAGTGTCCCTGAAAATGCAAGGAGATTGGAGATCTTTTCTTTGGAAGCATCTAATATTGCATAAGTGAATGTGGAAAGCTTAATGGCACAGAAAAAGCTTAAGGAGGAGGCTTTCTGTCCAATCTTTTTTTTTTTTTTGTTTCACTAAGAACATCTAGGAGATCAAATATGATGGGGAATAATACACATGTTCTATCACGCACAAGTTTAGGCAATGAGCTTTCTTCTCCAGGAGGGGATGGACGTTCATCAACCTTCTCCCCTGCCAGGAATAGTAATAATCAAACATTCTTATTCTCTGGTCATCAACTAAGCACATTTGCATGGTTGACCAAAATTTTTTTGGTTGTTGTTTGTATGCTTGTATGTTTTCACTAATTCATTTTTTTTCAGAAGTAGAAGACACAAATTTGCCCCATTTACACAATGCTTTGATGTTGGCAAATGAGTGAGCCACAGTCTAGGAAATGAAACAAACAAAAACGAACAACACTAAGAAAATGCCATTCTAAATGCAGAGAAAACAAGTGGTCCCATTTGAGGGTGGGAAATGACATTGGCATGTATTAAGGAGGTTACATGCCAGGCACTTCATATACTAATTCATTTAATCTTCATCACTACTTTATGAGACAGGCATCAATGTAGCCATTTTACAGATAAAGAAACTGAGTCTTAGAGAGCTTAACATGTTGTCTAGGATCTACTCTGCCATATTGCCTCCAAGACTTAGAAATTCAAACAGAGCAGAATTGCTGCAGAAAGAGAGGGGCTGAGCAATCTAGAACTACAGAACTGGTAAAGAAATGGAACCCACAAATTTAACAGGCCAATTTTCTGGTCAGATAATGAGACAGAGCCATGACAGTGCATCCCTAAGCATGGTCTAAATTGTTGGGTTTGAGAAATTCACAAGAGGCTTAAAGTATAATCACTTTCTCTTGCTTTATTTAAGTCATAAAAGAGATTAACATGTACTGTGCTTAACTGAAATTACAGGGGCAAAGCTAACAAGAAGTAATTTTCTTTTGACAGATTCCCTTCCTTATTCCTCCACTCACTCCAGATGGAGGGAAATGTAAACTTTATATCATAGGAATAAATGCCTATTGATTGATTAAACGTTGATGATGGCGCTCTGTCTCCATCTGTATATGAAAGTGGCTCTTTTCAAAATTAACCCTTTTATGGGTCTGACACATGCTATCAGGCTGCGTCCTGAATTTTGGAAGCCAGACTGCCCACAGCTGTGCAATTATGTAAACTAGGCTATTTTCCAGACATCATTTGCATGCAATAGTAAAAAGCTACTTTTGTAGTTTAGTTTAGATACAACACACATGGATTTACTGTTACTGACTTCATTTCTTTGGATGCACATGATGCTTCATAATTCTCTGGGACTTTCCTCTTACTTCACAATAAACAGATTTTCCCTGAGTACCAGTTGACCATAAAGGAGTTCCCTATGTGGTCCAAATAATCATCTCTCACTTAAGAGGTTTACTTCTTATCTAAGTGAAAATTTTGGCCTGATGAGAAAGACATACTGTATCCTCCTCCTTGTGGTCTGAGTGGAAATTAAATGAGGGATTTGTACCTATTTTGTTTTCTTTTTCATCCCAACAGCAGCTTTTCGTTCATTTGGTCTGTGATTTGAAAGCACGGGAATTGCTGCTGGTTTAGACCTGCAGTTCATCCCACCCAGTGCCTTGCCCTTTGACAGAGATCCTAGGGTTAAGCTAATGGGTAGACCTGGTTCTGCTGGCATCAATCTCTAGAGGCTAGTGACGGCATCCAAAATACTCATTTATCATTCAGCAGCAATTTATTGAACAGCTACCTTGAGCAAGGAAGGCATAGCTATGCACCGTGGGAGACCACCAAAGCGTGTGAGACAAGATCCCTGTCTTTTACGTTTAGTAGGGAAAATAAAATGTGCATCCACAGACCCAAATACAAGGTAGATGATAACATTGCTATGAGGGAGACTAAATGAAAGTGGAAGGGGGAAGGGGTTCAGATGACGGAGATTTAATATAAGGCCATATATTATGAATATATAATACATGAATCTATCTAAATCCTTCATATATATTTTCCTAAGCATCTGTTTTCTAAACTGAGATTTCCTTTTATGGACACATGGCATATTGGATGATATGTCATAAATTATTTTTAAACACTCTGACGTCAAAGATTTAGGAGAATTCTTCTTTGAATAGCTTCAAGTCTATACCCCTTATTATTGTAATGAAATTATTTAACAGAATCTAATATATAGCCAGATGCTGACAGATTGTAGATTCCTAATGGGCTGTACATACAGGACTTCAATGGCCGTGAATAAAGTAGATTAATGTGGAAAGAGGTACCATTAGGTTAGCAAGAAGTATGACTTTCTAGGTAAGATAAAATATTGGGTGCCATTTCCAATTCTGCCACTTGTTCACTGGATAGTCACTTAACTGCTCTATATTTCAGCTTTCATTGCAGTAAAATGCAAATAATTAGATTTCGGCACACATTATAGGAAATTAATGGTAGAAAAGGTCGTTAGAATCCTTATATTTAAAAAGCATCATTTGGTCAATGTTCAGGTATAATAAAAGGAAGATAAGTTAAAATATTCTTAAAAGTAACATGAGTAAATCAGTTAAAATGTTTTAAAAAATTGTATCACTCATGTCCAGTCCTTGCTCCATTATTTAATTCATGCTTTTGCCCTTTTTGAAGTGTTTCGTTTTCTTTGGAAGAAAGTTTACATTGTTTTAAAGTCTTTATAATGCTCTTTGGACATTCCACCTTCTGTTGGCCCTGCCTTTGTTGGCCATTGATGCCCTTTGAGCTCAGACGTGCTTTCAGGAAGGAGAGAAGACTCTCTCTGCCCCTAAGCCGTACAGTTTTCATGATGAACAGATCTGTTTCTGAAGATGACCTGCTTTCAGCATTGCTGGGGAACCCTGATTCAAAATCACATTCAATATCTCTCTGGCTTTGAAGTGAATATTATGATTCATATTTCCCCCCGAGTGCATGCTTTTGGCACAAAGCAAACTTTTTTATGGGCCCTTTCAGGTTGGCAGCAAAGAGAAAACAATCTACCAAGCAAATGCCTGCAAGCTGTAGTACCTTTGGGGTTCCAATCAACAGTTGCTTGACTGGAAGGTGGTTCTACAGCAAATTAAGAAACAAAGTCTCATGGCAAATTGATTGGATGCTATGATTTCCAAGAGTTAAGAGAGTAAAACCTGCCAGGGCATTGAGTCCTCTGGATGAATCCCCAGTCAACTTTAGTCTCAGCAGATAACCTTTGCTTTTTCATGTTTCACCAAGAAAATGGAGGCTATCAGACTGTATCACCCTGAGGTCTGGGGAAAAGAGTTCCCTGTCTTGCACTGTTTTAGATGTGGGTCCCTCTATACAGGGCATGACTCATGGGAGCTAAGGGGACATGCCCACCAGAGCTCCCATCCCACCCTCTAGACTGTGCTATGAGTCCCAGGACCCCAGAATTCCTTGTACTGATTGTCACGAGCCTACTTGCAGGGCCATGTGGGTTGCTTCCCAGAGTCCTTTACCCCAAGAATGGATGGACCCATTGGGTTTGCATCTTTAGGCCCAAGGAGTGACCAAGGAACAGCTGTTTGCAGAGGGATGTAGACAGAGCTTGGGCACACAGGCTTGGGTATCTATACATGTATTTGTCAGAATCCTTGTGGTGCAGAAGGGGGCCAGTGGTCGGGAGAGAAGGGACTTGGGACATGGGCTGGGTGTGTCTCTCCCCTGCCTCCATGTTCCACACTGGAATCTGAGGAGCCCAAGATCCTAAATTAGAACTTGGCCTCCTAAGTTTAAGAAGGAAGATCTGTCAAAATAGGAGGATAGAGCATATTTAACTATTTTTTGGGCTTTGTTTAAAATGCTTAAATATTCAGACATAAGATATGTGAACATCTGTTTGTAATCTTGCTCAGGGTTTGGAAAATACTAGGGGTGGGACACTACCAGATATGAGTGTCCTCAATGTCCTTACGTACTATGTGAAGTAGATTGGAACCTCTTCTTCCGTCAGTCTCAGGATAAGGTGCCTCTTTTCCAGTTTAAGGTCTACTCCTTGATTCCATCTCCTCATATAATTTCTAGATCTTGTGTCACAAATTGTTCTCCTCTTTCTATTGGCTCATTTCCCTTACCTCATTGATAAGATTGGTTTCTTCTGTCCTTAAAAACAAAACAAAACACAAACAATATTCAATGTACCCCATAATATGCTAGTTCTTTCTTTCCCCTCATAACCAAACTTCTTGTTTGTCTACAGTGTTTTGTCTCAACATCTTCACCTTCCACTTGTTACTCAACATTCATCTGGTTTCTGCTTCCATTGGCCATAAACCCATTGGCCGCTTTCATGTTAATGAATTAGCTGATAAGGAGTTCTTTGGTATATTTGATTCTGTTGATCACCTCTTCTTCTTGAATCTTGAATTCTTTGGCTTTCCTGACACCACATTTTCCCGATTCTTCTTCTATGACCATTTCTCTTCTGGACCTCCCTCAAAACTAAATAGAGAGCTGTTTCCAAGGCCTGGCTCCACCACTTACTGCTGGGGCTATTGAGTTAACCTCTCTGGGCCTGGCTGCCTAATCTGTCACACAGAGGTTACAACAGTCCCTTCCTTGGAAGGCTGTGGGAGGATGATCTGAGGTGATTCTACCGAGTGCCCTGCCCTCTCTCCCCACCACTCAGCGTGAGTCACCACATTCCCCTCTGCAGTGTCCGGGCCTGGGTGACTTCCCCCATTTGGGCACAGTGCTGGTGATTAGCCCAGCTGCTTCCACCTCGGTGGGGGGGGAGTGTCACACCCACCCCATGGAGCCGCGGTTCCTTCCAGAACCACTGCCCCAGTGCCCAAGGCCTTCCTCACTCCCTGATGGCCACCAGCCCATGTGGGGTACGCGGGACGGCTGCACCTGCATCTTACGGAGGCTCCGGAGGTCCCCAGGGGAGATCTGATGCTCCCACTCGTTCTTCTGGTAGATCTCGCCTAGGTTGTTCACCAGCTCTTTCTTTTTGTCCTTTACTGAACACACTGGGCATCTCCTTCTTGAGGGAGCTGATGATGTAGGCATGGACCTGGGAAGACAGGGAGGGGACACGTCGTGTGGGGGACCTGCTGCCCACGGCTTCATGACAAGGACATGGTCAGGAGGGGTTCAAGCTGGTTAACAGTAATATTGTAATTTTTTGCAGCAATAGCAAAGAAGACATATCAATTCTAAGGGACTATAGGTAGGGTATAAAGAGGTATGAGATTTTCCCTATTGGGGTAATGAAAACATTCTAAAATTGACTGAGGTGATGGCAGCACAATTCTGTGATGCAAATGAGAGCCACAGAGTGTACCCTTTGAATTGACTGTACAAAGCATGGGACTGTATATCACAGGGAACCCAGTGGTGGAAGATGGACTGTGGTTAACAGGACAAATAAGAGAATGTTCTCTCATGAACTATAACAAATGTATAATACAGGGTGTTAATAATTGGGTGGGTTGGGGGAAAATACACCAAACGTAAGATATGGGCTATAGTTTGTAGTAATATTTTGATGATGCTATTTCATAGTTTGTAACAAAAGTTTCATAACAACGTAAGGTGGTGGTGGTGGGATGGTGTATGGGAGCCCTGTATGATGATATACATGTTTATTTTGTAAGTTCAGAACTTTTACTATACACTTATTGTTTATGTATATTTATGTATGAATGATATACTTCAATAAATTTTATTTAAAAAAAAAATGAGCTCCAGGGCGCCATTCTATGTTCACTATTCTTCTTAATCTAGAAATTCTCAACCACGTGCAGTGTTTGTCTCCTATATGATGAGAATGCAAATACCTATTTTTCTAGCTTTAATATCTAATTTTAACCTTGAACTCATATATCTTGAAATTGAAACTTGAATCCATATATCCCTTGAATACTGGCAATCTCTAATATGAAATGCCACCAAATCCAATAGTTTGGTCTGGACTTATCATCTTCCTCGTACCTTCTGCTCATTCTTTGTTCATTTTCCCAAGACCTGGGAGTCTCCCAGGTTTCTCCATCACTTCTATTATCAAATCAACAGCTAAATCTTGAAATCCAACCTTGTAAATGGTTCTCAGATCTGTATCATATTTTCTGTCCCTATCAGTATATCACAGATCTGCTGTTATTTCTCCAAGTTGGGTCAGTATCTCCTATTGCCCCTCCCTACTTTCAATCTTGCCCCAATATTGTTTGTCTGTATTTTTCCACCAGAAAAACTGCTCTAAAACATTATCTGATCAAGCCATTCTCCTCCTTAAAAACCATTGACAGTTACAGAATAAATTCTAAGTTTGGTAGTTTGGCACACACAGCCTTCTATGATCTGCCCACTGCCTAGGGCTTCCTCTCTGTCCCTGGCTACCATCTGCATTAAAGCTGTACTCCAGTAACACCGCTTTACCATGCGGCCCCCAGCTTCAGCACACCTTGAGTCTCCACACTTAATGCCTTTCCCCCAATGTTCTCTCTACCTGAAACACTTTCCCCAGCTCCTACTTCTCCTTCTAAATTCAGGCCCCAAATCACCTCCTCTGGGAATTCTCTCCTGCCCTGCCATCTCCAAAGGCTGAGCTAGGTTCCCCACTTCTGTGATCCCATTATTTCCTAGGAATGCTTCTCACCATGTTGTATTGAAAATACCTATTTATGGATAATTCCTCTCACTAAATTTAGCAACTCAAGAACTTGGGGTATACCCAACTTATTTGGTGTCCTTAGCAATTCCACACAGAAGGTATTAAATATGTGTTCAGTAGCAGCATCCTAATTTCCATGACTTCATAACATTTGTACCTTTTGGTGTGCAGAGAAGTCCAGGTCCCTATCGACAGAGGCAAACTATTCCTCCTCCACTCTCCCCTGTCCAGCGACTTTAACCTGCACAAATGTTTCCAGTTCTCCAATCACAAAGACACTTTGTCATGTTGTACCTGGTGGTTCAGTTGCATGGGCCGCACTCCCTGATCTTGAAGGGGTATTTATATATAGGGTTGTTAGGATAAAGTTCAGATTGACGTACTGAAGGGCTGTTGCCTTTTGGTTTTCAGGAGTCTAAGGTGTGTAAAGGTTGCGGGAAAATGAAAATGGGCAGTAGTCAGTTTGCAGTACCAGGTACAGTACCTGGTGAGACATACAGACATCGTTCCTGTATCCTGGAAGCCTGGCGTGTTATACGTGGTGACTCAGCACAGATGGTATTTTTTGGGAGCTTATATTTGAGGATGAACATGTACAAGATGCAAATGTGAAAGAGTTTCTTATGTACTTAGAGTGAAATCCAAACTTTCACATGGCCAAGAAAGTCTTGCAAACTCTCAACCACTGCCATGTTCTAAGATACTTCCCTTCCTCCCGGTCAACTGTGCTCCCATCTCACTGGCTTTTCTCACTCTTTGTTATTCTTCTCACTAAATCTGCACTGGGATTGTGACTGAGTTGACCAATAGAATATGGAGGAAGTGACCCTGTGCCAGTTCGGGGCCTTGGCTCTAAGAGGATTGGCAGCATCCTCCTCCTCCCTCTTGGAACTCAGCCACCATGATGTAGGAAGCCCAAGCAGCCACGAGGAGAACCAAGGACCCTGGCTGACACCCCTGGCTGAGTACCCAGTTGACAGCCAAACACCAACTTTCCTGCCACATGTATGCGCCCTCTTAGAATGGATCCTCCTGCTCCAGTTGAGTTGCCCCAGCTAACAGCACATGGAGCAGAGATGAGTCGTCCCAATGAGACCTGCCTACGGGGTAAAACCATGTAAATAAACTATTATGTTTTAAGCCAGAGTCAGCAATAGACGGAAACATCCTCAAACCTCCCATGCTCTTTTCTGCCTCTGGGCCCTTGCAACAGGTCCTTTTTCTGCTTAGAATGAGTCTTCCCTTCCTGTCTACCTGAAGTGGCTGCTCGTTTTCATCTTTGTCACCTCCTTACAGCTCACCCTAAGAACAACCTATCAAAGCTGGTTTTCTGTTTTAATCCCTGACCTGCCCCTTACTGTTTGACTTTGGGCAAGTTACTCAACCTCTTTGAGCCTCAGTTTCCTTAACTTTAAAGTAGGGACAATGCTAACACCTTCCTCCTACTACTGTGGAGGGTATTAAATGAAATAATGTGTGTAAAGTACCTAGTGCAAGGCCTGGCATTAGTACAGGCACTTTTAATCAATAAGAGCGTGACTGGTCTCATCCTGAGACAGCATCATCTCGGGAATCATCTTTAGCTTCCAGATCCTGATAAAGGAAATATTTATGCATATTGGGAAGAAAGCGATATGGGCGGCTCTTACAGAATTAGTTACCCTCGGATGAAGATAGCAAAGATTCCTTTCTACAGACAGTCTTCAGGCTCTCAAGTGGTTTTTTGACTGGAGATGAAAATGGTCTTGTCATTAAGAGACC
This sequence comes from Tolypeutes matacus, assembly GCA_026826555.1. Taxonomy (NCBI): domain Eukaryota; kingdom Metazoa; phylum Chordata; class Mammalia; order Cingulata; family Chlamyphoridae; genus Tolypeutes; species Tolypeutes matacus. The sequence goes on from JAKSZT010054400.1 coordinate 7,167,293, forward strand.
CGTGTCTGGTGTGGGGTCATAATTCCGCTATTATAACCCTGTTCATCTCCTATTTGCACAGGGTTTGCCCAGCACGGAACAGGAGTGCCCGGAGAAGATAATGATCCTCATTTGTATCAGTTAGGGTCTCAGCCTGCTCCGAAATGCTCTTCATTAGGCCTGTAAGCTGTATTTATTTTCATTACTCTTGTACATACAGAACTGTTTGCTGCTGCCCTTTTCTGGACATTTCTCCCTGCGATGCTCTCACTGTGTGAGAAATGCAACTTTTTCTGTTTGTTTGTTTTCATGCCATTAATTCTGCTCTTATAAAACATATGGCTCTTGTCATCACTCACACCCATTTGCCCCCCTAGAATCCTGTCCGGCTAAAACACCTTCAAGGTCCCTTCTGCCCTTGAGATTTCTCTCGTCCCATGAGCTCTCCACTTGTTTTGGTGCTTTGGCCCAGTAGTTGTCATCTCACAGCGGTGCACACAGACCAGTGAAGGGTTGAAGCTTTTAGCAGCTCCATTTGGTGGGCATGACTCCTTTATCCCCCCAACACCCCCTGTTGAGTTAAAGAGAAAATATTTGCTTGGGAAAATGTTGATCTTCCCTTTTTAGAATGATCAGACAACTGATAAGTGATAAGGGATGTCTCCCAATTTCCAGGTTTGTCTGTCATCTTTGAGGAAAGGACATATCAACTCCATACACATGAAAGCCAAGGGCAGAGCTGCCTGGAAGCTGTGGCTTCATGTGTAGAGGACAGGAAGAAGTTGGGGTTCCAGAAGGTTCTGTGCTCAGGCCAAGGGAGTTGATTCCCTCCCAGGAACTGGGTTGGGAGCCAACACATTACTATTTCCCATCTCCCGGGAAGGCCTCTGTGTTCCTGATAATTGCCAATTGGCCTTGCTGAGAACAGCAGTGTCCCAGAGATCTGCTGATGGAGAAAAACTCCCCTTGAAGGTGCCACTGTGACATAGAAACATGTTTGGTATTTACTACCGCCCCCGTGCCCACGTGGCCTTCTTACAGTAACAAATGTAATTCTGCTAGTAACTGTTTTGGTAAATGAGTCATATTGTAGCAATCTTCATGAATCAAAGATAATTATATTTTTACTCAGCTAGCATTGGTTAAGAAAACTCTCTCATTCTTCAATTAGCTGGCTTTTCAATCTGGTCCCTATCTAGAGGGTTTTCTGCATAATTTTAACCTAGTCCCTTGCTTCCTCTCCCATGCCTTTTGATTTTCATGCCTCTCCATGTTTTCTTGAATATTCTTTGTCATTGTTCTTCTTTTTACATTTGTAGGAAACCACTGGGATGTATTAAGTAAGCCAGGCTTGCCTGGAGCAGACAGACAAAACAATCTTCATAGCCAGGAGAGTTATTTATAAACCATGGCATTAGTTTTTCATTCTGCAAAGAGAGGGTCATTGTCTACAAGTCATCTGTCTTCTACTAACTTAACATCTTCCTCCAAATGACCATGGAGTTGAAATTGAATTATCACTAATTAGGGCTCCTATTTCGAGCATCTGTACCAGATACTATTGAGAGCTTTATGTACAATTAGCTCCTGACACGCCCCATGACTTAACTCTTATTTTCTCCATTTTTCAGATGAGGAAACTGAGGTTTAGAGGTTAAATTACATGCCCAAGCACACCTAGCTGTGGTAGAACTAGAATTAGAACCCAGTTTAGATTTTAACAGTTCTTAAATGCTGCCTACCTCATAACTGTCTCTTATCCGTACAGTACAGAGCAACTTAAAGTCATTTCACTGCTCTTGCCCTGTTCTGGAAAGTCAGAATGAAGGTAGAATCAGCAAACTTTAGATCTAGATGAAACTGCAGAGACGGTGGGACTCAGTCACGGAATCAGGAGCCAGAGGGGAGCTGGGGCAAGAGGCGGCATTGGCCGGGCTTAGCCTTCAGAGATTTCGAGCTTTTTGGCAAGGCTTTGGGCCTGGGCGTCGGGTGGTTCCAGCAGAGCCAGGCCTTTCTCAAACTTTAACAAGCCTGCAAAAGTGCCGATTCCTCTCCATTAAGCCTGCGTGGGGCCTGAGAGCCTGTACCTCTAACCTGCTCCCAGGACTCCTGAGAGATTCTGCTTCAATTAGTCTGGGGTGGGACCCCGTCACGGGCATCTTTAAAACCCTTCACGCGAGTAGAGTGTGCAGCCCACACGCGTGCAGAACCGCTGTGCACGGCTCGTCTGCTGTTGTCCAGGTCAAAACTTCTCAGGTGTAGGTTCCGGGTCAAAACCTGGAACCTCCGGAGTCAGGTGGCTTTGCTGGGTCTCACGTCCTCCTTAGACTTCCCAAACACTGCTCAAGACCCCAAGGCTTGCCCTTCCACCAGCTCTGGGTTCGTGTGTGGGCTCAAAAGGCGCAGCCGGCCGCCTGCCAGGTGACCTTGTGCAAATCGCTCGGCTAGGCCAGGACTCAGTTTCCTCCCTGACAACAGGAGAGAGTTGAACCAACTGCTCGCGGAGCTCGGACACCCCCCGAGATGCAGGACAGGGGTCGCCATTCCTTCCCTGTGGGAGATGGGTGACCATGGGTGCTGCGGCCAGGCGGGGGTGTGGGCTGTGGGTGCTGGCTGAGTGGGTGGGGGGGCAGGGTGCAGGCCGAGGTGGGGGCTGCCCTTGGGCCTCCCTTCCTGGGGGGAATCCTCGGCACCACGTCGCCGCCAGCTTGGAGCTGGACTGCGTAAGGCCTCAGAACCCCTCTTTGGACAATCGCTTGGGCCTCGAGGAAGGTCCATCACGGAATCTTAAAACAGAGAAAACATCTGCCAGCCCCTCAGCCGTTTTCCAAGGTGGCATCAACACGGATGTGTCTGCGGAGGAGCTTCTTGATTCGATTCCCCCTCTGGGAACAGCTCCGACACCCGTAATTCCTCTCCTTGAAACAGATGAACCCATGGATGGATGTGACGGCCCGACTTTCAAGGGAATTCAGTATCATTCATGACGGATATCTGTGGAGAACAGGAAACTGTTTTCCCATCTCATTCACGTAATAGAGAAGATGAGAAATTAGCTGCTGGATGAGCAACCTGGGGGCCGTTCATTTTGTCACAAGAAATAAGGCTCTGCCAATGCTGGCACGTACCTGAGCCTGTGCCTCGGTGGGGACATCCAGGCTGTGCTTTCTCCTTGGAGCATCTCCTCACCCGCCCCCACCTGCTGCAGGTTTTCCAGGCCCAGAGACATCTGAAGCTGGGGGTTTGTGGGGCCACATAAAGTTTTACTTTGGGGCAAGCATAGAGAGCCCCTTCTGCAGCCTCCCCACAGCTCTACGGCCGCCAGTCTAGGGTCTAGACTCTAGAACCTTGGATTTGAAGGTCCGTGGTCAGCAGTATCAGGCTCACCTGGGTCCTCCTGGAACTGCAGCCTCCTCAGCCCAGCCCTGGGCCTGAATCAGAAGCTACAGTTTAACAGGGTCCCCAGGTGATCTCCATGCACGTTAAAGTCTGAGGAGCACAGATCTAAAAGAGCTAAAATGTGATCTGTAAATCCAGGAGACGGGGAGCCTGGGATAGCGCGTTTCACCTGGCATAGCCTTCCACCTTGAGCCTCCCTCGGTCTATCCTGTGCTGTGCTCTGGGTCGCTGCTCTGTGAGAAAGGGGAAATGGCTTGAGCCCGGTGATTGGCAAGGAAACACTTCCAAGAATCCATGTCGGTAAAAATGCCCCGATGGACTTGGAGGCAGGGAGCTCTGAGCCCCTCAAATACAGAAGGAGACGGTAAGCCTTAAGTCCTTATGCTTCCTTGACTGCTGCCTTTTGGTTTTGTGCTTAATGCTGTAAGTGATGGGCTGGGGAAGTGCTGTGGGGAAAATGGGAAGAGCTTGGACTAATGTGGCATTCGAGTTCAAGGTGAGGGTTGCTTGCTGCACGCAGGTTTTAGAGAGAGCCGTGAATTTAAAGATTTCATGTAAGCTGCACCCAATGTTGCTGAAACTTTCCTTTCTTGCTCTTACCTTCATTTTGGAGGCTTTGGGGATAAAGAGGGGGGAACCTGGTCAAGAAACAGGCCTGGCAATACAACTGGAAGAAAGAAAGTATAGTCCAAGCAAGCGTTGTGTGCTTGTGTGGTGGTGGTGTTTAATGTTTAGAAAACTAAAGAACAGGAAATCAATTATGGGGCCTACCTGAATTTTATTTCCTCACCCAAAACCAAATTACTCAGCAAACTTATCGCTTGCTATTGCAGCCTTGGGTATTAAAGAAAACAATCAGGCGGGCAGGATTAATCTCTGACAGCTGCCTTATCTTTAACTTGCACCTTTGTTATTTTCTGATGAGCTTCTCTTTTTTTGCTGCCACGTTGTACCATACCTCACTGGTTCCTTTCATTTTATCATCAGGCAAGAGCGGAGGACCTTTCAGTTTATTAAAAAACCTTTATTTGTGAAGAACAAAGAGGGGGGGAAAAGGCAAACAATGAGGTCAGACAATCTCCTTCCTGCCAGGAGTCACTCACCTGTTATTTGGAGTGTTATCAGTTAGGGGGGACTTGCATGGTGGAAAATGAGGCCCTGACAGGCTCCTCAGTTACTCACACACACACACACACTCATACCCAAATCTGACTGACGTGCATCAGCCTCCATTCAAGGTCTTTGGATAGCAAAGCTGAAATGTCTTCTTTTTGTTTCTAAGCTTCTACAAAGAAAAAAAGATAGCCTGTCCCTCTCTCCACCTCCTGGCCCTCCCCACTCTCTCCTTCAGTGCAGTTGAGGCTCCCGTAAGGGATTAAAGTCACATAACTCCGTCCTGTGCAAGCCGGGAACAGCTTGGTTGGCCACCAGGGATGCTGTCCTATCTCCTAGACTTCTTACTTGCTGTCATTATTCTTGAGCATCAGTGGGGGCGGCAGTTTTTGGCACATGCCGAGTTCATTGTTGAAGGTCAGTTGAAGGCATGTGGTGATTTGTATTATTTGGCTCCGTTGATTTGGAAAGAGCATTACAAATTCCCTTATCTCTCTGTTCCTCAGTGTCTTCGTGTCTAAAACGGGAGGCTTCCACGTGGTGATGCTTAAGACTCCTGCGAATTCTAATAGTCTGGATTCTTGGCTCCTTTTACAGCAGAACGACTTCCAGATAGGAGCAGGCTTAAGCTGGACTTCTGTGTTTGCCACTAACTGGTGCTGTGGTCTTGAGCAAGCTGCTTAAACCTCTCTGAAGACGGAATGAGATATTCTCGAACGTCTCTTGGATCTATGATTCCGTGATGTCCAAAGACAGAGCATTGATTTGTTGTGGTAGATCATGTAGAGCAAATCAAAGAAAATCAAGGTTCAGGTGAAACCTACTGCTATGTCCTCCATCCGATAGGCAATGCATATTTATGTATTAAATGCTGCCCAACAAATGACCACAAACTTAGTGGCTTCCAATAACACAAACTTATCTCCTGGGTCTGGGCAGGGTTGACTAGGTCCTCCATCCAGGGGCTCACCAGGCTGAAATCAAGGTGACAGCTGGGCTGTGCTCTCTTCTGAGGCTCAGGGGTCCTCTATCAGGCACCTGCATTTCTAACACTAAGGTCCCTGTTTACTTGCTGGCTCTCAGCTGGGGATTGCTCTCAGCTTCCAGAGGCTTCCCACAGTTCCTTGCCATGTGGCACCCAAGAGCAGTTCACAATGTGGATGTTTGCTTTCTTCTAGACCAGTGGGAGAGCAGTTTTCTGATGCTTCATCATCTTTTATAAGCACCTCTGATTAGATCAGGCCCATCCAGGATGATCTCCCTTTGGATTAACTCAGAGTCAGCTGATTAGAAACCAGACCAATGGAGTCATAGCTTGTCATGTTCACAGGCCCCACCACACTCACAGAGAAGGGGTTTTCCAGGGCTCGCGCGTCAGGGCTTGGGAACCTTGGAGGTTGTCTTCGAATCCTGCCTCCCATCCAGTGCTTCCAAATGCCTTACTGCCATTTCAGGTCCACAACCTGTCCTAAATTTTTCTCCTGTTGGTTTGTGGTGGCTGCCGGCCCATCTGGTGTGGGAAACTGATTTTTCCGTTCACTTTGTTCTTCCCACTGAAGAAATAAGGGCCAGTGCTATCATTTGCCTAATAGCTACTTGGGAGAGCGGGAATGGCCTTCAGTTGTGTGGAAGAAGACAGCAGTGGGCATGGCCGGGGATGTGGGGGACCCAGTGTGGTGCTGGCCATCTCAGTCTAACAGGTCTTAGTCTGTGCCCTTGAACCTAATGCCTTCCCATTTCCCCCTGCCTCTCATTTCCTGTGTAACTGATCTCAATTTAGAAGCCCAAATCAGGCCTTCCACGTTTTTGACCTTGTTTCCTGTTATTTTGCCTCTCAGTCGCTCCAGATCCCAATCTCTGCGGTTCTGACCTCCTGGGTGACCTCACCCAGATTCTAGATTTCTCCCTTGTTAGCATTCGATTCCCCTGACTTGTGTGATTTGCTTTGGCATCTCAGTGAGAGAAGCCCCAATCCTTCCCCTAAGAAGGCTCTGGGGCCTGTGTGCCCCCGTCCTGGCCATACGCTCTGATGTACCCCCTAATTCCCCTGTGTCATCTCCCCTGCCTTCTGAAGCAACTTTAGGAAGTCACTTTCAAAAGGCATGGACTCCTGCCAGCTTCTCAGCCTAGCATGGTTCTGTAAACTCCTTTAAACTTGCTCATGGCCTCTGGACCGCGATCAAGACTTATAACCACTCTCTGGGGACCAATGTCCTGGCCGTACCAAGGGACGGGCTCAGCATCTACTAACAGAGGGCCCTTCCATCCCCGAGGGAGTCAGCTTCTCTCTTTCAATCTTTCTCTTTAGCTATATATATATATATACACACATACACACACACACATACAAGAGCCCACAGGCATGTTTAGCCATGTGCCTTGGAAGGTCACAACATGCAGATGTGGACCATGTATTACAGAGCTCCAGAGCTCTTTTACGGAGCGAGCCTATGTTTTAGTTCACGTCACACTGTCCAAAGGAGACAAGTTGACAGGGGAACATCAAAGGGCGTAAGAGTTCTTTCCAGCTAAACGGCACCATATGTGGTTGTGTTTATTTCATCTTTAATAATCAAATACAAAAGCAGCATTCTAAATGAAAACATCATGTTGTCTTTTTAGAATCAACTTTTTGAAAGTGGGAAAAGTTTAGTTTTAATGCTAAGAATTGGCTAACTTGCACTTCTGTTACAGAATATGTATCAAGGGATATAAAAATGACACCAAAAGGAAAGAGAAGATAACTTGGAGTTGTTAGCGCGGAGGAGAAAAGGCTGAGGTCAGCTTTGTAGTGTAGATGAAAGAGCCATGCGTTCGGACACAGATTTGGGCTCTTGGTGTGCACTCACTGGTTTTAGGGCTTTTTAACAAATCAAGTAACATTTTGTGGGCCTCAGTTTCCTCATATAAAATAAAGATGCTTGTACTAGAGTCATTCATTCATTTATTCCACAAGTATTAATTGAGCTACTACTTTAGCCTAGGGGCTTTGCTAGCCTCTTGGCATTTTAGAGCTTACCATCTCATATATATCATCCTGCATATCCTGAGATCACTTTCAGGTCTTTGTTTTTTTTCATCTGTTTTTACAGTGTTGGCAGGCGTAGCTTAATTTCCTTCTTACTGCCTTTACCACCTACGCACAGCAGCTCCTTTCATACTTGTTTGCTTGTCCCACTACGTCGTGAGGCCCTGGGGGGAGCGTAGCTTGGGCTCTCTGTGTACCCTTTCTTGTGTCTGACAGTATACTTTACCCATGACGAATGCTCACTAAAGGTCTTCATGGCATTTTCCTGCCTAATTATGGGAGTAATGCAGTGATCACTTGAGAAGATATCAGGCCTGTAAGGAGGCTGTTGCCATGGTCCAGGAGAAATGAGGGGACCTGAGCTAAGGAAGTGAAGGCGGGAGAGGAGGGCAGTGGGGAGGGATGCTTAGCTGGCAGAATTGCAGGGCTTTGATGCTCCAGGTCCTTTGAGGCTGCACCAGGACTGAGTGGGCCTCACGGCTCCTGCACCCTCCAGGGCCAGGCTGGGAGGTGCCCAGGTGGGTTGGCAGGGCCTGAGGAGAGCCATGTGGGGGCAGGTGGGTTGTGGGGGCACAGGAAGGTGGTGACGTCAGGAAGGTACAGGGCTGGGGGGTGCGGTGGGGGGTGGAGCACAGCAAGTGAGGGGGCAGGCAAGGGGTGGAAACCCGGGCATTCCCTGGCTCCTGCAGGACTGGCAGCAAACGGGAGGGGCCTTCTGGGGTGGGGCAGGATTGAATTCCCTCCTGGCCCACAAGTGTGAGGGCAAGGACCAGGACTGGGAGAAGGGAGGACGGGGTAGATTTTTAGGGCAGAGACCCAGTCGTGGAGGCATCAGATAGAAAGCCAGTTACGAGGTGGGGACCTGATGACAGATTACAGAGGAAAAGCAGGTGCCTGACTGCAAGAATAAAGCTGGGTTTGGTGTTTACCCAGTCATTCACTGGCTCAGTAAATATTTACTGCGCACCTATTATGTGCCAGTCACCCTGCTAGAGTGAGGGGGTGGGAGTGGTTAAGACAAGAAAGATTCCCGACTTCACGGACCCCATACTCTAGACAAAGGGGGCATATGATAGACGAATGAATGAATAAGGGAATATCAGATAGTGGCAAGTGCTATGAAGGACCTAAAACAGGATAATGAGATGGATGATCAGCAGGTGGGCCAGAAGGGCGGAAGAACTTTTGTGTTGCAACGGGAAGGCTGGGGTGTGGCCTGCCACGTGGTCTAGCTCAGGCCCAGGAAACACGGAGGGCCAAGGCCACAGGCCAGTGAGGAATGGAAGAGGGGCAGGTGTTGGAGGAGGGGCCGGGCTACAAGCTGAACCTGGAGAAAGAGGCAAGGACCAGCTTGCTGAAAGTCTTGTAGGGTATGACAAGGGATTCAGGTTTTATTCTAAGTAAAGTGGAAAGCCACTGCAGGTTTTAGGAAGGAAAGCAACTTCACGTTTCCCTCTGGCTGCTGTGCACACACGGAGCGGCCGTGTGTCTGTGTCTGCCTGCTTGTGTGTAGCGGGGAGAGGAGAGGAGAGGTTAAGGGTGTGAGATACTCAGTTACATAAGTGTTTAAAATAACTTTCTCTACCTAAGCACAAGAAAAAAAATTCCAGATTCTTGGTTTTGGCAACTTAGAGTTGTGAAAAAGTAGCCTCTGGTGCGGGAATCAGTCACAGGCAGGCTGTTAGATGGAGGGGCTACAAGATATATGGGTGGGGCGGGGTGGAGGAAGCAAGAAAAACACAAAGGGACTTCCAGATCCTACTGTTTAAGTTGCTGGAATCATAGTAGGAGAATTGGGCCTTTTTAAATCAGTCTCAACACAGTTTTCACACAAGCTGAATAAAATACTTCAACTTTTTATTGAAACATACATGCAGAAAAGTGCACTTATCTATGTGTACTGCTCGATGGGATTGCACGAAGTGGACACACCTGGGTAACCAGCACCCAGATCCAGACAGAACCCTGAACCCCATCCCCCACCCCAGCTTGCTTCCTGCTCACTTCTAGTCCCCTCCCCCGAGAATTCCCCCTTCCTCACTTCCAACTGTGTAGAGTAGCTTTGCCTGTTTGCGGACTTAAAATAAGTGGAATCACTGGATGCTATTTTAAAGTAGTTCCCAAAGCTATTTTGAAGCTTTTTTCCAAAATGACACAAGTTTGGAAAGAAGAAAACAAGGAGGAAAATGAAGGCAGGCTGTTGAATTCAGCCATAGTTCATCTATAAGAATGGCCCCTGGCGAGAACTTGTCCCAAAGCGTCTTTTAGGTAAAGGAGTCGTCTATCATTTGACTGCTAACCCCTGAAGTCTGCTTTGTCTTTAGAAATCTCTTTCTGTGGACTGCACTACTGAAAATCTGCCCGTTCTTCTGCAAGGAGAAATAAAACATGGCTGGGGCTACTCACCTGTGGGCGTCTTTAATTCCCCCCTGGATATATGGTACTGCCAGTTTTCACACTTTTTCTTTTTGCAAAGCAAAGCATAAGAAGATGATAAAAGGAAAGAAGCATGATATTATTATCATTTTGCAGATGAGGATACTGAGGGTCAGAGTAGTTAAATAACTGGTTCAAGATCACAGCTAGAAAATGCCCGAGCCATTTTCCTGGCTCTCAAACCCAGTCTCATCATCCCACACTGCCTCTTACTATATACCAGGCTATCTCAACAACACTTCCTCCATTTCCCTTTATCAATTCTAGTTTTCAAATACAGAAAATAAGAATAGATCTTTTTTTTTTTTTTTTTTTTTTTTTTTTACCGGGAGGTCCCGGGGGTTGAACCTGGGTCCCTCCATATGGAAGATGGACGCCCAACCATTTGAGTCACATCTGTCCTCCAAGAATAGATCTTTTTTTAAAAAAATTATTAATTTATTACCATCCCCACCCCCAACTGCCCCGTCCCCAAAATGGCTCCCTCATCTGTTTGCTTATTGTTTTTGCTCATTGTCTGCTTGTTGTTTGTTTGTCGTCTTTAGAAGGCACCAGGAACCCAACCCGGGACCTCCCATGTGGGAGGTGGGTGCCCCACTACTAAAGCCACATCCTCCTTATAATAGATAGATCATTCATTCATTCAACAAATGAGCCATTTCTGAGGATCTTTTATGTGCTCTGCAGTGTCCCAGTTATTGGAGAAATAAGGGGCAAATACAAAATGGTTCTTGCCCTTGTGGAACATAGAAATTAGTGGGATTGACATATTAATAAAGCAGTTACACAGCTGTAAAGGAGAAACTGAAAGGCACAAAGAAGGAGAGAGATACAGATGCTAGGAGAGACTGTAACGGGGATTTGGGATTTGGTAGCGCCAGGGATTTCAGAGAAAGCTTCCTGGGGAGCTAATGTTTATGAGCTGAGTTCTCAAGGTTGAGTGGGAGCTAACCGTGTGAAATGGGGGAAGGAAGGGCATGCCAGATACTGAGAAGACCATGTGCAAAGGCCCTGGGGTGGGAGGGAGAACAGTGGGCACGGGGGGTGAAAGAAGAATGGTGAGACTAGAGTGCAGAGAGCAAGGCAGGACAGGCTGTGAAATGCGGGGGAGAGACGGCCACGCAGGGTTTGTGAGCCATGGACCAGTAAGAAGCGTATCTCACAAGGATATTTTTTCATAGAATGGCAGGGGGAAAGGAGCACGGCCCTTGTATTCTAGAGAATGCTTTGCAGCTAAGTGTGAAGCCCCTTGGAATTAACATTATTTATTTCCTCTTGGGAAATATGTTCATCCCACACTGCTATCCGGAACAAAATTAAAAATAAACATCTAAACTAAATTAGGCTGCCTTAGAAACACTGATCATCTGAGCTAAATTGAAACTAAGTTGAGATGCTGAGTTCATGTCAGGTTAACATCACTGTGAACCTACTGGCAATTTAGCATATTCCATTTTTCAAAAGTGTTTTCAAAGCTCGTCGTGTCCATTAATCAAGAAGGCTTGTGTCACTTGTGTTAGTACGTGAGTCAGCATCTCTCTCCCTCATTCAGCACACGGTTGTTACAGGTTTGGTCTGTTGACCAGAATCCAGTGGTTCAGACCATATAATTTTGGGCAAGTTCATTTCTAGTCTATTGATTTCACACCATATTTTTGCTTTTGATGCACAGAGCAGGCAGCAGCCCCACATTATTACCAATTCTCAGCCTGTGGGTGGCAGACTCCTAGGAAGTCTCGAAACTACTACAGGGTAGTCTGAGACCCCATATGTACTCCATGTATTATGCTCTGACCGAATACAGACCAAATTATAAAAGGTGCATAGATGCTTTTGTGATTATGCATATTTATTATCTCTTTTGGTCATGGTTAATCGTAATCAACAGAGTATAACTGCTCAGCTGGGGGTGGTCCTTGAAAGTTGTTGACATTGAGAAGGGGGCCTCAAACGTAAAGTATGCAAAGCTCTTGGCTGAGGAATCGGCATATTCAGATGTGACAGATATTCAGGGAGCACACAGGTGGACCCCGTCGCCCTCACACGCAAACCAGCAAACTGAACCTGGGTGAAGCCATGATGGGCAGTGGTGGATGCAAAGGAATTGTTGATGGAGATTAGGTGAGGGAAATGCTACGCAAGCTGTTCCTGCGCCCACATCCGTGACTCAGGCTCCCTGCCTCGGTATGGGGTGGACAGACACCTGCACGCAGCATTAGCTGCAAAGCTGATGTGAGGCAGCCTGACCATTGCATCCAGTGGAAAGCTGAAATGACCTCCTAAGCTTGTTTTCTGCCAGATACCTCAGACATCCTAGGTGGTCAGTTTAGATTCTGCGTGAAGTCTGCTTCCTCCTGGTGGGCAATGGGTAGCTTGTGGTGTCAGTGGGTCCCCAACCTCAAACCTGGAAGATATTTTTAATGACCATCCCTCTAATCCTATGTACTTTGCATGAAATATTGCATTTTGCAGGAAAGACTTTTTTTTCCAATGCTCATTGCCTGGCAAGGTAGGATGCAGATGTTTTCATTCCCATTGTCAAGGGACAAATGAAGACCCTAGGGCCACAAGAATACGGTCTTCTGCTCAGGCAGCCCCCAGACCATGGTGACCCAGCCCTAACTGAGTAGGGTGGGGAAGGGGTGAGCAAGCAGCTAACCTTTGAGTGTCCTCTGCATACCAGGCTTTTTATGTGCTTGACTCGGGCAATTCCCACATTCCAACAAGAGTGGTAGTGTTTTTCCCCTTTTACAGTTGAGGAGACTGAGGCTGAGAGAAGCTAGGTGACTTTCTCAAGGTCATACAACTAGGATGTGAATCCTGGTCTCCTGCTCGGGCCTGGGCTCTTTCCTGGACATCCCGTGACCTCCCAGTCACACTTAAGCAGTGGAAAATCTACGTCCACAGGAAATCTACTTCACATGAAGGTTTTGGTTTGCTAGAAGAGCAGGTACCAGGTCCTTGCCTGAGAGGAACTGGGGAGCAATGGCAATTGGGGTGAGCAGGTGATGTCTCCAAAGCCCCAATATAAATGTGTTAGGCTAGAGACAAGAACGTGTTGGGACAGCCTTAGCTCAGATGTCCCTCCCCACCCAGCCTGCCTGCCCCACTGGCCAATGTGTGACATTAAAACTCTGGCTGGGATACCATCAACAAAATTTATCTCAGTTCACATTAATTTTAGCATGTGTGTACATATGTCACTCAATCTTTTTTCCCCTTGTGTGATTTTCAAAACTCTGTCATAAAACAAACAAAAACAAAAAAGGACAAGCCCAAACAGGTTGCAAATCATCGGGGTACTGATGAAGTCAGGTTTTCTTATTGGCAATCCTAATGCCTCCTGTTTCAGGATAGATGTATTTCTTCTCTCTTTTTCCTTTTATTGTGTCTTTGAAAATGGAGACTATGTTATCTCCTTGAGTACCTGAAGACTATTGTTATGACACTTCTTTGACTTTTCTTCCCTAAATACAATCATTGGCTCAATCTTTCTCTGAGGTCCAGATTTCAGCCTTTTAATAAACATCAGGAAAGCTGCCGGTGCTTATAAACCTCCTGGCAGGTGTAGGCTTTGATATTTGGCTGCCATGCTTGAGCTGGCCCTTTCCCATTTTTACTTCTTCTCTCTGCCTTTTTTTGCTAAGATCCATTTCTTTACTGCCTCCTCAACATCTTCCCAAATGGTCGTTGATGTTTGAGAGAGGTCAGAAAAATCCCCGGCCAGGGCTCTTGCCCATTGCTGAGCTTGCACTGATGCTAGCCAGCCCTCAGGGTGAGGGGTTAGGACACTGAAGCCTTGCTGGTCTTTGGGGACAGCAAGGCCAGAAGGGAAGGCCGATGTTCACAGAACACAAGAGTCCCCGTAATATCAACCATTACCCGGGGTGAATGGCTGCCATTCATGGGATTTCCACTCAGGCAAGTATTCTGTTATGTTGAGGACGAGTCATGGGAAGACTCGTCCTACTTGGGGTTTGGCATTTTGAGTAAAGAGAGTCACACGTCATAGATTACCAACTAGCTGTGTGCTCTTGGGAAGGCATTTAACTGCTTTGAACTTGTTCCTTTATAAATTGGAGATAAAATACCTACCTCAGGGCTTGTGAGTATTAAATGACATAACACAATTATTGACTTAATATTGGATCGACTGCGTGCTCCAAGTACTGTGCTGGGGGTTGGACGTGCAGACCTAGCACGAACTCGCCTTTTCACGGGAAGTTCAATTCAGATAGGAGGATGTCTAGTAAATATCTCACCCGATCTGGATGTTTCCCATGGGCTTTGGGAAGCATATAGTACTTGAACCAATAATGCAATCTGTAAAGTGAAAATGAATGAGGATACCCCAATGTATCTACATTGCCAAAAAGTTATAAATCTGAACAGAGAACATTTCTTCAGTCTTCTTATCCTTTCTGGCAGACGGAAATGCTATGTAAGATTTTTACCTCTTGTTTTAAGTATTATAATGAGTATTAGTACAGCTTGGAGATTTTTGAAAAATATCCTGTTGAGTTTTGATTAAAGTTAAACTATTTCACACACATAAAACACACACATGCACTCGAACCATCCTTCTTACTAATAGGAAAAAAAAAATTACTGTGACAATGAGACCATGGCATGAGCTTACCTGTGCCTACCTAGCTCTATTTCAGCGTTTGCGTGCCTCAACCAAATTGCATAGACCCGCGAAGCAAACTCCTGTGCATTTCATATAGTCAGACTGGATGGGGAGGGCGTTTGGGATCTGCAAGAGCCTGGGCACTGCTGGTTCCGCTGCCAGCTGGGCCTTTTGGGGTCTGCAGAATTGTCTGTTGTTGGAGCCAGGAACAGGGATTTTGTTTCATCTGTGATTTAGTTCAGACTTTCTGGAAGGCTTGGTGGAAGCAGCTATGCTTTCTTCCAGTGCGGTTTTGCCTATGAATCTCAGAGGGTTGCTCCGGGAATAGCTTGCTTTTGTTTACTCTATGTGCTAAGAAAGAGTTTACATCCTGTGAATTCAGCATTCAAGCTTGCTATCCAACGGCTTATGTTTTCTGTTTTTCAAATCTTATTTCTTTTGTCATTTTTTAAAAAACCCTGCAGTTTTAATAATAGCCTCAGTCCATTTCACATATTTCTATTTTCTTACTCAGCTTCAAACTCCAGCTCTACTTTAATAAATATGACCTTGATTTGGGGACCTAGTATAGTCTTAGATATGGAAGAGAGCTTTTAGGCAAAATTCTTTCCCTTTGGGTCATAGAGATGGGTGTACATTCTTGTGCATGCATTATAAAGATAGAATATGTCCCAACTAATAATCTATTGAAGTACATAACCACATGTGTATTTTACATCCTGCAAGGCGTGTAGATTTATAAGAACATTGTGACAAAGGGAAAGTGGTAGTCTTCTTTCATTTAAAAACTTTAATAAATAAATGGATGAATAATGAATAAGCATGTCATTTGTCTCTGCTCAAAAATTAATGAACTGTTCTAAAAGTATAGATCTGATCAATGAACTTTATAAATAGTGCATTAATATTTAATGAGCTGGATTTCTATAAATATGAGGACATGGTCATTATCAAATTTTTTAATTTTGAAAGAAGACCCCAACACAGAAAAAGGTTATGATTTATTCATTTTACTCCTCCTTGGTGTGTGTAGAAGTTCTCTTATCTGATAAACTCAGAGCCCTGCAGATGGGTCCTTTGCTGTCTTTTGCAGAGCCACAAAGCAGGGAAGGGGGAGTCAGGTGACCAGGCAGGGGTTCTGGGCATCGCAGACAGTGGCTGCCTCGTCCTCCCACCAAAAAGGAGCAGAATAGGATCAGTCCAGCTGTCCTCTCCTCTAGGAAACTCCCTGCAGTCCCATCCCCAAGACTGGCCCTCTTGGGGTCCCTATTGCTGCAAGCTCAGCTCCCGTGACACTTCACTCGACTAACCTGTCTACCTGTCCTGCGGATTGACTCAGGCACCCTCTCAAAAGCCGTGCTCTCCATCTCCACCCACCTTCCTGTGGGTGTGATGGTGATTTGCAGCCAGGACCCTTGGAAGAGGCTGTTATTAGTTAAGATGTGGACAGCTGATGCAGGGTGGGCCTCCACTCATGTGGCTGGAGTCCTTTACCAGCAGAAGACGTGCAGACACTGAGTCAGAAAAAGCCACGGGGAGGAGCCAGAAGCTGGAGGTCAGCAGAAACTGGGAGAGCGAGAATGCCGTCTGAGGGGAGGCAGGGATCCAAGCCTAGTGAGTCCCAAGGATTGTGGCGAGCCAGCGCCAGAACTCTACGGGCTGTGGGGAGAAAGCAGGGCCTCCCTGGTGCCTTGACATTGGACTTCTAGCTTCCAACCTGCGAGGCTGTAACTTCCTGCTGTTGAGCCAACACATTGGGTGGTATTTGTTCTAGCAGCCCTGGCAGACCAAGACACATGCCCTCGCTCGACTCCTGCACTCCCTGACGGCAGGGGCTTTGTCTTATTCGTCACCTGCACCTAGCTCGGTACCTGGGTCACGGCAGGTACCAAATCAATTTGTTGAATGCATGCGTTGAACTGAATGCTTCAACTGCACTTCACCAGGCAATGCATTGCTTTCTAGGCACCTCTGAAATTTCCTTTTCCATTAAGGAAATATTTGTCTAGCTGTAATATAGTTCACCAAGACAAATATTCTGAAAAAATTAAGTAAGACTGGCAAATTTTGGTGTCAGGGAAATATAGATTCCTCTTCAGTTTCAACTCTAATTCCAAAAACTCCATGTTATATAAAATTGCAATTTAATGCTAGGATTAGGAAACTCCTTTCTTTTGTGTTTCATGCCGAGAGGGAGAATTCA
Organism: Tolypeutes matacus; assembly: GCA_026826555.1. Lineage (NCBI taxonomy): Eukaryota > Metazoa > Chordata > Mammalia > Cingulata > Chlamyphoridae > Tolypeutes > Tolypeutes matacus. The sequence goes on from JAKSZT010054400.1 coordinate 7,184,081, forward strand.
GCATGGATCTGTGGTAAAGAAACAGCTTAATATAATATTTTTATTCACTTTTTTTTGAGCAGGTAATATGTCTACATTCTTTTATAATCAAATATTACAAAGAATTCAGTAAAAACCTTCACAGCCATTCTTCTGCACATATCTACATAGTTCTTCATCCTATCCCCTCTAGTTAGCTTTTTTTTTTTTTAAGATTTATTTATTTACTTTATTCATTTTAACCCCCACCCCACTCCCATTTGGTGTTTTGTGTCCATTTGCTGGACAATTCTCTGTGTCTGTTTCCTGCCATCTCTTCTCATCCTTCTCCTCCAGTCTTCACCAGGATTTGATCCTGGAGACCTCCGATGTAGGAGAGAGGCCTTGCACCACCTCGGTTCCTGGTTTTCAGAGCGTCTCGTCTTGTCTCTCCCCTGCATCTCTCTCCTGTTACGTCATCATCTTGCTGCATGGCTAGCGGGGCCTGGTGGCTCACCCACACACAGAGCCTGGCAGCCCATGAACCTTCTATATATATATTTTTTAATTTTACTGGGCGGTCCCGGGGACCGAACCCAGGTCCCTCCACCATTTGAGCCACATCCGCCCCCTCTAGTTAACCTTAAAAATTCATATTTTGAGTATATTTCTCATTTCTTTATATAATTACAAGCAACTATACATGTAGGCTTAGGCTTTTATTTTTCACTTTTTGAAATTTTAATTTTTTAATGTAAAGAAAAACATTTTCCTCATACACTAAGGTCAGACTTAGTGTACTAAGTACAGTCACTAAGTACAATAAATTCATATTCAAATTTAATTTTGCATTTTAGTTGGCTAAAAAGTGCAAGGATGAGGGGAGGAAGAAAGGTGAAGAAAATACAGTGGAGAAAGAGCCATTCCGAGGAAAACTAAAGCAAGCAAGAGGAAGCTAGAACACTGAGGAGGAATTCGAGGCTGCATTCGTGTCCATCACAGAGCAAAACAGCAAGAAGAAAAATCCAGAAAGCTTTTGTCAACCTTTGGGGACCTTCCTGGACTAGTGACTTTGTTTGTGGGCTTCTAAAATACAATAATTTCCAACAAGCCCACTGACCTTTTTTCAAGAACAGGTATGAATGCTGCTTCTCGTGTGGGCCATTATCTGTTGGTGCCACTCGTGTGGGCCATTATCTGGAAAGCAGAGTACACTTAAGTTTTAGCCCTAGAAGAAGCCTAAGAAATTAAACATCAGCTCATTAAAACTATGACAAAATAATGAGGTAGTAAAGTTTCTGATGCCAGAAGTATCCAGCCCAGGCTGGAGACTACTGCTGTTAAGTTTTGTTTTGTTTTGTTTTTTTTCTTAAGAGAAGGGATTTCAGGATTAGAAAGGAGAATGCAGACTGGCTTCTGTTAAGAAAGTATTCATTAATCTTAGCTCCTGCTGTGAAATGTAATGCTGAAAATTAAAATGTACAAAAGGCTGAAGCCATGTCATTTTCGAAAGGACTGTAACTAAGAACAAACCCATAAGGCCCAGGTAAGTCATCATTCTACTACTGGTGAGATTCACCAGCATTCATCTCTAGCTTTGATAGATGTTAAAAAATAGTAGGCTTAGAAAGGAGAGAGGAATGTGTGCGCCAACTGCTCGGAGAAGCCTGCACACCCCCGAGCCTGTCTCTGAGGTGTGATGCTCAAGTCACAGACGAACCAGGGGTGTGTCCTCTGTCCAGCACCAGATGGAAACTAAAGGGCCATCATTCATTGAGCAGGAAGAAGCTTTGAAAGTCTAAGATGAGGTGTCTAAAGGAGTCCAAGGTTTCAGTGTTTGTTAATATCACTATCATAGCTCAGAATTGTTGGAATTTGTTGGGAACAGTAGAACTCTTGGATGTGAGAAGATGGGTTTTTGTCCACATAAACTCTGAAGTGTAAAAGTTCTCAGGACAAAACCATTTAATATGTTTCTGTTGAGAACTTTCAGATACTTGTTTATGTATTTTCATGTAAGACTATATAGAAGAAGTAAGAGAGAAGACATTTATGTAGTGATAAATTGACGTGAAAGCTGTGGAGTTTGTATTTATGCATTATGATTGAGGGCATCTGTAGAATTTACTCAACAATATTTATTTATTACTTGAGAAGGCTAACACTTTTGAATGACTCTCCAGGGTTATTTTTACAAAAAAGCATCTTAGATAAGTGTTAAAGAAATTCAAGATTATAGATTAATGGTTTGCTTAACACGTCTCATCAAGGTAAGAATTTATTCTCCAAATTTTTTGCTTGAGACATAAAATGTTTTCTGGATGTCATGCATGTGAAAAGACAGTAGAGTGCATTTGTCTAGACAACCACGAATTAAGTAAATAAATGGTAGGTCGTATGGCACAATCATTGTCAAAAAATCTTTTCCTGAGGTGGCTACATGGAGAGGTAGTTTTTGACCATACAGGTTAGACATGCCCAGATCTGGGGTAGGATGGAAGGAAGAAGCATCTGTGGGGTTTCATGGCAGATCGGTTCCATGACTTGGAGATAGTGAGGTGAGGAGCAGTCCAGGAAGAGTCCACGGTTTCCTACGTAGGAGGCAGGTGAAGGTTTGTCCATATAAACTCTGACGTGTCTCTCCCTTGGAAGAAGATGCTGGTTGAGAGGAGAGGCTCATCTCTGTGATAAGTTTAATTTAGGTGGTAGTCAGACTGTGCATTGTGTAGGTTTGTACATTGGGGGCATGTATGGTAGTGGCTCGGAATAGGGTCTTTAGAATCAGACTGCCCTAGATTTGGGTTCTCCTCTGCCACTTATTAGCTGTGCAACTGTGGACACTTGTTTAATTCTTCGACTTGAAATAACATTTCTTCGCTGAAAAATGGAGATAGTAATAGTACTTCCTGGGTGGTTGTGAGAATAAAGGAGGTAATGTACATAAAGTATTTAAACAACTCCTGACGCAAGGCATGTGGTTGGGCCTCAGTTTATAGCATAAGGAGCCCATGAACATCAGAGTGTCCCTCATGAGGACAGGTGGTACCACTGGCCGTGCAGCTCAGGGAGAGCGGAAGAGCCAGGGTCCAGGACAGAGCTGCAAGCTTGGATGGAAGAAGAGAATGGTTGCTTCTGACAAAAAACTGTGGGAGAGGCAGGGTGATGCAGTGGTGAAGAGTGCCTGGGTTCGAATGCGAATTCTGCCACTTAATAGATGTGGGACTGAGACAAGTTACTTCTCCTCTCTGGGCTGCAGTTTCTACCTACCTTACTGGGTTATTGTGAAAAGGTGTCAGTCTCCTGGGTTTTGTGCGTTTAGAACAGTCCCTGGCATTAAGTTCTGGAGAAGTTGTTATTGTCATTGTTTTTTAAATCAGAGTGACATTTCTGTCTCACTTACGTTAGAGTGTAAATCTAGGTCTGCAGAGGTGACACTCCGAGTTGCTGTCATTGGGCGAATCATGGTGATAATCTGAAGATTTTTAAAAACAGCTCGGAGTGATGTTTTAGGCTTCGTCATGGGCAGGTGACAGGACATGGCAGAGGTAGAAGGGGCGTGTCTGATCATGCAGTCCACAGGCTTTCCGTCTGTTTTGGAGTGATTCAAAGACCCCCGATTGTGGCTGGATGAAGTGGACTTGGGGGCAGGGGTCCCACCCTGTCCAACCTCCGCTGTCTCTGAGTCAAATAGCAGCTCTGGAGGTGAGGGGTGGGGCGTGTCCTGAGACACACAAATAATAAGAGCAACGATAGTGGCTAGCATTGATGGCATGTGTCCTGCTTGCCAAGCACTCTGCGCCTTGTCCTACACATGGTAGTTCCTCTAATTCACAAAATCTTGTGAGATAGTGTTTTTAATTTAAATTTTAAATATGGGGAAACTGAAAGAGTAAATAAAAATTTCAAAGTAATTCAGGGAATGCATAAGCTGGGATTTGTACCCAGCTCTGGGGGACTCCCAAGTGCCTTATACTCATCCATTTGAAAACTACCAGGTAGCACCACCTTCTATAAGTGAAGAAACGGAGCCCATTTGAGTGTCTTGACAAAGGTGCTTGCAGAACTAGTTAGTGGTGGAACTCAAACCATAATGACTTCCTTGTTAATCATCACCTTGTAAGACCCACCCTAACTTACTCCAGCAAGTTCCACCCCTGCTCGGCTGTCTTCATTTTGCTGAATCCTGTGGCACTCTTGCTCTGTGGTCTGGGCTATGTCCCCAGGCATATGTGTGTTGCTATAGAAATTATATGTTCTATAATTTTCCCATTAAGTGTAAAGACCGAAGCTTACGTATTGAGCTAAGATGCAAAACACTTTGCAAAATGGATGCCTTTTAGCCTAGAAATTTTCATGATGCCCTCCTTTTCTGGGACCTAGATTTTATACCCTACTTTATAAACATGATGTATCTTCCCAACGGGAAAGTAAGACATTATGTAAACGCTTCATCTTCAGCTTGACAAAAAGTGCCATTTAGGAATGCAAATTAAAGGAAAAAACATATTGTGGGTACCCATGAAAATTGAGGAGGAGGATGGGGAGACTTGACTTAATATATGTTTTTAAAATCCTATATCTTTCTCTGTAATCAAAACACTGTGCTATTGACATTTGAAAAGAGAAATCGATCTGTGGAACAAAAGACAGACCATGGCTGATAAATATATGACAGTGGTGGTGTTTCAATGCAGGAAGTAAAGAATAGTGCTGTCAGGGGAGCAGATGTGGCTCAAGTGGTTGAGCACCTGCTTCCCATGTATAAGGTCCTGGGTTCAATCCCTGATACTTCCTGTATTAGTCAGCCAAAGGGGTGCTGATGCAAAATACCAGAAACTCGTTGGTTTTTATAAAGGGTATGTATTTGGGGTAGCAGCTTACAGTTACCAGGCCATAAAGCATAAGTTTCTTCCCTCACCAAAGTCCATTGCCACGTATTGGAGCAAGATGGCTGCCGACATCTGTCAAGGGTTCAGGCTTCCTGGGTTCCTCTCTTCCCGGGCTCATTTCTCTCCAGGCTCAGCTGCTGTGCTCTCTCCACAAGGCCAGCCGCAGACTATCAGGTGAACAGCTCTGTCTCTCTCTCCTGGGCTTCTGCTGTGTCTAAGGAGCCATCTCTATTCCTCTGTGTCCTTCTCCTGTGTTTACTTCCCAGGCTCCAGTATCAAAAACTCCAACCTCCCTTTCTCAGTGAGTCCCCAACCACCAAGGGGGCGGGGATGCAATATCCTACTGACGTGGCCCAATCAAAGCCTTAGCCATTATTTAATCAAGATAAAGTGAAACCTCTGAATCCAATATAATCTAATATGCCCAGAGGGACAGACCAGTTTACAAACATAATCCAATATCTATTTCTGAAATTCATAAACAATATCAAACTGCCATACCTACTTAAAAAAGTAGTGCTGGCAAAATCGGTATCTATCAGGAAGAAAAGGAAGTTGTACCCCTCCTTCACACCATATAGAAAAAAACCCACATTTACAAAATGGAGTAAGAATTTAAGTGAAGAAGGATACAAATTTTTAGAAGAAAACATAAAAGAATATTAATATAACTTCAGGCAGGGTACAAAGAGACCTTTTAAGCCTGATAACAATCTTATACGTGACTATCTTTTATTTTATTGGTTTTAAGACAAAAGAAGGGCCAATGATAAATTATATACCATGAAAAATATGACAGGGCTAACCTCCATAATATGCAAGAGCTTGTGCAAATTTGTAAGAATTTAACACCCCAATAGAAAAATGAACAAATATTTATGTGAGCATTTTACAAAGGAGAGAACTCAAATGACTGTGAAAAGATGTGCAATCTTCCTTGTCATCAGGAAAATTCATATAGATGTGCTGAGGTAATGAGTATTTTTTCACTCTCCTAAGACAAAAATGTAAAAATAACCCCCAAATCCAGTGCTGGCTAGGATGTGGGGGGGGGGGAGTGGTCTCATTTATTGCAGGTGGGAATGAGAAACACAGTAGGCTTTGCGGGAAACAATCCAACAACATCTGTTTAGATAAAAGACATGTTATTGACCAGGAATGCCATGCCTAAGAAGCTATCCTATAAGAATACAGACATTTGACAATTAAGGATATGCAAACAAGGGGATTTAAGCAACGCTGACCATCGTAGCACTATTTATACAACCTCGATGACCATCCATGGAGAAATGGTTGGATTGGTTGAGGTACACTCACCCCTGGAATATTATGCATCTATCATAAAGGATGGGTTAGAATTATATCCATTAACCAGTGTTTATGATGCATGATTACGTGAGAACACAAGTTGCAAAGAAATATATGTACTATGAACCCGTTTTTGAAAAAAAATGCATAAAGGAAAATCCCTGTTGGCTTAGAAATATTTGTATATGTTTATGTGGCTGTGAATAAGGATGTCTTTGACACTGAAAATTGGTTGGGAGTGATGCTAGAGCGAAGACGGGGAGAGAGGAGATATAAATCAATGAAAAAAGGGAATTCAGCCAAACTACAAACAATCAACGAGTCAATGCTAGGCACCCTTAACTATACCTACTTGAGACTAGGTGGTAAAGCCAGTTTACTTACAGGCTGTAGCTAGAAGACCCCTTTATAAAAGGTGCCTGCTGGGTGGTACCTGGGGATTGGTACTAGGCTCACCTACACAAGGCTTCTGGACATCCCGCCAGGGCTCCTAACGCCCCTTCTCTTTATCCTGCTCTCTCAGCAATCAGCATAGTGCTGTGCACAGGTGGATGTGCAATAAACTGGACGCTGTTGTGACGGAGGACAAGGGACAGCAGAATGCAGGAGATTGGGCTCCCCCTGAGCCGCGTGCTCCCGTGGCCTGCTGGACTTTCTGCCTGTGGCATCGCAGAGGGGCAGAGGAAAGGCCATTCCTGGACTTCCTCGCAATAGGTGTATTGATTCCCTGGACAAAAAGGGAATTTGGAGTTGGGAGAATTTCTGTGTGTGTGTGTGTGTGCATTAGCCACAAGATGCAACAGCTCTGGCTTTGTTTCCAGGCCAAGGAAACCCCGAGTCCGGGCATGCCTTTTACACACACACTGTAGCATTCAGTCCCAGGCCAGACAAAACTGGTGAGCGGGTGACGCGAGCATCGTCTTCATGAGGACAGCAGACCTGGATGGGGACACCATGCCTTTGGTGACGGTGTTGGAGCCCAAACCCCTCTCCCTAGCACCCACCCTACATGCTCCCCTCTCATCTCCTTCTCCACCCACCTCCACTCCCTCTTTGTGAAGTGGTTTGAGCTCTTTTGCTTGGATTCTTTTTATTATACATTTCAATTCGGCCGTCAGACAATATCGTCCGAAGAGGAGGGGAGAAAGGAAGAGTGCGGTAAAAAAAAAAAAAAAAACCGAAAAAATCCAGAGAAACAGTAGGGAAAGCATGACCTGTGTATACAGCAGTTCCTTTCAAGAGTTACTCTCCCGGAGAGGCACTAACGGTCGGCGAGTCTCTTGCTGGGTTTTGGCTCAGTCCTGCTTCCGCTCTTTTGTCGGGTCCATTTACCTCCTCCGGCCGGCTAACAAGACTTCCCAGTTAGGCAGCGTTCTCGAGTGGCAAAAGTGAATGCAAATGCTGGTGCAATTATGCCCTTCAGGCTCTACCAGACACGTGCCCACACGTACTCCTGCAAGTACACACACATACGTGCACACACACTGTGCATTATTGTCAGTGTTTCAACAAAAAATGAGTTATTTTCTCACAATTGTACAATACTGTGGCTAAGGGCAGGTGACGGGTTACAGTTTTTAACTCTGGGTAAGCTTTGAGGTACAGTTAAGCTTTGGGAAGATGATGTAAAAATTCCAGTTTCACCTCCTGTGATTGAGTTCTGAGTTGCCTGCACAAATCTCTAAACCGTCAGCACTCTGAGGGGCTCAGCAAAAGCCCCCGGTTTTCCTGAGTGTCTGTGCTCTTTCTTAGGGCAAATTACCATAAACAATGGAAATGTATCCCCTCTCAGTTCTGGAGGCCAGAAGTCCAAAGCCAAGGTGTCAGGAGGGCTGCTTTGCCTCCGAAGGCTCTGGGAGAAACTCCTTCCCTGCCTCCCCCAGCTTCTGGTGGCTCCAGGGGGGCGCTTGGCTCATGGCTGCGTCAGTCCAGATCCGCCGCTGTCTTTACGTGGCCTTCTCTTCCGTCTATATCTTCTCTTCTTACGAGACTTTGGATTAGGGCCAAATTAATTTGCCTAATCCAGCATGAGCTCATGTCAAGGCCCTCAATCGCATCAGGTACTGAGGATTAAGACGTAGACATGTCTTTTGGAGGGGATGCCATTCAACCCTCTGCTGGATCCAAAAGCGAGAGAAGGCATTTTCTTGCTTAAAACCCGGCCATTCTAAAACCCAGTGTAGAATTACAAATCCCTGACCATGACCAACAAGACTCTGCACAGTCTGTCCTTGTCCACGGCTCTCCACCGTCACTAGGTGTCCTCCAGCAATGCGGGTCTGTCTTCGGGTTTTCAAGCATCCCAAGTGCTTTCTGTCCTCAAGGTTTTGCCTAGAATTCCCTCAGCCCTTCATCTGGCTGGCTCCATTTCTTGTTATCTTCCAGCTTGAACGCCATCCTCTGTACTTGCAACTTTTTGATTATTTCCTTGTCACTCTTACAATTGGTTTATTGCCTGACTCTTCTCTGGACTAGAAGCTCTCTGAGCTATATCTTGGACCTTGTCCATCTTAATCACTGTTTTAGCCTCCAAATCTAGTACACAGTAAGCACCCAAGAGACATGTGTTGAGTGAATGAGTGAATGACTGAAAGGAGCTGTTAGTTTGAGAGATGCTCAAATGGCAGCCCGAAGCCGAACCTCATGCACAAGGGAGCAGTGTCAAAAGCTTGGGTCCTTAAGGCATAAAGCCATTTCTTATCACACATACTGTGGGGCTGTGGAAACAATTAGCAAGATGTTTAGAGATTGCACCGTATGTAGTGGGGTCATATCAGGGTTGGAAGAAAGTTCTCGGGCAGCAATGGTAAGACAGTGATGGGACTTTATTATTAAAGGGTGAAACTCTCCAACAGGCCCCCCCTTCTCCTTGCCATGTTTGACAGGAAATCAGAGGTTTGAGGGCTCTGTCTCCCGAGAGCTGCTAAGAAAGAACTGCATTAACCCTCTCAGAGAAAAGCATTCCTTTGCAGCAGGCCATTGGAAGAAACTTATGTGACAGGATATGGACAGGATGTTTCCTGTTGTCTTAGACTTTCATTTGACTCCCCAAAGCTGAGGACAGTAGGCTCTGAGCACGTCCACAGTATAAAGACATCGGCCAGTGGGCTGCCAGGGATCCCCAATGCAGGACTGTTAAAAGGCACCAGCACATCCTTGACCCTCATCCCCCCCACTCCTTTTAGCCTATTTAAGCAAAAATCCTAGAATTCATTAAAGAAGAGAATCTGAGGGTGTGAGGAGCCCTCCCAGTGGGGGGTGCTGGGGCCGAGTGGGAGGGGGCCCCAGGGAGAAACCGTCATGGAGGCGGTTGCTGCTAGAAGAGCAGGGCTGAAGCAAAGAGGTACTTCACCACCGGCCTCAGTGCAGGTCAGGGGCCAAGGCCAGGCCTGGGCTGGCGGGCGAGGACAGGCTCGGCGTTGGCCGAGGATTGGCAATCCGATGTCAGAACGGGCATTCTAGCTCTTGAAATGGATCTTGTTCTGGAGAGGGGAGGAAAGCGAAGGGATCTGTGGCCTGAGATGCTGTCAAGGGGAGGAGGAGAGGGGCTAATCCAAGGAGTGTGTTCAAAGGCTGTGGTTGGGAAAGGAAAGAAAAGCCGCCTCCTGCTTGTTCCCTGTGGATTTCAGTGCATCCAGAAAACCAATTAGGCATGTGAATAATAAGGTTTTAAAGTTTACTGTTTCGTATATAGAATAATGATTAGCCTTTGCTGAACATTGGTATCACACACTGTGCTAAGTACTCTCTGCCCTTTAGGCTTATGTGTGTACACACACACACACACGCACACTCACAAACTCGCACACAAACTCACGCACGTTCTCATAAATTCTCAGGACAACCTAATGAAGTGGGTACAGCCATTATCATCTCATTATAGGTGTATTAACAGAGACATTAGAGGTAAAATAATTTGTCTAAGGTCACCCAACTAGTAAGTGGCAAAGCTAAAATTTGAACACTGGTCTGTCTTACTCCAGATCTAAGATTTTAGTTACTCGGCCAAGTCCTTATTGAACATAGGCATAAATACATTCTGTTTGATTGAAAGGGAGGATTAGGAGGGGGAAATATTCTGGACTCTTTAAGAGATATGTATGAGTCTTCATTGGGTTCTATGCAAAATGTATGAAAAGATTTGGTCCCTGCTTGCCCTTTGCTTTCTTACCACTTAAATGGGAAGGCAAGACCCATGTATAGAAGCACAAGGCTGCCCAAAGATCACTTAGAAGTCTTGGAGTCCAACTCGAGCTAGAAACCTGAGGATGCAGGGTGGGAAGATATCTGGGGACTGTCCAAGAGGCCACTTGGCCTTTGCTCCTATTTGTGAAACAGCCAGAGCAGGATTTCATCTCAGCACATCTGGGTCCACACAGTAGACCAGTGACATCCAGGCCACACAGAGTCTAAGGTGCTGAAGGAAAGCAGAGCACAGGAGTGGTTGGGGGTGGGGTAGGGGTCTGTAGGTAACCTGGGACGGAGGCAAGGACACTCTGCTTGGGGGATCTGCCACTGTCAAGAAGTAGGATCTTAGGCTACTCATTTCACCTCTCTGGGCTTCCGTTTCCTTATCTGTAAAATGAAGCAGTTGGGTCACATGATTTCCAAGGTCCTTTCCAATTCTAAATTCCATAAATCTGTGATTCTGTGAAATAGTGGGAAATGGATTGAGCAAGGAAGGGATGGAGGCAGGAAATGAGGCAAGAGGAGCTAAAAGAAAGAAAAGTTCATCTTTGACTTTCTTGCCCTGTTACCATTCCTTCCTGGAGAAACAAGCTCAAAAGATAGAACAGACCTTTGCCTGTTTGGACAACGTGTAGCAGTAGATAAGGAAGCAAAAGAAACTTAAAACAATGTAGCCATTATGCACAAAATTCACGATAAGCAGGAGCTCATGTGCCTGTTACATCTTCAAGGAGACCCTGCATGCCTGGGAAGAGGCCTGATAAATATGCCACATTGCTCTGCACAGGTTCAAACACACCCCTCACCATGTCAGCATTTTGATGCTTCCTGGGGCCCTACTCTTACTCATTAGCATTTTCAGAAGGTTACTTGACTCCATCCAGTCTATTAGTCAGTTCTCTCCCCTTCCAACATTTTGTGGGGCTGGAGAAAGGGAAGACAAGGCAGTGAACTTGGAGGAGATTCCCACTCCAGCCCCACATCCTTCTGGGAACTGGGAAAGTCTGTGTCTTCTGTGGTGGAAGAATGGGTTATGACCCCTTCAGCCACTGTCTCTGGAGAGGTAAAGTTCACAGGCTGCAGAGTAGGGGCACTGATTCTTCAGACCCTTTCAAGACCCTTGCTGCCAACTCCATCCATGTCCTTGCAGAGGCGTTTTTGCCTCTTTAGAGGCACCCTAGTGAGTTGACACTGGGGAGTCACATCTTACTTTGAGACCAGCTCCCTGGCTGTCATATCCACTCAATTTAAGCCTCTCCTTTCATGAGAATGTCCTAGAGATGACCCTCTGAAGGAAATAGTAAGTCTGTGATTTCTGGCAGAGCAGATAGTCTATTCCCAATAGCTAGGAGAAATGGTGAAGAAACACAGTCACACGGGTGCCTCTATCTGGCTACTCAGGAGATGGTGAAATAAAACACTAACCTGAGAAAATAACAACTCAGCAGAATGAGATTTCCATGCTGTTGAGAGGAAAGTGAGCAGGAAACTAAAGGTTTTAAGTCAGGAGCACTTCTAGTTGATGGGAACTGATAGCTTCTTTGGACCAAGAATAAGTGGATTTGAAAATAAAATTTTAAAGAACTTTGCTTAGTGTAAACCTTGGAGGAAAATAGCCTGGGCTTGGGTCCTTAATGAAGGTATCCAAGACAGCACAGGTCAACAGGCAAACACCAGTAGTGTTCTTATATGCTGGTAATGAACAAGCTGAGGAGGAAGTCAACAAAAAACTCCATTTACAATAGCAACTAAAAGAATCAAATATCTAGGAAAACTACAAAAAATTGCTAAAAGAAATCAAAGAAGACCTAAATAAATATAAGGACATTCCGTGATCATGGATTGGAAGAGGAAATATCATTAAGATGTCAATTCTACCCAAAATGATTGTGATGGTTTGAAGCTGTATGGACCCCAGAAACATATGTTCTTGATGTTAATCTATTCCTGTGGGTATGGACCCATTGTAAGGAGGATCTTTTTGGTGAGTAGGATCTTAAGATGTGACCCATCTCATTCAGGGTGGGTCTTAATCCTCTTACTGGAGTCTTTATGAAAGAATGAAATTCAGACGAAAAAATAAAAGCTATGGAAGCAAGATGCTGAAGCAATGAAACCCAGGAGAGATGGAAAGACCAGCAGACGGTGCCATGTGCTTGCCATGTGCTGGCAGCCGGTGTTTGTGAAGAAAACATTGCTTGATGATGCCTTGATTTGGACATTTTTCTCAGACTCAAAACTGTAACCTTATAAGTTCATAAATCCCCATTGTAAAAACCAACCCATTGCTGGTATATTACTTTCAGCAGCCCAGCAGAATAGAACAGATTTTGGCACCAGGAGAGTGGGGTGATGCTATTGGAAAAAAAAATGTGGGAACATCTTTATAAATGTGTAAGGATTTCAAGAATTGTGAGATGCTTGGTAGAAAAGGCCTAGATTGCTTTGAAGAGACTGTTGATTGAAATATGGATGCTAAATGTACTTCCAATGATACCTTAGAGATGATGAATGTGTCATTGTAAACTGGAAGGACGGTGATTCTTGTTTAAATGTGGCAGTGTGTTTGGCAAAATTGTGTCCTGATGTCAGGTGGAAGAAAGAATTTGAAAGTGATGGGCTTGGATATTTAGCTGAGGAGATTTCCAAATTAAATGTGGGAAGTTTGGCCTGGCTTCTCCTTACAGCTTATGATAAAATGTGAGAGGAAAGACATAAGCTGAGAACTGAACTCCTGGGTACACAGAAACCAGAAATCGATGGTTTGGAAAACTCTGAGCTTCTGGAAAATAAGTCCTCAGAGAATAGTGCCCCATGTGAGGGTTTAACTGAACATGGAACCAGTCAGCCATGTCAGTGGAAGTCAAGACTGGAAATGCAGTTATCCAGAAAGCATTTGAGGAAAGTCTTCCTGTCTGATGGTCTGGACCTCTGTGTACTCCATACAAAACTGACAAGTTTTCTGTGAAATCTGTGTGAATGAAATCACTGCCAGCCTGGACTAAAAGGGACAGAAAAGGGACAGATTGAAGGAAAAATGACTTCAAAGGGAGAACCATGAAAACTGAGGTCTGGACTGAAGACATCTTCCCAGGCCAAGAGAGTGGACCCACCCATGTATGTGAAAAGGGTGCGTATGCCTTGAAGCATGGAGAAGGGCGGGCCTTCTGTCCTGATATTCAGGAAGAGTGTTTCCACCCCTAGTTTCTCAGATGCCTGAGGGATTTTGAAGAGGCTGGACCCACCCTGATGCTTGATGAGGGTGGAGCTGAGAGCCTGACCATCACCCCAATGCCTGAAGATGTTGGAGACTTCACCCCAGTGTGTGGGGAGAACAGGACTGCTGTATAGGCACTTGGACGGGGGTGGGGGTGGGGCTGCCATTCCATCAGGCCCCAAGGACAAGGCATCATTCTATAGATGACTCTCAGAACTTGAAATCAAATGGAGTATGCCTTGCAGGGTTTCAGAATTGTTTGGGACCCATGACTCCTGTTTTCCTTCCAATTTCTCCCTATGGGAAAGGGAGTTTTTATCCTATGACTGTATCTCCATTGTATATTGGAAGCAGATAACTTGTTCCCTAAATCTCACAGGTCCACAGCTGGAGGGGAGTTGTGCCCCAGGACAGAACACACTTGTAACTGATTTTGATGAGACTTTGTGCTTCATATTGTTACCGAAATGATTGAAGGCTTTGGGGATATTGTGATGAAATGAATGTATTTTTCCATATGTAAAGAACATGTCTTTTGGGGTACAGAGGGTGGAGTATGATGGTTTGAAGTTGTATGGACCCCAGAAAGAAGGTTCTTAAAGTTAATCCATTCCTGTGGGTGTGGACCCATTGTAAGGAGGATCATTTGGTGAGTAGGATCTTAAGTTCAGGGTGGTTCTTAATCCTCCTACTAGAGTCCTTTTATAAGAGAATGAAATTCAGGCAAAACAACAACAACAACAACAACAACAAAAAAAACCATGAAAACAAAAAGATGAAAGCAACAAAACCCAGAAGAAAGGGGAGATAAGCAGACGTCACCACGTGCCTTGCCATGTGACAGAGGAGTCCAGGATCTCCTACAACTGGCCTCTGGGAAGAAAGCATCACCTGATGATGCCTCAATTTGAACATTTTTCTCAGCCTCAAAGCTGTAAGCTTGTAAGTTAATACATCCCCATGTAAAAACCAACCCATTTCCCGTATATTACTTTTGGCAGCTTAGCAGACTAGAAAAATGATATACAGATTCAATGCAATCCCAAAAGCCTACTTTGCAGAAATGGAAAAGCCACTTACCAAATTTATTTGGAAGGATAAGAGGCCCTGATAGCCAAAAACATATTGAAAAAGAAGAATGAAGTTGGAGAACTCACACTTCCTGACTTTAAAGCTTATTTCAAAACTATGGTGGTCAAAACAGCATAGTACTGGTACAAGGATAGATATTATAGACCAATGGAATTTAATTGAGAGTTCAGAAATAGACCCTCACACCTATGGCCGATTGATTTTTGACAAGGCTGCCAAGTCTACTCAATTGGGAAAGAATAGTCTCTTCAACAAATGGTGCTGGGAGAACTGGATATCCATAGGCAAAAGAATGAAGGAGGACCCCTCTCTCATACTGTATACAAAAATTAACTCAAAATGTATCAAATACCTAAATATAAGAGCCAGGACTATAAAACTCCTAGAAGAAGATGTAGGGAAGCATCTTCAGCATCTTGTGTTAGGCAATGATTTCTTAAACTTTATACCCAAAGCACAAGCAATGAAAGAAAAATAGATAAATGGGACCTCCTCAAAATTAAAACTTTTATGTATCAAAGAGCTTTGTCATGAAAGTCCTACTCAATGGGAGGAAATATTTAGAAACCACATATCTGATAAAGGCTTAATATGCCAGAATATATAAAGAAACCCTACAACTCAACAATAAAAAGACAAACAACCCAATTTAAAAATGAGCAAAAGACTTGAACAGACATTTCTCCAAAGAGAATATACAAATGGCTAACAAACAAACAAACAAAACACAACCAAAAAACAGCATGAAAAGATGCTTAACATCACTAACTGTTAGGGAAATACAAATCAAAACCACAATGAGATACTATTTCACACCCACTAGAATAGCTACTATTAAAAAAAAAAAAAAAACACAGAAAATTACAAGTGTTGGAGAGGATGTGGAGAAACAGGAACACTCATTCTTTGTTGGTGGGAATGTAAAATGGTGCAGCCTTTGTGGAAGGCAGTTTGGCAGTTCTCAGAAAGCTAAATATAGAATTACCATATGACCTGACAACCCTTCTACTCAGCATATAGCCAGAAGAATTTAAAGCAGGTGTTCAAACAGATATTTGCACACTGATAGTCCTAGCAGCATTCAATCGCCAAAGGATGAAAGCAACCCAAGTGTCCATCAAAATGTGCTATATACATACAGTGGAATATTATCCAGCTGTAAAAAGGAATGAAGCCTTGATGCATACGAGAACATGGATGAACCTTGAGGACATGATGCTGAGTGAAACAAGCCAGACACAAAAGGACAAATATTGTATGATCCCACTGATATGAACTAACTATAATACGTAAACTCATAGAGTGAGAATCTAGAATATAGGTTAAGGGGATAAATTGGGGTTGGAGAATGGGGAGCTGATGCTTAATTTGTACAGAATTTCTGTTTAGGTTTATTGTAAAGTTTTGGATATGGATGGTGGTGATGGGAGCACATTATTATGAGTGTAACAGCGCCGAGTTATGTAGTGAATGCAGGTGAAGGGGAAGTTTTGGATCATGTATGTTACTACAATGAAAGTTAGAAGATAAAACATAGGATTGTATAACTCAGTGGACCCTGTTGTGGACGATGGCCTGGGGTTAATAGTACAAGTATAAGAATGATCTTTCATGAATTATAACAAATGTACGACATAAATACAAGGTGTTAATAGGATGGTAAATGGAAAAAAATACACCCAATGTAAACTATGGGTTATAGTTAATAGTACAGTACAATTTTAATATTCTTTCATCAATTGTAACAAAGTTACTGCACTAATGCAAAATGACAATAGGGGGTATGTGAGAACACTATTTTTTTAAATAACTTTTCTGTAAACCTATAACTTCTCTAATTAAAAAAAAAGAAAGACATGATAACTGACGATGGAAACAGGTTTTGGAAGGGAATTATATGGATTCTATATGTATTGTTCATCTTTTTCTCAATATGTAAGAGCTCTTTAATGGTAGAGAAATGTAACTTTCACTTAATATAAGTTGAGATCTTTTATAGTTTATGACTTACATTTTGGCACTGCTTATTGCAGATATTTTTAAATTTAAAAATTTTGATAGTGGAATGTTTGTCATTTTTGTTCACTTTTATAATCATACTTTAAAATGCCTTTATCAAGCCAAGATTAGAAAATAATCTTTCAAGTTTTTTCTTTAGTATAGTTTTATTTTATTCTTAACATTTTAATTGTTGCTCTATTTGAAATTATTCTGCATAAAATATGCAATGTAAATTAAATTTTATTTGCCTCAACAAAAAAGAATATGGAACTATTGGTCTTTCAGGAATGCTCTTCAATTTAAAAAAATTGGCAAAATATGGAAACATACTTGCCACTAGTATGATAGGCAAAAGTTAGTTTTCTAAATTTCGAAAAAGTATATTCAAACAGGCAAAAAAGACACTGTGACCCCAACGACAATATGGGCAAAGAGACTGGATGGAAATTTCACATTAAAAAATACAAACGGGCTAATAAACCCATGAAAATGTTTAACAATGACTTTTTCAGCAATCACTTTATCAATTGTAAAAGATGACAATCCTCATACACTGATGCAGTGCATCTAAACTACACGGAAAGAAATCAGCTAATATAAATCTAAAGATTTTAAAATGTTTCCACCTTTTGATTCGCATTCTACTTCTTTTGACTATCCCAAGGCGATAATAACAGAAATTTGACTTAGATTTATCAAGATAGATTTTAGAATAGCAAAAACAAGGAAGCAAACAGACAACTAAACGTCCAATGTCAAGGACTTAAATAAATTATAGCATATTCTATCGTATGATGAACTCATTAAAATTGTACTGTATTTAAAAAGTAAAAATGTTTTATATAATGTTGGTACAAAATTGTATATACTATTTTATGTAGTTAGTTCACAGGATGATCCTAATTATTTATATGCACACATATATATCCTGTAAATATATATAGAAAGAAGATATGATCAACACAAAACAGAATTCTACTTTTGTCTCATTTATTACATAAAATAATGCACTAATGCCATTACTATAACAAATGAGAGGGAATGATAGGCTATTTTATGAATTACAGCATACCATTGAAGCTTTTTACTATGGTATCTCTCGTCTCCAAAATCAAATTTCCAGCCAAGAGGCCGCTGTTCTAGACTAGCTACTATATTAAGTGATTTTGGGCAAATCAGTTCACCTCCATAACATCAAGTTTTTCATCTTTAAAATGGAATCTATGGTCATGTGCAATATTCCCATTTTGGATGTCATATTACCTTAAACTTACCAATGACAGACTGTAAAATGTGGTTTCAATTTGCATTTCCTTGATTATTAATAAGGTTGAATGTACCTTCATCCATCCTTTAGTCATTAACTCAACAAATATTTACCAAGTCTTGGTATGTGCCAGGCCCTATTCTAGACCCTGGGTGTCCAGGAGTGATCGAGGTAGACAGACCTGATGTTTATTGGCAAATTGTCATTCTTATTTTAACTTGATGATTTGTAGGCGTTCTTTATGTACACTGAATAGGCATTTTTGTGATATATGTTGTATACATTTTCTTTTAGATTCTTTTCTGTCCTTCAACTTTATCATACATAAATTTCATATGGAAGTTGAGAATTGTATGTATTTAAAACTATTTGTAGCCCTATATGATGATATGCATGTTTGTTTTGTAAGTTCACATCTTTTAGTATGCACTTATTATTTATATATGTTCATTTAAGAATGATATACTTCAATAAAAGTTTTGACTAAAAACAAAACAAAACAAAAAACAAAAAAAACCCCTATTAGTCTTTTTCTTTAAGGGTATCTACTATAGAAAGAAATTCTAACCTCCAAATTATAAAAATATTCTATATTTTTCCTATACTTATATAGCTACATTTTATACTATGTTTTATGTATCATGTTTTCTTTTGGGTACAATCAAATAAGGTTTGTATATGTGTGAAGATCTGTTTCTTCTATTTTTTACACTGTATTTTTGATACTGATAAAGGCCAAAAGTCAGGATGACTCACTAGGTCATCTTTAAAATGCAGAGAGAAATAATCTCTAATGACCCCAAACCAAAAATATCTTAAAGGCAACCTAGGAATATGGCAGTATTCCTCACTGCTATGAATTGCCAGATGATGAAAATCCCTTGAAATATCCAATCAACTATTAAATAAACTACAAAACGATGAATATCTACTTCTAAATAATGCAAACATTCTGCTCACTCAGGGACAAGGGCAAAAAGAGCATGAATTGCTTCCGCTTTTTTTTTTCTTTTTGCAACCTGCAATGGGTTTTATTTGTTGAAATTGTGGCATTATGAGCAAAAACACCTTGCACATATGGAGTAAATTCAGTTTGCAGGTGAATCAAATTCTTCGAAATACAAAGTGCAAATTATCCCAGGAGTTTGGTACATATTGGCTTTTTTTTTTTTTTTAATCACCTTGGCATTTGGAGTCAGGCTTTGTCCTACCTCACTGACCTGTGAGTGCAGGAGAGAGCGGCTGGTGTTCTGGGAAGAGCTGTGAACTGGAGGCAGGTCATCTGAGTTCACTCTAGTCTTGTCACCGGCTGTGCTACCTTGTACTAGTCTCTTAAGATCTCTAGGCTGCTGCCTTCTGCGTGGGCTCTTTCTCTTTTTATTAGAGCACTTGTAAGTTTACAGAAAAATCATATGGAAAGTACAGAGTTCCCATATAACAACCCCCACCCCACCCGTTTTCCCTGTTATTACTTTGCATTTGTGCAGTTTCTATTATAGTGATAAAATATTATTATACTATTAATGATAGTCCATAGTTTACATTAGGATTCACTCTTTGTGTCACACAATTTTATGCTTTTTATTTTTATTTTGGTAACATGTATAGCTTAAATTTCCTATTTTATCTACTTCCAGTTAGAAAATGCATTGCTGTTAATTATATTCCCAACGTGGTGCCCCCATTACCACCATTCATTACTGAAACTTTTCCAACACCCCACACGGCAGCGCTGTACCAGTTAAGTACCAGCCGCCATTCCCCACCACCACCCAGTCCCTGCTAACCTGTATTCTAGCGTCTGGCTCCACGAATTTGCTGGTTCTAATTATTTCATAGCAGTGAGATGGTGCAATGTTTGTCGTTTTGTGTCTGGCTTATTTCATGCAACATGATGTCTTCTAAGTTCAGCCATGCATGACCTCTTCTTCTTCAGGCTAAGATTCCAGGACTGATAGCTGCCTTATGAGTGAGCATAAGACAGCCCCAATTTCTGCAGTACTTTGAGGTCTCCCTTTACTTTAATAGCCAGATGAGATGGTTTGCATCTTCATCCCCTATGTTGTCCGAAGTTCGCTATGAGATTCCTCAGAATTTCCAAGGGGCTTCATTCTCTGGCTGGCCCCTGCAGATGTCCTGTCCTTGGATGTTTCCTCAGGCAGGACACAGCCCCAGTTCCTCCTCCCAAAAGGGTCCTAGTTGTGGGGAGTAGGATTTTGCTGGCTCTTTGGGGTAATGGTGGTGATGGTGGTGGAGGGGTTTGATAACGCAATGCACTACAAGAAAAATCTTGAAACAGAATTGTAGGTTCCCCATCTTAAAGGGTCAGTGGTCGTCCCTCACCTCAGGGAATTCCTTACTGGGCCACACCATCCTTCACTTCAGCTCCTGCTTATGGACCTACTGGGACCCTTTTCTTTTCCTTAACTTTTCCTATATTTCTCTTCCCCCTTCCTTTCTGGACCCCTCAAATACCCCACCCCAGTCTCTCCAGCTGTCAGTGAACACATCCTAAAACTGCTCATTTCTCATGCAGAAATGCACCCCTCCCCCAGTTGTCCCCTTTCCTTTCAGACTGGCCCCCGGGAGTTGTAGGGTGGTGTTTTTCCTTCTTAGCTGCTAAGACAAATACCACGCAATGGGTGGGCTTACCAACAGGAACGTACTGACCCACGATTCAGAGGCTAGAAGGCTTGTTTCCTCCGGAGCTGGCAGCTTCTGGCAATCTCTGGGGTTCCCGGCTTTTCGGCCAAGGGCAATGCACATGGCAGTGTCTTCTCCACTCTTCTGGATTCCGTTGACTTCCAGCTTCTGGCTGCTCCTGTGTCCAGTTTCCTTTGCTTAGGAGGACTTCAGTCATCTTGGTTCAAGCCCCCCCCCTCATTCAGTCTGGGCACACCTTAACTAATATCTTCAACGGTCCTGTTTGCAAATGGGTTCACACCCACGGGATCAGAGTTTGGTCCTGAACGTGCTTTTTTGGGGGGGACATGATTCAATTCCCAAGTGGGGGTGGGGCTCATCTTCTTCAACTAAAGCCCCTCAGGTAATGTTCCCAGCAAAGAAACAGCTCCTCTGCTGTGCACTGTGTGCCTAGTAGGTTAGTGCTGCTCAGTCTCCTTGTTTAAAATCAGATGCCCTCCCTTCCTTTTTGTACCTTATACAAAAATTCGTACTTCCTTTATGGTACTTTGCACAATAGCTTTAGGAATCATTCTTGAATCTGTAATTTAGGTAAATCAAGGCTACAATGGCTTTGATTACATTTTGCTGTTTTTGCAGTACATGGATATCCGTGGTAAGAAAAAGAAGACATAATATAGTACTTTAGGAAATTTCAAATAGAGAGGCATCATAGGATGATCCATGTCATTAAAAAAACAACTGGTCAAGGGAGAAATAGCCCATTTCTTCCTTATTACTGGCAGATGGTGTCAACTTCCACCCCTACCCCCAGCCCTGAGTCTCCTAAAAACTCCCAGCACCTGTGCTAAGGTTTCAATGCCTGCCCTTTGCCAACCTCTTCTGTGGTCAGGGCGTTCTTATCAAGTGGACTGAGCAAGCAGGTGGAAGACGCTGGACTCTGGAGACGGAAGGTTACGGCTTCAGCACTTACTCTGTGACTTGTAGGTTATGTGACCCTGGGAAAGTCACCTAAGCTCTCCAAGGTCCAGTTTCCTTATCTCTAAAATGGAGAGGCCATCCTGCTCCCATGCTGTGGCGGTCAAATGAGATTTCATTAGCTAGAAGCCCTTTTATGGCTAGAAAGACTTGATGCAAGAGGCGGCGCTAGGTAGCTGCTGTGCTTCAGGCGTGTCCAGGCATGCCTGGAGGCTTAGTAGGCAAGTTGGCAGGGGCTGGGTTTGCCTGCGGAGCCTCGGGGGAGGCACGGTGACTGGTTTCATTGACTCTGGCAGTTGGACCCCCAGAGGAACAGTTGGCACTTCGTCTGATTGGGAGCTAGATTGAAGGTGCTGAAGTTGATCCAAGAATGCTGGCGAGAGGAAGGGAGGGGTGATTGTGAGCACAGACGAAAGAGTGCCCAGCCTCAGGGAATCTATGCCATGTTCCTTGACAGAGGGAGCTGGATTTGGAGTGGGCCAAGGGAAAGGACTCTCTCCCTGCAGATTCTCTAGGGTATCAAAACCTCAGTAACCCTTGGCAGTAAAGAAGATTTGTCAGAAGGGCAAAGCTTGCTGCTGGGATCAGGGGTGGGCATGGGCTTAGTGGAGCCTGAAGCTTATAAAATGCTGGGATCTCTCTAAGCAAAGAACCCACAATTGCAAATGTGGTATGAAAGGGACTATTTCTTTAGAATGAAAAAAAAAATCACAATAAATCATAGTTTTTGTAAGGCTCACAAATACTGGAAAGCCCAGAAAATTAACATATTTTTATAATTATCTGACCCATCTCCTTAATATTCCCCCCCCCCCACAGTTTCCTGGGTGGTATACTGTTTGATCATCTCTTTATATGAATAATAATTTTGTAATATCACTTTCTATAAAGAAAATGAAACAGAATTTGGTCTTCTAGCATGACTAATTGAAATCAGTTTCCAATTATTGATTGTTAGGATGAATAAAACAATGCAAACAATATAATACCCATTGTTTGTAGTATTCCTCAACAAAGATAGCTCTGATAAATTCTATTTTGATTTTTATAAAACAAAAAGTGTATGGCATGTTTATAATTGTATATACTGACAAGAGACTATTTCTGTTTTGGCTGGGTGCTGGTAAGGGCTAAATTGTCTGCTTACACGTTTATAAATCTAATGATTATAAGAAATGTCCATAGAGAAGCTTCTGATACACCACATTTCAACCTTGTTCTCCTCCGCTACCCACCTCTTTCTGGTGCCAGGTGTGACAGGACCTGGGCATGCTCAGATAGGCCCTGGACTTTCTTCTTCATATCTGGCTGCCAGTCGAGTTGGTCCAGAGGGCAATAGGACTATTCATGGAAGCCATTTCTATCCTGGGATAGCTAACAATAACTTACCTATACCTAGAAGTAACTTTGAACCATATTAATATATTCCCTTAAATGCAAAGTCAACACTCCTTAACCAGGTTTCAGAAATGCACTCGCTTCTCCCGTGCCCGCTGGAGACAAGGTGAAGTATAATGGGTTGCAAATCAAAGAGGAAAGAGACCATTGGCCACTTGTGGTTAAAATAGCTTACTCTGCTGCACAGTTTAGGAAAACATGTGGCCCCGGGAACTCATTGCCACAGCCTTTTCCAGGTTCTTCGAACCGGGACCATGTATGTAGAGGATCTTGAAACTTAAGCCTCTCCCAAATCTCAGTGGCTTAACACAGTGCATTTCTTATTCACATAGAGATCAACTGGGTGAGTGGTGGTGATGGCTTTGAATGGGGCTGGGGTGGGTGGAGAGGAAGATGCTGTTTCATGCAGTCATTCAGAGACTCAGGATGACAGAGGCTCTAGGATCTACCTGTGGCTCCCAAAGTTTCCCTGGTCTAGACAAATAGCTTCCAGTAAAGGGGAAGAGAGAGAACAGGGGATCAGAGAAGATTTTACGGGCCAGGCCAGGAAGTGGTGTAAATTGTTTCTGCCCATAGTCTATTGGCTGAAACTCAATCACATGACCATGTAACTGCAAAGGAGGCTGGGAAATGTAGTATAGCTGTGTGCCCAGGAGGAAAAGGAAACAGGTTTTGGTAAGTGGTTATGAAGCCAGCTAGTAAAATAGGGAATCAACAGATGGATCTGGAACCTGGCAAGATGTCCACGTGGATATTGATACCCCAAGATGGCTGCTGGAAGACCCTCGCGAGAATCCCATTCAGAATAAGGTTTCCTCCAGAAGCCAGGAGAAGCCCCAGATATTCTTCAGGGACCTTATCATTGGGCCCTCCCAGGGGATTGATGGGTGGGGTAATCAATTACAACAGCAAACAGCTGGGACTCCTCCCATGCCATTAGCAAAGGGGTGGAATAATTAATGGTTCAAAAAGCAAACACAAAGCCCCAACCAACCAACCAATCTCTCTCTCTCTCTCTCTCTCTCCCTCTCTCTCTCTCTCTCTCTCTCTCTCTCTCTCTCTCTCTCTCTCTCGCCTTCTGTGCCCTGCTTTTGCCGTGACCCCCCCCCGACCCCCCCGCATGAATCAACATGCAAGTGAACCTGGGCATTTATAATCTATAATGGGAAACTGTAGTCTATAAACCAACCCTCTTTATCACTCTTCAGCCCCCTTCTCTCTACCTGGGACCTGTGATCTGTTATTTTCTCCCATTTCTCTTCCCTCCCCACCTTAATAAATTACTGGCCTAATCAACGTGGCATGCCCTTGAAATTAATTTTCTGCAGTATAGTCAAGAACCTAAACAAAATCCGGTATCAGTTATAGTCTCTGACGCAGGAGGGGACTGGACTGTCCCTCACTTGAGATTAGAGTGATGCACGTATGGCAAGAGAACACTGCTGGAGCCACAGGAGTCACACCGAGAGGAGACTCACAACATCCTCTTGAGCAGGGGAGGCTATTCAGGGCTGTGGTATGGGAGATGTCACAGGGGTGTTGACAGAGACTATTGTTTGGTTACTGATATTTTTACCCTTTGCACCCTATGCTCATTTCCTTTGGGCCCCTAGTGCCTAACACAGTGCTATATTGAACTGTTGGAAAGAATTTTCCTTTTACTCTCCTAAATCTATAAGAATTGTGTAAGTATATAAGCATTTTTTGATATACAATATTGTTTGGAGTCTTGACAGAATGGATTTTAATGCCTAAATTTAATGTTCATTTTGATCCACAATTCCCAGATATTCCATAATTCATTAGACTTGGGGTCATGCTTTGAGAATAATTCTTTCCATTAGACCTTCTCTACAACAACGTAAGAAGAAGAAAAAAAAAAAAAAAAAAGTAAGACTTGTGCATAAACACATTTTTTATTTTTGGCTTTCTTGGAATATGGAAAATTTCTAAATCTGTTGAGAAGGGTAAGTTCTTCATGTCTTTCTTCCTGCAAATGGAAAATTACTTTTCCCTTGAAGCTTTTCTCTACATGTAAGTTAAAAATCCATTAGTAAATTAGGCTTTCCTGGGTGCGTTCATTGATATTTGATCCTTGGAACCTCTCAAGGAAAATCAATGTATGGCTTTTCCATTAATTAACATAATGTTAATATAATGTCAGCACTGCTGGAATCCTCATATTTAGTGTTCTGCTGAGCCTAAGTGAGCAGAAGAGGCAACTGATATTTTTCAGAAGAGAGCATATAATACTATTCAAGAGAAGACAAGCCCTGGGCTGCTCTTAGGTTAAAATAATACCTGTCTGCCTGACCTTATGCATTTGCCAGATGGGGTTTGCTAGGGCAGGAAGGAAATAGGCTAGAATAAATTTAAAATGAGAAGGTGGGCCAGTCAAATTCTACTCACGTGAGGGTAGTTGGTGGCAGCAGTGGAACCCATCGCTGGATCAATGGATTCAAAATCAGGCTCCCTGAGCCATGGCACCTGAGGAGGGGTTTGATGAGGAAATGGGGGCTGGTGAGTGAGTGTTACATGTTCTTCCTGGTTAGGGGAAGTGACTGTGAAAGGCAGTGGCCTGATTCCAGGACCTTCCTTCCCCACTGTCGTTGAACTATGTCCGCCCAAAGGACATGTCCAAGTCCTATGCCCAGTACCTGTGAATGGAAATAGGGTCTCTGTGGATGTAATCAAGTTAAAACGAGGTCACACTGGGTTAGGGTGGGTCCTAAATCCGACGACTGGTGTCTTTACAAGGGGACAAAGATGTGGTGACACACAGACACCCACAGAGGGAAGAGGGAGGCAGAAATCGGAGTGATGCAGCTACGAGCCAAGGAGTGCCAAGGGTTGTCGGCAACTACTGGAAGCTAGGAGAGAAGCGTGGAAGCAGTCTTCCCTCAGTGACCCAGAGAGATCCAGCCCTGCTGACATCCTTGATTTTGGACCTCTGGCCTCCAGAGCTGTGAGAGAATAAATGTCCAATGTTGAAGCTACCCTGTTTGTGGTAATCTATGAATACTCCCCTTTTTAAAAGATGGGGCATTCTGTAGGAATCTGGTCTCCTCGTCAGCCAGTCTTGTTCAAGGCATTGAAGCTTGCTGTTCTGTCTCAGTGTTTTTGGAGCAGCGATTTTCAAATTGTGCTCCACTGAGCCCAAAAGCGTCGACAGAAGCCTGGGTGACAGATGGGAGAAGGGAAGGAGTCAGTGGTGGTGAAGAGGGCCGGTGCTAACACCCAGTCCTCGTTCAGCCAAAGCAACTCTGTTTCCACCTGCTTTTTGTAGTGGGACTTCCACCTAAGATGGCATTTGCAGATGTTTTCCTTGTTAGAAAAAATTTCCCCAAATGATGTAGAAATAAAGTTGACCTCGATTCCTTCTCTCACTTCCACCTTGTTTGAAAACAAGACCCAGAACCCTATACTTTGAATGGTTTTCCCAGAAGTGAGTTGAGGGAAAACACCCATTCTGTTTGCTTCGATAATTGTGAAACACCCACTATATACCAGGCACCAGTTTTGATCTCCATGGATCTGCCACAGATGAGCAGGCTGGTTGGTCCCAGGTGCAATCCACATCCTTCCAAAGGACCAGGTTCGTGGGGCTTGGGGGGAGCACGTGATCTCAGCCTCACACACCTGCCACTGTAGCCACCTGGACATGGCCAGGGACGGCTGTCTCACTGGTTCAGCGGACTCTCTCCCATCCACTGCGTCCTCTTGGCGCTCACTGGGCAGTCAAGGACAATGACTCAGCCCAGACATTGTCTGCTGACGCTGCTTTCCTTCTCCACCAGCTCTCCCCAAACCCTTTTTCTCTCCCATGCCCTGCAACCTTCCTCTTTCCCCCTTTTCTCTTCTCCAAATCTCCGGCACCATCTGCTGTGACTAGTGTTCTCACTCACCTTTTCCTGCTTATCTCCTCTTCAGCAGGAAAGTGCTTTGGAGGCTGACAGCCTAATCTCTCGGCCAGTCCTGTGTTTCTGAATTCATTATCCGGCCCCTCAGGCTGCTGCCGTCCCCGAGGTCCCTGCCCAGGCTGAGCAGAAGGAGGGGGAAGATGCGGCTGCACCAGACAAAATCTGTGGGCAGGGGGACGGGGAGGACAGAAGTCACCCAGGTTACAGGGAGATGGGGCTGAGGACCCCCGGAGGACCCTGTGGCCCAGGCTGTGGCTGGAGGAAGGGCCTTCTGGACACAGCGCCTTTGGGAAGAACCTGCTCAGGCCATCTTCTCTCTGCTCTTTTCTAGTCGCCAGTGAAAACCCCCAGTGAGTGCCAAGAGGACGCAGTGGATGGGAGAGAGTCCACTGAACCAGTGAGACAGCCGTGCCTGGCCACGTCCAGGTGGCTACAGTGGCAGAGTGAGCGTTCCGCATTGATATTCAGCTGTAATTGCAAAGTAGTTTTCATTTTCTATTTACATTTAATTGATTTATATATTGATTGGGAGAACCCGAGGCTCATTACCTATGCAGAGAGCAGGAAATGCAGTGGTAAAAAACAAAACAAAACAAAACAGGCACCTTAAAACATAGGCCGTGGCTTAGAAAGTATGTGATGCCACGACAGGTGTTCTCCACGTGTGCCTCCGCCCGTCCCACTGGAGGATATCGGCTCTCCTTCATCTACTGCCGTTAATAACACCTCATGCTTATAAGGCCCTTTAGCTCTTCCAGAACATTCCCCTTTTATTTTCTCCTTTACATGTATGCACGGCCTCTTCCTACATGCCTCCTGCTTTCCAAATCCAGCAGATGGGCTGGACATATTTTTGGCTCATTTTAGTATGCCGAAGTATAAAATAAGTATAATTCAAGCAAATTATGGAAGTGCTAAGGAGTGCGCTTTGGGGAAATGAAACTCAGGTAATGTGTCCACTCTCCAGAAAGGTGGAATTATGATAAAGTGCTAGAGTTTTATCGCTGCTGCTGAATGGGACCATGTCTTGGAAGGAAGTAAATTGCCTTTACTGTAGCTGTTGTCATCTCGCTCCTCCATCCCCCATCCTAACATAGATCATGTGATAAAATATATTTCTAGAATAATTGGAAAGGTACTGTGTTGGGGGGTAGGAGGTGAAGCCGATACGGCTGTAAAATTAGGCCCATATCTTTATCATTTTTACGCTGCTTTATAGGGAAACTGCCTATCACTGGTCCCAAGGCACTTCTTTGGGTTCCAAAAATCTCACTCTGTAAGGCCACCTCTATCCACCGTTATGGTGAGGGCCTTGGTGTAGTCGGCATATCGAGAACGTAAGCAGTCAATTTTAGAACATGGGTATTCTAGGGATTTTTCACCGAGTTTTTCTTGAGACCATGTAAATTTCATTCATGAGCCACAAGGAAGCTAAAGCTATATGGGAGGGGCTTGAAAAATTGTGTATGTAAATGCTGATTAGCAAACGGCAGTCTCATCACTGCAAGTGGGAGGGTCCAAATTTTTCTCAGCTTCTCTCCTGGGAAGAAGCCAGTAGTAAACCAATCTTTGGCCAGAGGAAAATTGTAAGGACCACAAAACAGGTCAAAAGTCAAGAGCAAGAAGTTTGGCAGTTTTTAAAATCAAGTTAAACATATACCTACTCTATGACCTACAAATCCACTTCTAGGTATTTACTCAAGATAAGTAAAAACCTATGTCCACAAAAATGCTTTTACAGTAAGGTCTATAGTAGCTCTATTCATAATAACTAAGACTGGAAATATCCAGATGTCCAAGAGAAGAACGGATAAACAAACCATGGTATATTCAAATAACGTAATTCTAAACAATAAAAAGGAACTAGCTAAAGATACATGTAATAGCATGAATGGCTCTTACAGACATGTTGGAAGAAAGAAGGCAGGTACAAAAGGGTATATATTGTATGATTCCATTTACATGAAGTTCTCAAACAGGCAAAACGAATCATTTGTGATAGAAATCAGAACAGTGGGTACATCTGGGGGGATGGGGAGGGATTGACTGAGAAGCAGCAGGAGGAAATTTCTAGGGTGATGGACATGTTCCATATCTTGATGGGATGTGGAAAACATGGGATTTACAAGCCACAACTCACGGGCTGGAGTCTTAAGATTTTTGAATTTCATGGAATGTAAATTATACCTTTAAACAAAAAACAACTATAAACAAATGTCTGAAAAATCTCAGTAGCAACTATGAGAGCAATGTCCCACAACTGGAGGATCTTTCGTGAATTCCTGGAAGGATACGTGATGCACAAACCTGGCTGCACGTTAGACTTGCCTGTGAGGCTTTTGTTCTGTTGATGCCTGGAACTTACCATCAAGGTGTAAGTATTCTTGAGGTTTCTGGTCCAAGATCCAGGACTCTCAGTTTCAGAGTAAATTCTAGGGCTTCTTAAAGTGGAAGGGATGGAATTCTATGGTTTAGATAGCAATAGATGTTTTTTAGCCCTTGACACAAGGGTTTGTTTTCTTTTTTAAAACAAAACAAAACAAAACAAAACAAAAATAGATGTTTTTTAAAAGCCTACTTTAATATCTGGTCAAAGTTGCATCTGCTATTTTTAAGTTGTGACATCTGGGGGAATAAAAAAGGTAAATGTTTTTGTTCAGACTTGTGTGTATCATAATTCACAAATCATGAGGGTCTTGGATGTGTCAGGCTCGGTGAGGGGCTTTTTTTTTTTTTTTAAGGACGTACCAGGGAATGAACCCAGGACCTCGTACATGGGAAGCAGGTGCTCAACCACTGGGCTACATCCGCTCCCCAACGAGAGTTGTTTGTTTTTAGGAGGTACCAAGGAGTAAACCCAGGACCTCGTACATGGGAAGCAGGCACTCAACTACTTGAACTACATCTGCTCCCCCCATAGGCATTTGACATTGGTAATTTCATTTAAATTCTCTGCGACGTACATTTATCATTTTCATCTCTTTCCACTGCAATTGCTATAGTCCAGGCCTTCTGCTATTAACAGACTTATATCCTGTGCTCTGTCAAAACTGAACCTCTTGCAAATCTCGCAATAGGCCTTGCTGCTGCAGGCCCCTTGCAGTAGGATGTCTCCTCTAGTCTGCCTGGTGGATTTCTACTCGTCTTTTATAATCCAGTCCTACCCACAGTCCTTCTCACTCATTCCCTTCCCCTACTGGAGGAATTTTATTGCTCTTTAGGTGGAAATTGTACCTGCTGTTCATCTAGGATTCGTAACAAAGAGCAATTCAGAGTTCTTCTCTTACATGAATTAGAGGTACTCACTGTAACTGCTTTAAAACTAAATGTACTTGAGTGGAAAAACACGATAAATAAACATTTGGGCAGTTGAGTATAGGTTTGCATTTGACTGCATTCTACATTTCATAGTACATTTATCACATGGCATTATAATTGTTTATGTACATTTCTCTCCTCTCCTTGTAGAGAGGACCACGTCTTATTCACCTTTGTGACTCCAGGGGTTGGTATAAAGTCTGGCACTTTTTCAGTGCCCAATAAATGATTGTTGAATAAAATGGATAGATGAATGAAAGAGATCATTTTGCTTTAAATCTAGCTTGCACCCAGATAAGTAGTGACTTTTCAGTAACTACTCACTGACTTCAAGATAAAATGTGAACCCTCAAAATGGATTTCTAGGGTTCCCATAATTGTCATCTGCCTAGCTGTATCTCCAACTAATCTTGTGGCAAATGATTGCTAAATTAAATCTCCTGGCCAATCCTATTCACCCATTCCTTGAATATCAGACACTTACTTTTTCCTTCATGACCTTGGTTCAACCCCCTGCCATGGTGTAATGGGAAGAGCATGATGCTGTCTGAAAAGCTGAGTGAGTCTTAGTTCCCACCATGTAGCTGTGAGACTTTGGTCAAATGGCTTAACATCTCTGAGTCTTGTTTTGTCTCATTTATGAAATGTGATAGTATCTGAGACAATGTACATAGATTGCTCTGGAAGCTGTAAAGGGCTGTACACATCTTATGATGATGATGATTAGTAGTAGTATTCTACATATCCTTCAGTGTGAGATGAAGGCCCAGCTCCTCTTTGAAGTTAGTGCAGCCTGCACTTTTTTCTGTACTTCTATGTAACCTGAACCGCTAATTATAGCACTGAATCGTACACTATCATGATTATTATTTAACTGTTTCATTTGTACACCACCTTTCTCCTTGGTCACACTGTGAGTTTCTCAAGGGCAGGGGCAGCAAGCTTATGTTCTTCTTTTTATGCCCCCTGAATGCTTAGCAGATTTTAAATGGTCTTAAATAAGGAAGATGGAAAATATACTTAGAATCGTTGAGTTTTAAAGTGATAAGTTTTTAAAGATCATTTAATACAAACTTCTCATCTTATGGAAACTGTGACATGTACGTTATATGTCTTTCTACAAGGCCACGACTACTAATACTAAATAATGTTTCCGGAGAACTTTCAGACACTATGCCAAGTAATTTAAATGAATGCAATATTTTAATGAGGAAGGTTGTGTTATTATGCCCATTCCACACATAAAAAGCTGTTGCTCAGAAGCTGGGATTCAAACCCAGGCATTTTCCTCCAGATCTTCCACCACAAACTTCCTTTGAAAGTCAGGGTACTTGAACACCAGAGCTTTCCTGGTGTACCAGTCACCATCATCTTTATTACCTTCTCTTTAAGGCAGTGAGTGGTTCTGCAGGTGTGACCCCCAACCAGCAGCATCAGCACCACCAGGGAACTTGTTTTAGAAATGCAAATTCTTGGGGCCCAGTGCAGACCTATTGAATCAGAAACTCTGGGGGGAGGAGGGGCAGCAAGCACTGTGTTTTAATAAGCCCTCCAGTTGATTCTGATGTACTCTCAAGTTGGAGAGCCACTGCTTTAGTGTAAATATTGTATTTTTTCATTTTGTTTCTTTATACTGGTCATCTCATTGCTTAACAAATTAAAAATCTGTTTATTCATACTTATATGGCCAGGGTGAGATGGTATACATCTCTCCATCACTAATGAATGGTTTCTGCATTTATGAATAAACTCCACTTCAAACAAAGAGAATGAACCAGAAATTTGCCATCATGCATCTTATAATTTTCAGAACCTTAATTTTGTTTTGTTACTTTACCTTTTTTATATTTATTTTTATATTTTTACTTAATTTATAAGGAACAATTAGAATTTTCTCTGCATTTGCAGGAAATTTCTCAAAAACCATATCCCCCTCCTTGCTGAGTCCTTAACAGGCTTTAAAATATTGGAGGACTCAGCAACAATGTTTTTATTAAACTTTGGGCCATATTTAAGTCATGATTGTGATATATATATAATATGTAAAAATTAAGGAAGAAACCCAGGCTCTGTTTTTTTGTTTTTGTTTTTTTATTTTTTTACATAATAATGACATACAGACTGGCAAAATGTACCAGTTACCTTAGCCAATATATTCATCTGCTCAGTGCACTTGAAAATAACAAGAACAAAGTTTAAATGATATAATATGATCTCTTCAGAGGAGCCTTTAAAATTTTTTGCAGTGATGTCTCTAGAATGATGTAAAAAGTACAAATTTAAACTCATGGCTGTCATGAAACTTGTATGTGTTGTTTTGTTATCCAGTTACTTTTAATAGTAAAGCACTTAAAATGTATTTATTAAAAATGAATAGCTAACTTCAGGAAAAGTCTATCTTATTTTTTTAAATAATAAGTTTAAAAGGAAAACAGTTTAACATTCCTACTGCTCACAAATGTGTTCCAGTCAAAAGACTGGATCAAAGGACTCAAATTCCACTGGAGCATGTTAAACATTCAAAACTTTCAACTTTGGGGCTCTAGAGAATAGGAGATTAATGACTCCTTTTTTCCACACAAGGAAAAATGTTATAGAAAAAGAAAAATCTGTTGGTTTTTGGACTGTCTCCTTTAAGATTTCCAATCACATTAGGTTCCATGTATAATGAGATTTTCTTGGTTTGTTCAAAACAGTAGCTATCCTCTCCTCAATCTAGGATGTTAGCTAGGTAGTGTTTCTGTAGAAACTGTGGAACAAAAGAACAAATCTCTAATAGACCATTATTATGCACAGAACAAATTGTTCTGTCCTTTTTAGGCATAAAGTTAATACAGATATTGTCCTTATATAAAGATAATAATTATTGGGGTAATGAAGAATTAATGTGGAGTAATAAATATTTGTATTTTAAGGAGAAAACAGCCATGATTGCTTACCAGAGAGTGTGCCTTGAATTACTTTTTGTAAAGTAATGCATTATAAAGGCACAGTAAGAATAGATCATTACAAATAATGTGACTTAATCACAGAATTTTAGTTACACATCTAGTCTAACCTCCTATCTAATGCCACATCTCTTAATTATAATATCTGATAGCATTTTATCTAGCTTCTCTTTGAATACCTTCCCCAGGGATAAAAAGGCAGATCATTCTATTCTTGGATAATTCATTCCACCCTCTTTTCACTTCCACTTATTAGCACCAGTTCTGCCCTCTGGAACCACACTGAAAGGTCTAGTCACCAATTTCTATCTAGGTTGTGAATGTTTCTACTTAAATGAGGTCTTCAGAACAAACACAATTCAGATGCTATCTTAAAGCAATGAAGCATGTGAGAAGGACTACCTGTGATCCACACTGTAGAAATAGTTGTCAAACATGTATTTCTCTCTTCTATGACACCTTTTTCATTTTTTAAATCAGGTTTATAAATGTACAATTTACATACAGTATAATTATAATTCACTCTTTTATAATACGCAGTCCTGTGAGTTTTGATGAATGCATGCAGTTGTGTAACCATCACTACAATTAAGATGTAGAAAAGTTCCATCACTCCCCGTTTGCTCCTTTGTAGTCAGCCCTACCTTCCATCCTGACTATAGCTTTGCCATTTCTTCTTCTATGACATCTTGAATTACTCAAGTTCAATATTATTTTAACGAGAACCTTCATCAGGATTACACATGTGCATAACAACCTATGGAGAGAAGACAGAAAAAGGGATGAGAAGATATAAGTGAAAGAGAATTTAAGGGGAAAAGTGTTTATTTAGAGAGAGGAAAAGAAAGCCCCAAGGAAGGTTCTATAGTTGTGATAAGAGAGAGTGCCTTGGATATTGGGATCCACATGTATTTGGAAATCTTATCCGAACCAATCATTATACCAATCGGAAGCCTGAGAGAACATGCAGACAGCTGCAGAGAGGCAGAAGCCAATAAGTAAAACCAGTGGGAACGAAGAGGTTACCGCCTTCACCACGACGCAGACCTCTGTCCGTGGTGCTGAATCTCCGTTGTGTGTTAGCGCGTATTTTTCTTTGGCTTCTGTTGCCTTGTCTCCAGCCTCTCCCAGGAATTCAGATCTGGGTGAGGCACAAGGTCTTGTGAAGAGAATTTGGGGTGACTGACTTTTGGAGAGAGACTTTTGGAAAATAAACAAAACATTTGTTTAAAAATAATTTTCAAGTAATTGCAGTAGCCTTGAAAAAAAATTTCCTGGACGGTTGTGAGACTGTATTCCCCCTATTCTCTGCCTGCCCCACCCATTTTTGTTTTTAATTATTTACTCCTCAGATTGGGTTAGCTGGAACCTCCTGGGTTTACTTCTCTGTGGAAGGTTCTAGAGCTAAGTGGCCTGAGATTTGAATTCTGGTCTCAGCGGTGCCCCAGCTAGCTGGCTAACTGCCCTTCTGCCTCACCGGGACTAGGGGTAGGGTTGTGAGATTTAGTAAATGAAAGTACAGGGTTGTTATGGAATGAATCATGCCTCCCACAAGGACAAATTCAAGCCCTAAACCCCTGTCCTGTGAATGAACTAATTTGTAAATAAGGTCTTGAAAAATCCTGTTAAGATGAGGCCACTGTGAATGAGAATGGGCTTAATCCAATATGCCCGGAGTTCTTTTAAGCAGAGGAAATTTAGATGGTAGTAATAGGAGGAGAGACAGAAGGAGACAGATGACCATGTGACAGAGGGAGAGGTTGAGCTATGGATTGCTGGCAAGCCACCAGCAGAATATTCTAGACTTCAGAGAAAGCTTGCTCCTACTGACACTTCTTTTTTTGTTGTCTAGTCTCCAACACTGTGAAACAAAAATTCCTGTTGTTTGAGTCACACAGTCTGTGATATTTGTTACAGCAGCCCTGGCAAACTAAGATGAAGCTGTTCAGTTAAATTTGAATTTCAAGGTAAACAAAAAAGACAGTTTCAGTTTTAAGTATGTCCCATTCTGACATACTGAAACAAATTGTTAAAATCTCCTGAAATATGCAAATGCTATGAAATGTTAGGTAGTTGCAGTGTATTAAAAGGTGTTCTTGGCTTGTGGGTACCTACTTGTGATTTGTGAGAACAGACAGTATATAATTCTTGTCAAAGAGGTTACTTTTGAATTCTAAGTGTTGAAGATAGCCTCACCCTGGGAAATCACAAGGTGGTACATAGTGCAAGGTCGGGGAAGGGCAGTCCACAAAATAAAGTGGTCAGCTGGATCTATGGTAAGGGAACTTCTGGAGTTATTTAAGAGATGTCACTGTTCCTAGCTTAGGTGAATTAAGCTTCTGGTGATCTCTCAAATACCTTTCCTTTTACATCTCTTTTTCTGTTTGCTCATCAGCTCATTTTATTCTTCCATTTGTGTTTTTTTAAAAGATTTATTTATTTTACTTTTTATTTATTTTAATTTATCCCCCCCCCCAGATGATTCTCTTGTCTTGTCTGCTCATTGTTTGCTTGCCGTCTCCAAGAGGCACCGGGAACCCAACCTGGGACCTTGTAATGAGAGGTGAATGCCCAACGGCCTGAGCCAGGGGAGTCTAGCTCTCGTTGCTGCGGGTGTAGATTTCTGCTTGTCTTCTTTAGGAGGCACTGGGACCAAACCCTGGACCTCCCATGTGGTAGGCAGGTGCCCAAGGGGTTGAGCCACATCTGCTTCCCTCCCATTTGTGTTTTAAATCTTCACTGTTTATTTTAATTTCAAATGTCAACCCATGAAAAATAGATTTTTATTCTGCACTCTGGACACAGCCTTGCAGAGTTTTATTTGTTTATCCATCTTTATCCTGCCTGGGGGAAAACAAGTGTTTAAAATGCATTGTTATCTTCTTGTGTGAGTTGGTAAACTTAGTACTTATTTGCAATGGTGCCATAGAGTACTTTCTTAGTCCTAATTTTGCCACCAGCAATTATTTGGCCACAGTCTTGAGTACACCTTCTATACACTGAGTGCCTCTGCAAAGTCTCACTAAGTATTTAATTACAGTACTATGGGTAAGAGTAGAATGAACAATGGAAATGGACATTGAATAATTATAGTTAATTCTTACCAAAGAGTACATTTAGCTGCAAGTTTTAGCTTTTCAGAAAATGGCTGTATTAAAAATTTTATAAGTTCATCTGTCCATCAAAAATCTAGTGAGTACAGATCAGAATAACAGATTAATGTTAAACATGACTTCTGAGTGGCAGGAAATTTTGTTCTAGATGGAGCTGATGTCTCATCCGTGTGTGACTGACAGGTTCAGAAAGGCACAGTACATTTACTCTCCCACTCCTCTCCTGGGTGGATAGAAAAACTCATTAACAATAAAGGTAGTCACATTTCCAATAACTGACTGTTAACTCATCATGTAATGGTAAGTTCTCCCAATAAGTATTCAAGCATTCTATTTTATGTTGGTATTCTCTTGGTGATGCCTCTGGCTCCCCAAATCATTAGGCACTAACTAAAAAGGATAAGTCACAAAAAAAATGTGATTCTGATTTTCTGAGCACGGGTAACTCAATACTTCAGTGAACAAGCTGGCTAATAAAAACTGACTTCTAAATGTCATCTGGCATTTATGTCTCCCAGACCTGGGCATCACTCACTCTGTAAAAGTCACAGCAGGTGACTGTTTTTCAAAAGGAAGCTCACTCTCCATAGCTGCTGTTTAGGAATTTTCTTGTCTCTTTTTTTTTTATTATTATTGAAATAATGAAAATGCTCTAATAATGATTGAAGTGATGAATGCACAACTATGTGATTATGGCAAACACCATTGATTGTAAACCTTGGACGAATTGTATGATTTATTAATATGTATTAATAAAATTGACTTTAAAATTTAAATTCATGAATATGTATTTCTGTAAGAGAAATTGAATAAAATGTTATGTTTGTATTTTTAAAAAGCTTAAAGGCAGGATAATGAAGTCTAGTCCTCCTCCCAGAATTGGAGGCAAGGGAAACGAGAGCACCATTTGTGATTAGCACAACGGTGCGTGGAGCCTAGAGATGAGAGATGGACGGTTTTCTTGGTTATGCCTCTAACCATCTAAATAACTTCAGTTACATAGTTTTGTTTCTATTTCATAGTATGGAGATATTTCCCTATTAGCATAAGAGAAATTTTTAGCTAAGAGGGACTCAGTGATCCTCCAATGAGACCATCTCATTGTACCCGTGAAGAATCTAAAGTTGAGATGGGTTAATGGAGCTAGTCAGTGGCACAGATAATTTTTGGTAGAGCTAGGATCAGGTTTCATCTCTGCAGTTTCTTAATTTAATGCTCTTGCAAATGTGGTTTAAAGGAATGTGCTTAGAGTCTAGGTTTGAGTCTTAACAGTATCATATTTGAGCCAAATGGTCTTTTCAAGTAACAAAGTTCTTGAGCCCAATTTCCTCATCTGTAAAATGTGGGTAAAGATATCTTCCCTGTCTGCTTCTCAAGCATATATAGGTATCTAGTGAGATAATGTGAAAATGCATTATAATCTTTAAAGTTCTAAAAAAAATATTGTATTAGTTATTTATTGCTGTGTAACAAATTATCCCCAAACTTAGCAGCTTAAAAGAAATATTCTCATACAGATTTTGTGGATGGGGACTGTGGGGCCAGCTTAGCTTGATATCCCTGGCTCTTGGTCTCTGATAAGGTTGTAGTCAAGCTGTCAGCAAGGGCTCTGACTTCAGCAGAAGGTTTGACTGGTGTGATGGTTAAGTTCACGTGTCAACTTGGCCAGATTACGGCATCCAGTTGTCTGGTCAAGCAAGCACTGGCCTGATTGTTATAGTGAGGATATTTCATGGATTTAAATCATCAGTCAGTTGATTTCATCTATGGCTGATTATGTCTACGATCAACTGAGGAGATTGCTGTCAACAATGAGAGATGTCTCATCCAATAAGTTGAAGGCCTTAAAAGGGGAAGTGATGATTTCAGCAGTCAGAAGGGAGAATTTCCATCTCTGTTTCAGCCAGCCAGCTTCTCCAGAGGAATTCATCAAAAGCCTTCATTAGAGTACCTAGTATGTGGCCTGACCTATGGAATTTGGCCTTGCACATCCCCACAGTCACGTGAACCAATTCCTATTTTAAAAAACTCATACTTATATAATACATACACACGCACATACATGCACATCTCCTATCAGTTCTGTTTTCCTAGAGAGCCCTGACTTATACAACTGGACAACTGGGGAGGCAGGGGATCTGCTTCCAAGTCATTCATGTGATTATTGGCAGGATTTAGTTCCTTGTAGAATATTGGCTGGAGGTCTCCCTTAGTTTCTTGCCATGTGGCCTTTCTATAGGACTGATCACAAAATATGGCAGCTGGCTTCCTTTGGAGCAAATGAGCAAGAAAGTGAGAAATGTGAACAAAATGGAAGCCAATCTTTTTGTAGTCTAATTTCAGAAGTAACATCCTATCACTTTTGCCATTTACTATCCACAGCAAGAGAGCCAACTAGATTCAGCCCACTCTCATGGAGAGGGGATCATACTGGGCATGACTATTAGGTGGTGGGACTCACTGAGAGTCCCCTTAGAGGTTCTAACCACAAGGATTATGCTCATTTATTATGGGTACTTGGAAGGAAAATATTATATATAGATGTGTATTTGATTTGATAAATGAAAGGCTTATACAAAAAAAAGTATTAATTATAATTTTTATTAAAATTATTGGTTGCTTCCAAAATGAGACGACATCCACATTTTCCAACTTTGCACGTGCTATTCCTTCTGTTTAGAATAACCTACTTTTCAGTCCTCATTCACCTGAGAACTGCTAAATCATCCTTTGTAATTCTACCCAAAGGGTATCTTCTGACTGGTACTGGGGTTTAACTATTATACTTTCCAATGTGGATGTGGCCAAAGGTCAGTGCACAACCTGAAATGCAATTACATTTTCCAGTTATGTCAGTCAGTTCGTGTGCCCAGCAATTACCAACTGTGTCTTCCGATAGGAACAGTAATGAATGCCCTCAGGCAGAGGGACCTCTGTTGAAGACTAGGCCTTCAGTGGTTAGCAAAGAAATACTGGCACCTACCCAATTACCTTGCTAGGAGTGAACAAGCATTTGAAGACCTTTGTTGTATGGAATGTCTATCAAAGTTAGGGGAGAGGATTATCTGCTTTACAAACATTGAAAAGCTCGAAAAATGCAGATTCTCGGGCCTTACTTTGCACTTACTGGATCAGAATTTCTGGGACTGATCCCAGAAATATTTACTTTTACAAGGTGACTCTGATGTGAAGCTTGTAAGTGACACCCTCCATTCAAGTGCTCTTATTTGCCTTTATATAGGCTGTGATTCATGATCATGATGCTTCCGAGGCACTGATCGTTCTAAGACACACCATTATGTGTTATTAAGAAAGAAAAAATCCTCTGCTGATTATAATTCTAACACTTTATAAATTGTAATACCCATCTCACTTTAGAGATGTTAAAATATGAAAAAATATGTCAGATCAATGCAACATGACAAAATGTCTGCTTTTTTCTGACCTGACCAGATCTATAAGACAGAAACTCTATATTCTATTTCCTGGAAACGTATTTTTTTAAACCCATCCATCCTTCCATCCATCCATCCACTCCATATACATATAGCAACTGAGGGCCCACCATGTGCTATGCACTGTGCATGGCAGTGGGGAATATGTGTCTCATGGAACTTACTGTCTAAGAGGAAGGACAGAAAGCAAATCAATAAACACACAAATAAATATATGCCTGCTAATTGGGATAAGTGCAAAGAAGGATAAAAAGGGACTGTCAACGAGTAATTACCCCATGATTATAAAGGGTCAAAGGGAATTGGTGAGTGTCTGAGGATACATCCTTTGTGGACCCTGTGTGGGAGACGTGAGCAGGTGCAAGGTGGTTTGTATTAGCGGGCCTCACACGAGCGACGACTTTAGGAATACATGTGAGCCTGTGCAAACTGTACTGTCTTCAGCCCAGCACAGATGCCAGCATGCATAACAGTTCCTTCTTTTACGCATCCTGTTGACTGATGGTCTGCAAAGAACAGCCGAAGAGAGGTTAAATCAACTCGAGGGTGGTGGTCATCCTAGTAAAAAGGAAATGGCAATGCCCACTCTGTTTCTGATTGAGAGGGTGCCTTGGGGCAGGTGGATGGAACTGTCTTGCTTGCAGTTGTAGATACTCTCTTTTTTGGAATGGGGGATTGTCCATCATTATATTGTTAGTTGTCCTGAGCGAGTCCAATTATCTGGAGAGTAGGTGTTGGCCTCAACTCTTCTGAGATTTAGGGCTCAACCAGCACATGACCAGACTGAAGATTTAAGTTTCTGAGACATATGTTTAATGGGTATAGTGCTAATAATAGGTTCAAATAAAAGGGGCAGATGAATCATGTGTAGGGAAATTATAAATGAGTCTAACTCTGTTATACTCATCTATTCCAAGGAAAAGCCCACCAACAGGGTACTGATTTTATGCCTTGGACATCTGATAGTATTTTTTTTTTTTTTTTACCGGGAGGTCCCGGGGATCGAACCCAGGTCCCTCCATATTGGAGACGGGCGCCCAACCAGTTGAGCCACATCCGACCCCCCCATAGTATTTTTATCGAGGGAATTTTGGCTCACACCAAGCCCGACCGTATTATATCCTTGCACAAATGTCTGATTATCACTTGCCACAAAAACCTGTTTTTCTCAATTTGTTTACATTCCCTTTGCGGTCAACTTGCTTACAATATTTTTGGGATTCAAGGTCATTAATATCATCTTGTTACACAACAGCTTATCACCGCCGTTTGCTGCATTCTGAACTGAATGTACTACCTTGAGTCATCAATGTCATTCTGAGATGGATTCTTTTCAATTCTTAATGTGACAAACTGGATTGATCCCTGCCCACTACCTGCCAGCTCACTGCAACGTCTCCTTAAATCACTCCCCCCTTCACTTCCTACGGTGCACATGTTAAAGGAGAGTTTTCCTGGGCGAACGCTCTCCAGCTGCACAGTGTGGTTAGGCAAGGTGATGCAATTCTTTGCCCATCCTCCCTCGCCCTCGCTTTCCTTTCCACACCAGGAAGTTGATGTGATGGTATTCTACTACCTTGTCAGCTCCCGAGACGCACTTCAATCTTTATTTTGTGAGAATTTTGTACAAAATTGAATCAATCCAGGTGTCATCTGGCAGTTGAAAACAAATGATATTGTAAAAATGTTTATCACCGAGCAGTAATCTGAATAAACCACCCTCCAACAAAAACCCTTAAAGAGAAGGAGAGCAGATCAGCTGTGTCGGGGAGATTTAAAATAAAAGAAACTTTTCACCTTGAAAGTGGAACTCAGGTGGTGGTGAACAAGTGTGCTGTGCATTCAGCATTAAGGGCAAAACATGAAAGCCTTGACGTGGATGCTGTTTTAGAAGATATTATTTTTCTACTGCATGCTGCTGCTATCAAACCACCTGAGAGGTGACTTGAGAAGGACGTTTTAGAATAAAGACATTGTTCTGACAGCAAATACAAATGAAATAAAATTGGCCCGAGGCTTTGGTGTCAGAACTCACATGGAGAGCTGAGACCGCAATGCTCTAGTTTAATGCACTAGAGGAATAGGGCCAGAATCATTTGTAGTGGAGTGTGAAGCGAAGATGAAAGAGCAGAATATTAAAAAGTAAATAAATACACACACACAGAGATTAAAATAGACTTTTCAGGTTGCTTTACTTCCTTTATTGCCAAGAACTTAGCCATAAACCTAATAAGACTACAGAAGTTCAGCTATAATCTTTTACCTCCTATTGTCAAGAGAAGGTGAGTGGGGTGGAACCAGCTGTGGTCCTTTAATTTTTAAGAAAAGTGGGCAGAATAGAGGAGAGGATGCAGGCCTGCCATTGGGCTTTAATGAGATTCTTTCTGCTTCTGGCTCAAGTTTAAGACATACATTGATACAAACCTTAGCCATATTTGAGTGGCTGATATGTTTACTTATCCTTGTAGCTTTGCCATGAAAGTGAGGAAGGTACTTAACGCGGCATTTAGTTAGGCATAAAACAAAGAAGAAAGGAACCAAAACAACAAATGACAACAACAACAAACTTATCTCAACGTCCCATATTCATGAGCTGTTTCTGATGAGTTGGTGTGAGAGAAGTTTAAGAAGAAATAGGAACTCTGTCCTTTAACAGCTTTGCAAAGTGTTGTTTGCCGGTTCTTTTCAGGCCAATCCTAGAACACGGCAGCAGAGGCCTGTAGGAAAGACCCTGCATGCTTTTCTAGTGGTATTAGAGAAGAAGATATTGTGCAGCTGGAGGTGGTGTGACAGGACCAGGGCTGTAAAAGGAAGATAGGGCTGATAATTAATAAGTATTCCTATAGACTGCTCATTGTTTCTGCTCTCATTTGAAAACCTACAGCAATGCTGGCTGATTTTTGGAAAGAAACTTCTTAAAATCTTTTCCCATTCTTTAAATCTCTAAACAAACATGCA
Source organism: Tolypeutes matacus (assembly GCA_026826555.1). NCBI lineage: Eukaryota > Metazoa > Chordata > Mammalia > Cingulata > Chlamyphoridae > Tolypeutes > Tolypeutes matacus. The sequence continues at coordinate 7,226,732 of JAKSZT010054400.1, forward strand.
AAGGAACAAATAATGGCAATGCAAAAGCTCAAATTAAAACACGCAATTTAATCTATTCCTTAAATAATTAAATTCTTAATTTGTTTTTGTAATAAATGACTTAGCCTGAAAGGGAGCCATTTTATCATCTCTCCATGGGTGTGTCCAGTGCAGCAATAAGGTGGGAACAATATGATGTTCATCCTACTCTCCAGTTTATTGGACTCACCCAGGACAACTAACAAGGAGGTGATGATGGACAATCACCACACCAAGGAAGTGAGAGAGCTGACCACTATAAGCAAGAGAGTTCCATCCATCGGCTGTATGGGATCGAAGCCCCCTCTCAATTAGAGGTGGAGTGGACATCACCATCCCAGAATCCTCAGGATTGGGGAATGAACTATGGACTAGAGTGGACTTACTGATATTCTACTATAGACTTGTTGTGATTCTAGCATTGGAAGAAATTATAGCATTCATGTGGAGGCAGTGGCCACTGGAGGATCTGGGGGCAGGGAGAGGTTAAACAGGTATAATACGGGGGCATGTTCAGGACTTGGGAATCATCCTGAATGATATTGCAACAACAGATATAAGCCATTTTATATCTTCCCATAATCTCTAGAATTGTGTAGGAGAGAGCGTAAACTACAATGTAAACTATAATTCATGCTCAGTGGCAATGCCCCAAAATGCGTTTATCAATTGCAATGAATGTGCCACTCTAATGAAAGGATGTTGTTTATGTGGGAAGTATGGGGAGCGGGGCACATGGCAACCCCTATATATTTTATGTAACATTTATGTACTCTAAGTATCTTTTATATATATATAAAATATGGTGTTCAAACACCAGCCCCAATACTGAATAGTGATATGACCTTGAGCAAGTTGCTTTCACTTTTTGAGCCTCGGGGTCTTCATCCATAAAAGTGAAATTAATATCTACTATTCAGGGTTATAAGGATTAAATGAGATAATATATGTCCAATTGCGTAGCATACTTTCTGACATATGTTAGATGCAAATAATTTTCTTTATAAGGATTCAATATTTAGATAGATTTCATCTATCAAAGAAGACCTGAAAAAAAGGAAAAGTAAAAAATCTGTTTCAAAATTTTTAAGTTTATAAATTTTTCAATTGAGAAAATATGTATATTCTTATAAAAATTAAAATGCAAAATTAAAAAAAAGATTATTATTCATAATTTCCCCACCCTTATAATTGTCTATTAATCTTTTACTGCATTTTACTGTAGTCTTTTAAAGGCATTTTTATATTGTTTTAACATATAATTATAACAGGAATGGACCTCAAGAAGCATGCTCTCTAAAATCATCCAGCTTTTCAAATGAGGAAAAAACAAATGCAATAGTATATCCTATTTTTCTTTCTCTGAATATTATGCCATTAGCATTTCCTTATATTTTAAAAAATTTTTGGCACATATAAGTTTTATTGTTTGTATAGTCCCTTTATGTGTGCCAAAATCTACTTAGCCATCCCCCTATTGTTGGACACTTAGGATATTTTCAATGCTTTACTGTTGAAATTCTCGTTGAGATAATAATATTCACAAATTTAAAAAAAATATTTTATTTCCAAGTATTTTCCATAAAAGATTTTCAGAGTAAATGAGTATGAACATTTTTAAGACTTTTGAAACATTGCCAGATTGCTTTCCTATAGAATTGGATCATTTTTATATACCACCCAGTAATGTGAGAGTCTCAATTTCATCTCAGCTTTATTAACATTGAATATTATTCAAAAAGTTTTCAATGAGAAAAAATGGCATTTTGCTATTTTAATTTGCATCTCTTTATTCCTGTGATTCCTGCTTCCCTGAATTGTTTGTCAACACCCTTTGCCCATTTGGCTATTGGGACCCTTGTATTTTCTTTTTTTTAAAATTTATTTTATTTTATTTTTTTCTTGTATTTTCTTATCCATTTAAATATGTTCTATTGAAAAGATAAATGCTTTGTCAATATTCGCTGTAGATATTTTTCTAGTTCACCTTTACTTTTTAAAATACATACAGAAGTTTAAAATTCTAAAGTTGTATTTATTATTTTTTCATAGATCCTCTTTTTTTCTCTTAAGATTACCCCTTAAGAAAAGATCCTGGGATGAATATTTACTTTTTCTTTTGAAAATTTTGCCACCAAAAAGGTTTCTATGCTGTACCATAAAAAGCATCCATCATTTCCTTTGTTGTGACTCCATTTGGGGGAACCGAAGAGTAAAAAAAAAATGGAAGAAAAGGGTCACAAATACAAACCTCAAACATGATGAAAACAATTTGTATTTAGAAAAAAATCCAAATGCCAATGAAATTTCAATGCATGATTCAAGGCTTGGAGAGAATAGAAAGAGTTGCCGACCACAAAACAGAATGTTAAAATAAGCAGGTTTCTCAACAGATGGGAGTAATACTTATATAAGAAGCTATTCAAGACAAGAGACAGTATAGTAAATGGCAGAATCGACCCAGGACTTAGCTACTCTAAAACACTTTTATTTGCGTTGATCTGAGCCTGCCTGTGACACATCGAACTGAATCTGAATCTGGGAATCCGGGAACAGCAAGAGAGAGATGAATGATGCCCGAATGTTAGAAAATCTACAATAAGGAGATTCTTCCTCACTAACAGCAAACAGTATGGAACGTCTTTTGCAGATTATGATCCCAACCAAGCCACTTTAGTACCCTTTGAGCAAATTCTGTAACTCCCTAACAAACCTAGTTGACCACAAGCATACATTGCAATAAGCAGGACGTTTTTCTGAGAGTATTCTCTATTTTAAAATTTTCTTTTCAAGCATTAATTCTAGAGAAAGGTAGACATGAAACCAGAAATCCTATCCTTATCAACTCCCCGCTCTTAATAAAATAAATTGTTGAGCTATGAATCTTACTTGTAAGTGTGCTGTGAATTGAGCATGGAGAATTACATAGACCTCACAGCTGGATGCAAGAAGCTTTCCGCTTGAGGCATACAGGAGTGGGTGCTCGTGGATGGGAAATAGAAGCAATAAATAAAAGTATTAAATCGCTATAGGAATGGACTAAGGACACCATACACGACGTACAGGTCAGAAAAGGTGTGGATTTATTTACCATGTACGTACATGTAAATGTTAAGTGCAATACAGGTCATCTTGATTTTAATCAAGTTCTTGCAGTAACTGCTGTGAGGTAGGGAAGACTAGAAGAGGCCAGGATCAAAATGTGCATCATCTGTGGCTGCCACAATGGCAGAGGTGAGTAGTTGCAACAGAGGCCTGATGGCCTACAAAGCCTAAAATATTTACTACCTGTTCCTTAGCCAAAAATGCCTGGTGTGGTGTTGTGGTAGATGGGATTACATATCCTAATATAGGCATGTTCTTAATCTTAATCCATGTCCCTCTGGGTGTTGTGAACCCAATCCTATTGTAAATAGGATCTTCTGAAGATGTTATTTTAGTTAAGGTGTAGCCAAGTATATGAGGACAGGTCTTTTTGTTTTTGTTTTTTGAGGTACCAGGGCCAGGGATTGAACCCGTATGTGGGAAGCTGGCGCTCAACCACTGAACCACATTGGCTCCCCTGAGTTGGTTTTTTTGTTTGCTTGTTGTTTGTTTTTGTTTTTAGGAGGCACTGGCAACCGAACCCAGGACCTCCCATGTGGGAAGCAGGTGCTCAACCACTTGAACCACACCCGCTCCCGAGGGTACGTTTTTAATCCAGATTCCTGGAGGCCTTATAAAGAGAACCTGGAAGTCACGGAACCAAGAAAGGAGAGAGCATTGCCACGTGATGGGACACAGAGATGAAAGTCAAGGAACTCCAAGAATTGATGGCAGCCAGGAGCAGAACGTACAGACTCTGGGAGAAAGCAAGCCTTGCCAACATCTTGAATTTGGATAAATTCCTTTTGTTAAGCCAAAAACCATTATGTGGTATTAGTGATAGTAGCTCACGCAAACGAAGGCAATAGTTTTCTTTCCTTGTGATTTCTTTGTCTGCTTTTTGTATTAGGGTAATGCTGAATTTATAAAAATGATTGGGAAGTGTTCCCTTCTCCTCTATTTTCTGAATGAGTTTGAGTAGGAATGTTATACTGCTTTCCTCAACTGTTTGCTAGAATTTACCAGTGTGGTCGTCTGGACCAATGCCCACGTATTTTAGCTTTTATGTTATTCTCTCCTCCATTTTTGGCTGGAATTCAAAAACAGGACTTTAATTCTGAGGAGGTCCCTTAATCTGGAGAGACTATGTTTTATACAGGTTTATACTTCCAGTACTTAGGCCCAGGAAAAAAAAAAAAGGAAGCCAGTGACCAGAAATGGGGCATAAGGTGGGAAGCAGACTTGGAATAGTGTTAGAGCCAGTGTAGACTGACTTGATGTTAAATCTCCAAATGTTGTAGCCTCTGGAGCCTCTTCAATTTCCTTGGAATCTTTGGGTGGCCTAAATCTTCAAGAAAGGAGTGTCAAATGGCTCCTGCTTTAGGTGGAAGAGGTTGTGGGGATTGGGAATCGGCACAGCTAGACCAAATCTACCATTAGAAAGCTGAAAACCTTTCCTTAAGGAAAGGCTGATTCAACCCAACAAAGAGCTAACAGAGAAGTCTGACAACAGGGGGTGGTGGTGGGGTGGGATGGTGGTTGTACAAGCCAGGAGAGATTTTGAAATGGGACATGTTTGTAGTTAGGCCTTCTACATCTTCCTTTCTAGTTTAGGCGCTTGCTCCTTCAGGCACCCAGAATCTGAATTTCCTGGGTAGTTGTGTCAAAATGCATAAGTGCCCTCTTTGATGGGGATGTGAAAGACGGTAGAGATGGTTGTACAGAGGCAGTGTTGCTTCAGCTGAATTTGGAGGACTGGGTATGAAACAAGGTGAATAGAGGAGAGAGAAAAAGGCATCACATACAGAGGACCCAGCATTTGCCGAGAGATTAGCATGAGAGCACATGGTGCATTCAGACAGAGAATAGCAAGTGGTCAAGTGTGGGACTGGAGCAAGGGCAAGGTCAGGTCATTGTATACCATGGTAAAGACTTTGGGGTTCATTTTGTAAGTGATGGGAGCCATGGAATACTTTTGCACTGAGAAGTGAGTCGTCTGAGTCTATTTGAGAAATAGACTGGCAGGTGAGTGATAGGAGGCACAGTAGACAGAAGGTGGAAGCAACACACGTGTCCATTGGCAGAAGAATGGGTAAACAAAATGTGGTAGAGATATACAATGGAATATTATTCGTCCATAAAAGGAATGAAGCTCTGATACATGCTGCAATATGGTTGGACCTTGAAAACATTATGCTACATGAAGTCAGCCAGACATGGAAGGACAGATATTGTATGATTTCACTTATATGAAACATCTAGAAGAAGCAAATTCATAGAATCAGAAAGTAGATGACAGGCAACGAGGGGCTGGGTAGGGAGAGGAATGGGTGTGATTGATTCATGGATACAGGTTTCTCTTCTGGGTGGTGAAAAGGTTTTGGTAATGGGTGGTGGTGATGGGAGCACAACATTATAATTAATTAATGCCCAGGAAAAAAATATACGTTCTTAATCTTCACCCACATTCCTGTGGGTGTGAACACATTGTAAATAGGATTTCTTGGTTAAGGTGTGGCCAGCTGAATCTGAATCAGGATGGGTTGTAATCTTATTACTTGAGACCCTATAAAGAAAAAGTCATGAGGAGGAGCTGGAAGCTGGAAGTCGGCCAGAAGCTGGAAGCGAAAGGAAAGCCAGGTGTGACCGTTTGAAGCTTTTTTGTGTGAATCCCACAAAAGATCATGTTCTTGGAGCTAACCCATTCCTGTGGGTGTGGGACCCTTTGATTGGATTGCCTTCAGCTGTGGGCTTTGGATTGGAGCACTTCAATGAGGCATAACCCAGGGTGGGTCTCCGCCCTCTTACTGGAGTCTTTTTATAAACAGGAGAAATATGCAGAGACACACAGAGAAAGAGAGCTGCCATTTCACCCTGCCATGTGAGAGAGGACTCCAGGCTTGCCTGCAGCCCCAGAAAAACAGAGAAACCCTGAGAGGCTGAGTGGCCGGAGGCTGGAATCAGATGGAGCAGCCCAAAGCAGAACTAGACAGGCCCAGAGGAGAGGGGAAATGAGCAGGCCGCCATCATGCCCTGCCATGTGCTTGATCGCCCACAGCTGAGCTCCAAGAGAAAGTATCTCTAGATGAGGCCGCCATGTGCCTGATCACCCACAGCTCCAACTTGGTGAGACACTATCTCTTGATGCCTTGATTTGGACACTTTCACAGCCTTAGAACTGTAAGCATCTACCCTAATAAATTCCCATTATAAAAGCAACCCATTTCTGGTATTTTGCACTGGCAGCCTTTAGCAAATGAAGAGACCAGTGAACTCCAAGGATTGCTGGTAGCGGGCACCAGAATGTTACAGACTTTAGAGAGAAAACATGACCCTGCGGATGCCTGGGTTTTGGACTGCTCCTAGCCTCAAAACTGTGAGCCACTGAATTCCTGTTGTTTAAGCTAACGCGTTGTCCGGTATTTATTCCAGCAGCCTGGAAGCTAAGACAATGCCACTAAATTGTACACTTAAAATGGCTAAATGGCAACTTTTATTATATATATATATCACCACAATGATTTTTTTTTGTAAATTAGGGGGCAAGGACTCTAATTAAAAGTAATTTGCAATAGTTCAAGTGAGAAATGGTGAGGGGCTGAATGATAGTGGGGTGGATGGAGAGCAGAAGGTGGAACTGAGACTCATTTATGGGATGAGGGAGGGAGAGGCTTAAGGATGACCTTCAGGGGTCCAGGCACTGTTTGAAACCAATGGGTATCAGCGCTTCAGAGTTGTTTTTAAAAGCAGAAGATGGCATTGCCAATGGGGTGAGAAAGGAAAAACGATAAAAACCCAAAGGGCTTCATCCTAAATGAGCTAAAATACTCTGCATTTTATGACCCACACATGTTGGCTGGGACGATACCTTGTGGGTTGCTTATAGAAAGTGGTTGTTTTTCAGAATTTCTAGTTTTGACCTCATCATCTCGTGTAGGTTTTGTACACTTTCTGCACCTTCTTCAAAATTGATTTTAGGTTTGAAAGGTTGTCGCCTCTGAAGCTCTGCCAACCAATGATAATGGAGGACTCTTGTCTTAGGTCTCTGCAATGGGATTGTGATATAATGAATGGTGACTTACTGTTGGAATGTTATTAGCTTCTAAAGACTAAGATCCATGATGACTTAAAGTCTGAACATAATAGTTTCATATTCTGATATTTTTCCTTCATTTTTCAATTCCTTCATGTCAGGTGTGAAATATGAACAGTGTAGGAAGAAACTTTTGGGTAAAAAAAATGCCTTTGCTTCCAGGAAAGCTTGCTGGTTTTCCTTTGCATTCCTGTTCACTGGGGAGTATGTATCAGCCCTCCGTGTTCTGTGGCTGTTATTTGAGGGGGAAAATACAAACAGAAGCCAAGAGTATATTTCCAAAATTGAAGAGCATCAAGACATCACAGCCTGAGTTGGCCATAAAGATTTACAATTACATTTCCATCACAAAGACTCTGGCCTATCATATTTGGCCATGACCATTTATGTTTTGATTTCTATTTCTTTGGCGGGACAACACCCGAATTAGACAGATGAGCTTGCTCCTCGGGTTTTGGAGCACATTTGCTGGGCATTTTGCTATGGCTATTCCCTGCTCAAGTCTACCTTGGTTGTTAGCATCATTCTACCCATGAATTCTTAGCACATTAAAAAACTATCCAGGTTAATATACTTAAGTAATTTATATATATATATATCTTTCCTTTTTATTAAGGAATAACTTACATGCAGTAAAACGTACAGATCTTAAGTGTTCTTTCCATGAGGTTTTATATATATATATATATATATATATATATATATAATTACGAGGTGCTTAGATTACCTAAAATATTACACAGAACCCACTGGGATTCCCATGTTGCCCACCTCCCACACCTCCCCTCACATCCCACACAAACATCTCCCACAAGTAATTTAACCTTGATTATGCTGGAATTACCTGGGTAACTGAGAAGAGTTTTCTCTGAATTCTCTAGGTTTTTGTCTCTACATCCAGTTTACTTTACTATGTAGACTGAGTGGTGTGGGGGCCACTGGAGTAGAGTCTACGGTAGCCTCCTGGTAGCAGACAGTATTCTTTAAGATATCACACTGAAGCTATAACTGGAGAATTGTTATTATGGAAGCTGAGCTGTTACAGCAGATTCTGACTTGTGTAGAGAAAGAACCGTTTTCATCCAGAACTCACATATTGCTAGCACAATATAAAGCTCACCCTTTCACAATTGTATATTATTCGGTATGTGGGTTCACTATATATCTTCTGTGAAGGAAGTATAAAAGACAAAATAGCCAGGCTTCTATTGCTTGCTAGAAAAACCTGCAGTTATAGTTACAGGGATTCACCAGTTTTTCAAACCATTCCAATAATAAGAGGAAAAATTAAAAGTGACTCTGTAGACAGATTGTCCTTTCATCATGGTAAGAGCTGCATTTCATTACTTTAAAAATCCTCGTTCATTTTAACAATGCAAAATGCTTCCTGGTCTGGATATAAAAAATTATTGGATGGCCACTGCTGGCCATTCATCTGAGACCCTGATGTGCCACAGTCGATTTTTGAGAATTGTTCTGCCACTTAATGTGACAAACATCCAGCTTTGCAGTTTAAGGGATCTTTGAGAAAGGCCATCCCCACATGAAATGAATTTAACAGCAGCAATTTGTCACTTTGCCCTTCCTTTGCTGGGGAAAAAAAATGCTAGTGATTTCTTTTGACTTAAACTGGGCATTCAAAAAGCTGTTTTTATTAATGAATCATATTAAGCCACTAGTGAAAGGCTCCCCGACTCTGTTCAAATAACAGGCTGTGATTCCTCTTCCCTCAAGCTGCCCCCCACCCCCATTTGGCTCCGCTGCTATTAATTGAGGAGTTTCTTTGTTTCTTTCCTAATGAAGCTAACAGAACACATCTGTCAGGTGCTCGTATTCTTTGCCTGTCTATAGTATGTAATAGACCAGCTGGAGGCTATAATGCTACACAATACCCCTGGCCGTTACAGCAACTATTTATTCCTGGGCTTTTCCTCCGAAAGGGAATTGAAAAAAAAAAAAAAAAAAGTCTGAAATTTGGGCCTAATTGCTATTTACCCAGCGATAGACACCTGTTCTAGCTGAGACATTGGCTCATGAATCCCACACCTGAGACCTTAGGGAGACTAGAGGGGAAATTTCCAGCAGCTGTCAGTCCGTTTAGATATAGGGAGCCTTAACTTGCGGGGTTTGTGTGTTTATATGTATATGCATGTATTTAAAAATACTGTATGCTTAGTATGCACACCCATAAGCAGAAGGTCTCTATTAAAGGCCGTGTACTACTATTTCACCGTCAATTGCTCTTCTGAAGGCTGTGCACACGGGCGTGCAGCAACAACTGTGACCGCTGTAAAAATAACACGGTGAGGCTGGATTCCATATCAATAACCGGCACGTGTCCTTTGAAAAGTCCATTCTAGGCCTTGGGGGAAGTAGTTTTATAGGATGACTCAGAGGGAATATTTAATCAAATGTAATTTTTCTTGGAGAGCTTCAACTTCGCTTTAGTTATTTGCCAAATATCTATGACTTTTGTCTTTTGACATATTGAACTTGCCTTTTCAATTTCTATCTTGATCAGAGCAAGACAATCCTTTGTTTCTTTGTTTGTTTTTTTGAAGGTCAATTGTTATATTTATCCTTCCTTTCTTGATTTGCCTTCCTAATGCCCCCTTTGCCATAAATACTCAAGAGAAATAGTCTATGGTCATAATGGCACCAGTTACTTATTGTGAAGAAATAAAATGCCCCAAACAAAAGGTAATTATAACGGCGTCTCTATGGAACGTAAGTTAATATTTCATCTAGTGTTAAGTTTCGTAGTAGTTAGATATTCAACTGTACTAAAATGCTATTATATCACACAACTACTGCCCTGCATTTGTGAAAGAATGAAAACTGGGAATAGCTCTATTTGTTTGTGCGAATGTGTGTACATTCAGTGTGTATGTATATTCATTAACCGACTTCACACTCACTCCAATCCCATTGTCCCTTTTTTTTTGCTTGAGGTATGTATTCGTGAAGAGACGAAATTGGGAATAAAGACATTTAGCACAAGCTCATTGGCAACAGAATAGAAACAAAACATTATTGCCCTGCTATTTCATCTGGCATCCGATCAGAGGATATTTCTGCTGTAGAGGGCTGGTGGAGGCTGGGGAGAAGGTGGGAAGAAGGAGAAAGGAGAGGCAGGGTTTTTTCCCTTTCTTTTCTTTCATATATTTCTTTCAATTGGTAGGACTTCTGAGCTTTTTGATGGATACTCCATTGGTATTGCTGGGACAACCTTCCATTTACTTAGGGTTTTGAGAAATTTGGTGTTTCTGAGCAAATCAAATAACACTGCTAAGTGATACCTGTTTTGTTAAAAAACTAGAAAATTATTTATTCTTTTTCCCAAAGGTTACATGAGATATATTAAATACTGGTGTGAGAATTGATGAAATGAAATTAAAAGGGTGAAAGGAGAATTAAATAAAATGCAGAAATACAAGTCATAATTGAAATAAAAATTACCTGGTCAATGTTACACATGTGTGTGCACACACACGTGCTGGTTAAGAAATTTCCCTTTGGTCTCATCTGAAGCCAGAGAAGATGGAAGAGCCAGAACCTTCGGAGGTAGCTGGCAATGACAGGAGAGATGGACAGTACTCACATACAAATGAGTGCTTTGCCTCAGGGCAGACACAGTTGGATAGAGAGCTGATGCAGAGGCAAAAATTCATTTCCCAAGAGGGAGGAGAGGAGTGTGCGGTGAGCTCAGGGTCACAGCAGAACAGGTGATAATGAAATTAGAGTTAATGAAGGGTGGGAGAAACCCAGGCCAGATGGGTTGGTGAAACTGTCATCTGAGATGCATGCTAAAGCCAGAACTGGTATCTTAATACAGAAGAACACAATTGTCAGAGGAACACATTAGAAAAGTTCTGGGAAATACAAGCATCCTACCCTCATCTCCAAAGCAGGTCGTCTTTGGATTTCCATGTTACAAGATGTAGAAAATAGATGAGTCTAGGAGGCAGATTATGTAACTAAAGTCAAGATAGATCATGTCTCTGAACCTCAGTTTCCTCTCTGGGTAAAACAGAGATAAAGCACCTACCTTGTTCTTCTTGAGAAGATTAAATGAGACAGTGTAGAACACCTAGCACAGGTACACCTAGCTGGTGCCAAGTAAATAACATCATTGCATTTCTTTGGTTCATCCTTATTAAAATTGCAGCAAATGCAAAGCCAGTTGGACTATCCATGTAGTTGCCCAACTCTCTAGGCCCCTGATGGCCAACACGTCCCATCAAAATAGATAAGTGAATTGGAAACATATCTTACTGTTCTTAGTAGGTATTTATATCTGTAGTATATTATGAAAGAGAAACATTTTTGTTAGAAGGAGCCAAGAAATTAAGTGAGGCAGAGCTAATACACAGGGCAGTTGTTCAAATAAAAGGGGGTTCATGTCAAATCAGGGAACTCATAATGAAGTCCTATAATGAAGTGGAATTTGAGCCTGATTGAGATATCGATTGAGATCATTAGGTCAGCTTTTCTTCCCAAAGCACCCTGTTTACAATGTCACCTTTTTCATGGGGGGAGGCATTTTGTGGGCCCATTTGTTGAACAACCTCTTCTCTCTCTTTGGGTTGTGATTCAGTCTTTTTCTTCTTCCTCTAGCAGCAGGGCATGGGATTGTTTGTTGTAGTATCATTTGTGGCTACTCAAAATCTATCATATACTCTTCAAATATATATAAATAAATATATTAATATCTTTTTATTACAGAAGTTGTGAACTTACAAAGCAATTGTGTGCATGTGTAGAATTCCCATACAACACCCCTTCACCAACACACCACACCATTGTGGAACATTTGTTAAAGAACATTTGTTATGCCATCGGAATATTACCACTAACTATGGTCCATGGCATACATTTGGCATATTTTTTCCATACCCCCCCCCCTATTACTAACACTGTTCGTTTTTGGAATTGATGCAAGAATATTACAGTATTGCTCTTAACTATAGTCCATAGGTTACATTAACTATATTTTTCCCGTATACTCAAAATATACTCTTTGTATATTTTTTATCACTTCCCACTCTGAATCCTACCTTCCCAAGTAGACTCCAGCCACCCCATCACTGTACTCCCTGGAAGTGAGGGTTCAGGCACAGGACCTGGCTTTGCCAACCACATATACCTAATGAGATTTGGATGAAGATATAGGCATCGCCAGGAGACCAATCTCTTGGCAAGCATGATGGCAAAGATGTTCAGTTGTTTGGCAGATGTTCTAGCATCCAGTTCTGAGTGCTAAATGGCGTCAACAGTGGTTGTTTCAATAAGGAAGAACTTGGTGTGGTTGAGTCGCTTTAATCTAGCTTTTTCACTCTTTTGGAGATTCTAAGAGCTACTAATTACCCATTAATAAAATCTTTTTTTGTGTGTCCACTAGCCAGAGTGGATTCTGTTGTTTTCAATTGAGAATCTTGTTCATTACACATGTAATCTGAGTTTTCTAGTGTAATTAAAGTAAGGTAGTAGAAAAATTTTAGTTGAATAGTGTTCAACTATTTTAGTTCCAAGTATCCATTCTCCCTTCTCCTGGTAATTACCTTGACTTTTTTGTGGGAAGGGTGTTGTCATCCCCAATTCTATAGTACAGCCGTCTGCTTGGGGAGAAGCTAACTCGACCCTGACTCTAGGCACAGGTAATGTGGTTCAAGTCAATGCCAATCAGTGTAATCCTATTTGCTGACCATGGCTATGGAGCAGATATCTGGTCCAGTGAGATGCAGAAGGATGTGTTCCAAATGCTTTGGGGATAGAGTTCCTATGAGAGTGTCCAGAAACAACTCTTTTTCTCCCATGCACATGGAGATGGCTAATTAAAGATTTCTTTGGCTGCAAAAAGGGAGCCAGCTACAGGATGAATATGATACCCTGGAAGACATAGCTGAGAGCCAGAAAGGAACTGTGTACATAACGGCATCATTGGGCACCAGATCAACCCAACCCTGAAGTCCACCCCAGATATGGACTTTGTAGTTCTGGGAAGCAATGAATTTGCTTTTTATATTTACCACTTTCATTGGGTTTTCTATTACTTGCAACTGAATGCATCCTAACTTAACTACCCTTTTTTTTTTTTTCATTGACTCCAAGATGCTGCTGATTATAAGACTTATCAGGATTTTGTGAAGCATTAGGAGAGAAAAGGAAGCTGCCAATTAGATCAGTACAATGTTTTTTGTTAGTTAGAATTTTTGTTTTTTTATTTACTACAAAAGCTCTTTTATACATTCTTTGATATTTTTTTGTTTATCGTTTGTGATGGTTAGGCTAATGTGTCAACTCAGCCAGGTAATGGTGCCCAGTTGTCTGGTCGAGCAAGCACTGGGCTGATTGTAATACAAGGACATTTCATGGACTTTAATCATCTTGAGTTGATTGCATAGATGGCTGGTTACATCTACAATCAACTAAGGAGATTGCCATCAGCAAAGAGTGACGTCTCACCCAATCAGTTGAAGGCCTTAAGAGGGGAAGTGATTTTAGCATTCAGAGAGAGAATCCCCATCCCTACCTCAGACAGCCAGTGTCTCCTGGGAGATCATCAAGGACCTTCATCGGAGCCCTTGGTTTGCAACCTTTCTTGGAGAATTTGGACTTGTGCATCCCCACGGTCGTGTGAGAGAATTTTATAAAACCTCATACTATTTACAGATATCTCCTGTCACTTCTGTTTCTCTAGAGAACCCTGACTAATACATCGTTTATTGCTTCTACGCATACATATCTGACAAAGGAAAATGTAAAAGGAAAAAAAGTTTTTAAAACATTCTAAAACTTCTTGGCATTCTCTGTTGGCCCCTCCAGATCCATCTGTCTGGCTCTGTGGGACTGACCCTATGAACTGGCTTTCCCAAGCTTAACGCTGAGTAGACGGGTTGGTTCAGCCGTTGAAGGGCACCGTCAGGAGACTGGAGGACAAGAGGAATGAGGTTGGGGATTCCTTCCAGCTGTGGTCCGAGTGCCTCTTGTAGTAGCCGTGACACCCATAACCACAGCCTCTCCAGTTCTCACCGACTTCCTGTGAAGATTTCCTCCCCCTTATTTCTCCAGTCCTATGGGAGGAAATGGCTTACTGCTGAGGCTACAGTTTTGTAAGTAGTCCTTTCATTGAAGCCTTTTTATTTGAACCACTGATAGTGAATTCTATTTCCAGTCAATTTCCTGGCTGGTACAGGGTTCAGCCCTTCTAGGTAACTTTTCTATTCAAAATCTTCATCTTTGATTTTTTTTACACCCCCCTCCCCCCATTTCATCCCCTGTGCCATTAAGAACATTGATCACAAAGTATTTCTTAAAGGAATGACCACTCTTGACTCCAGTAATCCTTTCGAGATGTAACTTTGAGAGGCAGCCACATTCATCATCCTGGTAGCTAATGTTGTTTCCTAGTTTCCTAGGTAATAATAACTCTCGTATGCTCTCATCCACATCTGTACCAGCTTTCCCATTTCTTTACTGTCTTCTAACTGGCTCTGCCTCCAGCCTTTCCATCCTCCTGCTCTGATACATGACTGTCACCCTCGTGCTCAACAGCCGTCAATTGCACCCCAGTGTCCATAGAATAAAGCCTAATTCCTTGCCTCGCAATCAAGACCTTCTATAATCCTCACCTCTTCTGGATATAATTTTTTGTTGAACATGCACACGCACATGAACTTTTATTGAGCTCCTGGGATATGCCAGCCCCTGTTTAGAACTGGGGGTACAAATCATGAAATAGATATTTTCTGAGCTCTAAGCTTGGGTGACAGGTAAGCAAAAAATTATACTTCAGTAAACGTGCAATATATGCAACCTATGTTTTGTTAGGCCACACTAATCTAGGGGACAAAAATCTGGTCACATTAACAATAACCTTTTAACTTTATTTGAGAAAGGCAGCACAGGCTCTTGAGCCAACCTGCCTGGCTTCAAACCCTTTTTCTCCCTTTTACTTGCTGTGTAACCTGAGGCATGCTGCCTAAACATTGTGTGCCTCGTTTGCCTCACTTGTAGAATGAGGATAATAATAAGGCCCATCTCACAGAGTTGTTGTGAAGATTGAATAAATCTTCAAATATTTATAAAATGCTTAGGGCAGTGCCTGGCATGCAGGAATTGTTCATTGCTATCTATCTTAGTGGTAATAGCATTTATTTGATTCTGTCCCATAGTAGGACCTCATGTTCTCTTGAAGGTCCCCCCTCCTGGATCAAGATAGAAGAGTGAGATGCTTCAGGACTCCGTCCCTCCACAGAAGCTTTGAACAACCAGCAAGAACTGGCAGAAAACATCTTTCTCAAAGCTCCAGAAATCAGTTAACGGACTACAGTGACAGGGCAGGCACCAAATCAAGAAAAAGGCTTCTTAAAAGTGGGGGGATCTCCTGGTACCCTGGCTGGCCCCTCCTCCACTCCTCACTGCCTCACGAGCCATGGTCCCGGTGTGGATCCCTGGTCCTGGTTCCGGAGGAGCATACCAGGAGCATGTACGTCTGGCCCAGTTTGTCTGGTGGTGGCCTGAGGGGATGAGTGAGAGCATTTGTCTCGGGTTCACTGTCCCAGAACTTGTCCGGCACGTCTTAGAAGGTGGCTCGCTGAGCTCTCCCACAGAATGCTGTGAGATCAGTCAAGTCGTGCTGCCCAGGGCAAGGGGTTGCTGGCTGTAGGATGAGCAGTGTAGTGCCTGGACTGTGAGGAAACTGCCCAGGACAAAACAAGACATATGCAGAAAGGATCAGGCGGCTCTGTGCTTTGTCTTGGAGCTATTCTCAAACAGCCCATGAAATGGATGAGTCCTGAAGGGCAGCACTCCCACAGGTCAGTCTGCAAAGACTGGGAAAGGTGATTTCTTTTCCCACTTCCTTTGCTTCCTTTTTTTTTTTTTTTGTTAGCACCTGGTAATCAAGGAATGCTCTGTCACAATACTAGCTGGATATGAGCTTAGGAATAGACACCTCGGAGTCTAAATTCCAGCAATAACACATGAAAATATTAAAATGTCCAGGTTTCAATGAAATATTACAAAACATACAAAGAAACAAGTGATGGCCCAGGAAAAGGGGAAGATTAAAATATTAGAAACCATCAGTGAGGAGGACCAGACCTGGAACATACTAACAAAGAGAAGAATTGGTCTTAAATATGCTCAAAGAGATAAACGAAAATGACACAGAAATAAAGGAAATCGGGAAAGCAATAGATAAACACAAAGAGAATATGAAACACAAAGAGAGGTGAAAGTTATGGAAAGGAACCAAGCAGAGCTGAATACCACAGTAACAGAAATTCAACATTCCCTTGAAGGGTTCAACAGCAGATTGGAGCTGGCAGAAGAAAAACAATCAAAGAACTTGAAGATAGTTGAAATCATTCAGTCTGAGGAGCAGAAAGAAGAAAGAAGGAAGAAAAATGAACACAGCCTGAGGAACTTGTGGGACACCATCAAGGGTAGCAATACAAGCTTTATGGGAGAAAAAAGAGGGAAAAGAGCAGAGAGAATTTCGAAGACATAATGGCTGAAAACTTCCCAAATTTAATGAAAGGCATGAATATTCATATCCAAGATGCTCAATGAACTTCAAACAGGTTAAACCCAAATTACGTCATACTATGGCGTATTATAATCAGATCGTTGAATGCTGAAGATAGAGTATTCTGAAAATCTGAAGAAGCAAACATGTTCAAGGAGGCCTTGATAAGATTAACTGCCAATTTCTCATCAGA
This sequence comes from Tolypeutes matacus, assembly GCA_026826555.1. Classification (NCBI taxonomy): domain Eukaryota; kingdom Metazoa; phylum Chordata; class Mammalia; order Cingulata; family Chlamyphoridae; genus Tolypeutes; species Tolypeutes matacus. Next base: position 7,243,652 of record JAKSZT010054400.1, read on the forward strand.
AACCATGGAGGGAAGAAGGCAGTGGGATGACATGTTTAAAATGCTGAAAGCAAAACATTGTCAACTGAGAATTTTGTAGCTGGCAAACGGTCTTTCAAAAATGATGCAGAGATTAAGAAATTCCCAGATAAATAAAGAGGGAGTTTGTCACCACCAGACTGGCCCTACAAGAAATGCTACAGAGAGTTCTTCAGGTTGAAAGGGAAGAACACTAGACAATAGATGGAAGTCTCATGAAGAAATAAAGATCTCCAGTGGGGATACTGACATGGGTAAATATAAATGCCAGTCCTATTGCATTTTTGGTTTGCTCAAAACCAAAACTCCACTTTTTACTTACTTCTTATAGGATCTAAAAGGCAAATGCATAGAATGTAATGATAAATCAGTGGTTTTGGACTCATAATATATAAACATGAAATTTGTGACAAGAACTACCTAAAAGTGGGCGGGCAGAGGGGTATAGGATCATACTTTGTATATACTATTGAAGTTAAATGGGTATCAAAGCAAAGGAGATTTGGGGTGTTAAATTTAAGCCCAATGGTAACTACAAAGAACATATTGGAGATTTTGCAAGCTCGTGGAGACAGGAAATTGGAGTACAGGTTGCCAGGGGTGAAGGGCAAGGAGAAAGTGGTGTTAATGCATGATGAGAATAGGGTTTCTGTTTGGGGAGATGGCAATATTTTAGTAATGGAAGGTGATGAGGGTACGGCAATATTGTGAATGTGATTAATCCCAGTGAATGGTATGCTTGGGAGTGGTTGAGATGGGAGAGGTGATGTTGTATATATGTTCCCACAATTTTAAAAAGAAAGAGCAACTAAAGAGACAATGACAATTAAATGTGATACCTGATCCTGATTGGGATCTAGCATGGGTGGAAAAAAGGCTCAAAAGTACATTATTGGGGTATATGAAAAAATTGGAATATGGACTGTATGCTTTATATCAATGTTAAATTTCTTGATGGACAGATAGATGGATAAATAGATTGATGGATAGACAGAATGATATAACTGCTGCTCGGTCATACTCATCAAGAATTCAAGACCCTGCAGAGGGGCTGCTTCTAATATGCCCATGGAATGTGTCAGGGAATCCCATGGTGATCCTATTGAAAATTGCATGCTAGTTTATGATGATGTTACAGAGGCTAATATAATGGGAGATGATTTTGGGGTACATCACCCTACTATTTTCATCCCTGGGATTGGAATTTGTGTACTTGCCCATGAGCCGTGAAATTGTTGGCTAGTAAGGGGCCAGCCTGCACCTGATAATCCTGACATCTACCATTTGTTGCTTCCTTTTGTACATATTATCAGTGCGAGAAATGCCTTGAGGACTTAAGTACCTGGGGGTTCCCTCCTGGCTTGGCATAACCCAACAGAGGACAAACTATGGTAGACAACATCCCCACTTCCAGCGACCTTACAACTGATAAGCAAACAAATTGTAATGGGGAAGAACAAAGTGCTCTGGGGTATCTTAATTCAGCCTCAGGAGCACAGGGAAGGCTTCCAAGGCAGCTCACTTCTAAGCCTGGGTCTGAAGAATGAGTAGATGTTTCCTGGGCTATGAGCTGAAGGGCAGGGTAAGTCCTTCTGGTGGAGAGGTGACTCGAAGGACTGAAAGAGGTGCAGTGAGTGTAGCCCAGGTTTGAGCTCAGGGGACATAAGGTAGGCTGGAGTGGCAAGAGGGCCCAGATCACACAGTCTCGCCAGCAGCCTATGAGCAGCTTGCACTTCCTTTGAAAGTCTCTAAAGAGGGGAGGGGCAAGTGCTGTACATTCATTCCCAGGCCATGCAGGTTGGATCGGTAGTTAGAGGCTCCTGGGGTTGGCTGGGGAATCTGAGTTTAAAAAGACAAAACAAACCCCGGGTAACTTTCATGGGTTTTGGGAATTTAGTTACTTTAGGAATCGATATCTAGGAGAGATTCAGGTGATAAAGTCTGGTTTGTGCCTACATACACATGAGAGATTTAGTGTATATAATTGCAATACAAAGTTAGAGAGTCAGTTAAGACTTAAAATTTAAGCCATGCTTATGAGTTTAAGAACAGCTATGTTAATTTTGCAGTCGTCATGGTGATGGTGGTTTCATCATGGTGGTTTTAATCTTTAAATTTGCAAAGTTTTTGGTTTTGCTTTTGTAATTTTTTATTTAAAAATTTTTATTGAAGTACATCATTCATATGTGAACATACATAAACAGTAAGTGTATAGTAAAAGTTGTGAACTTACAAAACAAACATGCATATCAGCGTACAGAGCTTCCATACATCACCTCACCACCAACACCTTGCTTTGTTGTGAAACTTTTGTTACAAACTATGAAAGAACATTGTTAAAATCTTACTACTAACTATAGCCCATATCTTATATTTGGTGTATTTTTCCTCAAACCTACCCAACTATTAACACCCTTTATTAGTATTATACATTTGTAATAGTTCATGAGAGAACATTCTCATATTTGTCCCGTTAACCACAGTCCATCTTCCATACTGGCTTCCCTGTGTTATACAGTCCCATGCTTTGAACAATCCATTCAAAGTGTACACTCAGAGACTCTCATTTTCGTCACAGGGTTGTGCTGTCATCCCCTCAGTCAATTTTATAACAGTAATTTTTTCATTACTCCAAAAGGAAAATACCCATACCCCCTTATATCGCCCATTGTCCCTTAGAATTGGTATATCTTCTTTGCCATTGCTGCAAAAAAAAAAAAAAAATTACAATATTACTATTAACTTTCATCCATAAATTACATTAGTTATAATTTTCCCTAACTCTTAACTCTTATATTCTTAACTCTTTGTAAAAGAAGAGCATTCTTATATTTATACTATTAACCACAATCTTCATCCACTACCAAAATCACTGTGTTATACAGTCCCTAAATTATTCTCTAGTTTCCTTTCAATTGACATTTCCTTCCACAGACTACCCTTTTCAGCCACAATCACATTTATAAATCAGCAGTGTTAGTTATACTCACTATAATGTATTACCATCAACTCTATTCATTTCCATACTTTTTCTATAAACCTTATTAAAAATTCTACATACATTAAGCATCAGCTCCCATTCCCAACCCACATTCTATCTCCTAGTAACCTTTACTCTAAAGTTTACCTCCATGAGTTTACTCATTGTATTTAGTTCATATTAATGAGACCATACAATATTTGTCCTTTTGTGTTTGGCTTATTTCACTCAACATAATACCCTCTAGGTTCATCCACGTTGTCATATGCATCCAGATTTCATTTCTTACAGCTGAATAGTATTCCATTGTGTGTATATATCACATACTGTTTATCCATTCATCAGTTGATGGCCACTTGGGCTGTTTCCATATTTTAGCAATAGTGGATAATGCTGCTATGAACATCCGTGTGCAAATGTCAGTTTGTGCTCTTGCCTTCAGTTCTTCTGAACATATTCCTAGTAATGGGATTGCTGGATTATACAGAAGTATATTCAGCTTCTTGAGGTACTGCCAAACTGTTTTCCGTAGAGGCTGAACCATTCTATATTCCCACGTTTTCATAATTTTTTAATTAACCAGATTGTCTTTCAATTCAGTGAGAGTAATTTCTTGTTCTTAAATTTTTAAGTCAAACTTTCTATACCCTGGGTCTATTAATTTGTAGGTAGGCAAACTGCTTAGGGGCCATTTTAGGTTTTTAGAATTTCGGGGAGTGTACCTGTGCTTGTCTTTGCTAGTGCTAAAATTAAAGAGTCTGATCCTGAGTAGTACCTGTTAACTTGTCGACCTTTTCAGGGAGAGATGCAAATAATTGTTGCCCACTAGAATAGATAACCCTAAGCGTTATGTTTTTATCACTCTGTGGTACACTCGCCAGTTTTTCTTTAATTCAGCAAACTTATTTTAGAATTCTCACCTAATATAATCTGTGTTCCTCTTATTCTCATTTTAATCAGCTTTAATGGTTTCCTCATTAATAAATTGAATACATTGTTTTTTTTGTTTTTTTTTAAAGATTTATTTATTTACTTTACCCATCTTAAACTCCCCCTTCCCCATTTGCTGTTTTGTGTCCATTCGCTGGGCAATTCTCTGTGTATGTTTCCTGCCATCTCTTCTCTTCCTCTTCCTCCAGCCTTTACCAGGATTCGACCCTGGAGACCTCCAATGTAGGAGAGAGGTGTTCTGCCACCTGCGCCACCTCGGTTCCTGGCTTTCAGAGCTTTTGGAGTATCTTGACTTGTCTCTCCCCTGTTACGTCATCATCTTGCTGCATGGCTCCCGGGGCCTGGCGGCTCACCGGCACACAGAGCCTGGCAGCCCATGCGCCTTCTATATATATATTTTATATTTTACCGGGAGGTCCCGGGGATCGAACCCAGGTCCCTCCATATGGCAGACGGACGCCCAACCATTTGAGCCACATCCGCCCCACCCCCAATACATTGTTAACACAAGTTCATATTATATCTGTATGAGAATCATGGTTTTAACTTTTTTGACAATTATATTTTGACAATGAGTTTGTCTGGTAAACTTGACCTCTGATCTGTACCCTCAAATCAATGTTATACTCTCAGGGCAACCTAACATAGATTGAATTTGGGAGCTAAATGTTGAAGCCTGAGTTCGTTTTCTGACATGGACTACTATTAGTTTTCTATACATCACCATTTTTCTAACTGTTCTATGGAGTTGGCAGTGATAGTGATGAATAGCTGATGCAGCCTGCTATAAAATTTACATAATAATAAGTTACTTAATGGAGCTTGACAATCGGTGCAACTCAAAGGTGGTTAGGAAAGAGGAACCTAGAAGCTTGGGAATATAGGTAGTTGGCACATCGGGCTTGAATATGAGGTTATTCAAGGCTTTTAATAGGTGGCGAAACCAGCTTGCAAGATGGTGGGTTCAAAATAGGCTCAAATCATAAACAGCTGAAAAAAAAAAAAACAAAACCTGACTATTCTAGATTTAAATAAACAGTGGGGAAGCCATTTCTCATGTCTTTCCTTATTTGAGTAATTGGAAATGAACATTTGAATAGTCATCTAAATCCAGTTTCAAAAATGGGTGATACTGCTGTGTATCCCCATGGTTTGAAGTGTCGCTTCTGTAAAGGAAGAAGAACAGGTAAGTAACTGCACAGAAAGATATAAAAGAGGATGTGTGTTCAGAGTCTGTTAGCAAACTTGAACCCCATCAGCAACTAAGACGAAATTAACATGTTCCTAGAGCAACAGAATGTGGCAACTTATTAATACAGCATAGGGGCTAAGCGGCTCCCTCTTACTGCAGTCCATTATTTTCCATAAAATATTCTTAATTAAGAAGAAAAAAGACATCAGGGCTCAGCAAACACCAGAAGGCTATCAGGATCACACCCCTTCTGTGTAATACTTTCTGTTATTTTTTTTAATTTGGTATCAGTGAGGAAGAAAGGCAGGCAACAAAAGCAGATATTAAGAGAACTGGATGTAAATTTAAAAATTTCCCTTGTTGGCAAATTGAGCTTTGGCTTTTTCTCACCTTGCTTTTCAATCAATTCCTTTAGTCATTTCAAATTCACACTTTTACATTGCAAACATTTATTTTCCTATACAGCAATTCAAAATTCAATCTATCTTTTTTTCTTTCTTACCGAAAGAGGAAAAACAAGTGTTTGTTTTTCTGACAAGCCTCTATTAGGTATGCAGTCATCCTGTCTATTGCTGAATATATATGTACTCTGAAGACATGCGGTTATAAACCTTGTCTCTTGTAGAATTATTGGGGTGGGGATGGGGCCCTAGCTAAATAAATCACCTAATATAGTTCTGGTAGGAGGAGTATTTTTTACCTTCTTTATTGTCTTAAGGCAATAAAGCTCTGGAAGTGGGCAGAACATTCGGGGGACTGCAGTGGTGGTTATTTTATGTCCGAGAAAGCAAAGTCCAGTAGAGATATTGGACAGTCTCCCTTGAGAAGACGGTACCAGAAAATGATTTCTGCAGGCTCAAAAGAATTCTAATTAGGCTGCTACCGATACCTGTAGATAGCATCAAACAACTCCCCCTCAGCTGACTAGGTAGGGAACAAGGGCCCTTGGATGTGATCAGAGCCCCCCTGAGTTCTTGGGGGTTCCCCCACCAAACGAGCCCTTCACAGCTCATTGAGATGCTGCCCAGCATTTGGCAGTGCACAGGAGGTGCTTGTCCTCCCAGTACTTAACCTCTTTTCCCCTAAGATACAAATGTCAATATAGGATTTAGTCTGGTTGAATGAATGTGTCAGAGGGGAGATTAGTGACTGGCAGAGCTGCCACAAAAGGGCTTTTCAATTGGCAAAGGGAAATTTCTCACAAATGAATCAAAATACTTTGAGCTGGAAAAGAAGTGGGGGCGGGGCGGGGGGAAGTGGCCAAATGTTGTCACGATGACCTGTTAAATGGATTCGAAGACTTCAGCATGGGCATTTTATCTGCTGGATTCACTCAGCAGGATGCTCAAGGAGTAAGGGGCAAAAAAACAAAACAACTTAACATCCTCAATAGGTGTTTTCTGTGAAATGTCTTAGTGGATTGTCAATTTTTATAGCATATAACCACCCATATCCTAACTTCAGATGATCAGAGTACATGGTTCATAACAATCCTTAGACCATTTAGCTTAATTAATTAACATGGTGGAAGTTTTTTTTAAAATGGTGGTTGCATTCATGCCTTTTTAAATTGGTTGTACTGGGTTTTTTTTGTTGTTTGTTCTGAATGTTTTTAATAGACATCTATGCCTGCTTTGACTGGTTGAGAAAACATGTAGATGGTTCCTGGTTTAGAATCTCTCTTCACAAACAATTCACAATTCTGGCATAATCGCTAAGGTCATTACTTCTGTGGTCACATTAATGTTTCTAGTTGTCCTGGTTTGGGTCTTTTGTGGACCCCAGAAGATTATGTTCTTAAGCTGACCCGTCCCTGTACATGTAAGCTATTGTATGTGGGACCTTTTGGTTAGATTTCGTTAAGGGACATTCTCATCAGAGCACTTTTGATTCTATCGCTTTAGTTAAGGGCCTTTGATTGGATTGCGGCAGCCAGGGGCGTTCTAATCCTTTTATTGGAGTCTTATATAAACCGAGGACTGAAAGCAGAGCCACACAGAGAAAGCAGGTTGCCATTTTACCCTGCCATGTGAGAGAGGACTCCAGGATCATCAACAGCCGCAGAGGCTGGAATCAGCAGAGCAGCGCGAAGCTGAAGAAGACAAGGTCCAGGGAGAGACGAGCCATTTGCTGATCACCCACAGCTGGGCTCAGGGAGCAAGTGAGCCTGAAGGAGGAGGCAGCAAGCAGCTGTCATTTTGCCTTGCCACGTGGCAGGAGTCCAGGATTGCCAGTGGCTGACCTTTGGTGATTATGCCTTGATTTGGACATTTTCACAGCCTCAGATCTGTAAGCTTTTACCCTAGTAAATTCCCACGATGGGGAAGTGGATGTGGCTCAAGCACTGGGGTGGCCGCCTACCACATGGGAGGTCCCGGGTTTGGTTCCTGGTGCCTCCTAAAGAAGATGAGCAAGACAGCGAGCTGATACAACAGGCTGATGTGGCAAGCTGACACAATGAGATGACGCAACGAGATGACATGGAGATGCAACGAGATGACATGGAGACACAAGAAGCAGGGAGCAGAGGTGGCTCAAGTGATTGGATGCCTCCCTCCCACATGGGAGGTCCTGGGTTTGGTTTCCGGTGCCTCCTAAAAAGAAGACGAGCAGACACAGAGAGCAGACAGCGAGTGCAAACAACGGGGGTGGGGAGGGAGAAATAAATAAATCTTTTCAAAAAAATTTCCCATGATAAAAACCAACCCATTTCTGGTATTTTGCATTGACAGCCTTCAGCAAACTAAAACACTAGTCATTTTTAATATTATGGGCATGTCTTTTCCAGGGACCCAGTATTTTGAGGGTGAAATGAAAGGAGAAAAACAGCCTTGGAGATGTTAGCATTGACTTATTAATTAAAAGCATATAGAATTACTATATGATCCCACAATTCTACTTCTAGGCATGTATCCCAAAGAACTGAAAACACCAGTGTTTATAGTGGTATTATTCACAATAGCCAAAAGGTAGAAGAACCCAAATGTACACCCACAGATGAATGGATGAACAAAATGTGACATATACAAGCAATGGAATAGTATTCACCCATAAAAAGGAATGAAGTGCTGATACATGCTACAACATAGATGAAATTTGAAGACATGATGTTGAATGAAAAAAGGCAGACATAGAAGGGCAAATAGTGTATGATTTCTCTTACATGAAATATTTAGAATATGCAAATTCACAGAGATAGAAAGAACAGTGGTTGCCAGGGACTGGGCAAAGGAGGAAATGGGAAGTTATTACACAATGGATATGAGTTTCTGTGTGGGATGATGAAATGTTCTCGAAATACATGGTGGTGAAAGTTAAACAAGATTGTCAATGTACTTAAAGTCACAGAATTGTACACTTAAAAATGATTAAAATATTTTGTGTATTTTACCACCATGAAAAAAATGAAAGTAAAAAGCAGCCTGATCTTCAGATTTAGCAAAACATATTAAGAACAATAAACTTAGAAGTCCCAAGAAGAGCTCAGGAAAGCTGTGGGAGGACGTTTGTGGAAGTGCCATCTAATCTCCTAGTCAACTCTGTAGATTCCTTGAGAGCTGTTGCCGGGATGTTTGGAGGGGAGGTCTCCAAAGCCTCTGAAGACGTCCTTTACATACAATACCCACTTTATTTAAATCTTCTAAACCTGAAGCTTTTGCCCGGTGAAACTGAAGAAAACAGTTTCTTGAAGTCTAAATTAGTTTCAGAGCTTGTAGCTCTTGTTGGCTCAGGAAATTTTCCGTATCAAAAGATAAACATCATTTTGGTGATGGATGATGGTGTAATTAATACCACTGAATTGCACACTGAAAAAAAGGGTTAAAATGGGAAATTTTATGTTGTATATATGTTATCACAATAAAATTTAAAATTAAAATTAAAAAGATAAACAACGTCCAGTAACTCTCTATAGGAGGTAGTAAAATGCTTCTGTTTTTTCAACAATTAAGAACCTAAGGACTATATAAGTTAGGGTTAGATTTGGTTGCATGTATTAGAAGCCCACCAACACCCATGTCTTAACCATGCAAGGTTTATTTTTTCCCATGGAATAAGTCCTGGCGTTTGGCAGTGGACACTTGGTCTGGAGATTTCACATTTATCAGGACCCTTGCTATTCTTATTTTTCTGCCATAACCAGCCCATCAGCTTATCAAACTACAAGGTACTTAACAATTCTAGATGCTTTAAGAAGCTCGCAATTTACTAAGAAGCAGGTACATAGATTTTTAACTATAATGAATAAATAAAATTGCACTATAAATAAAGAACACGGGAACAGGAGGGATTTTTTTTCTTTCTAGGAGAAGTTAGGAAGAATGCTAATTTGCATAAAGGAAAGAAAAAGTGTGTATGGGAGAAGGGTTAACGTTTCTTTTTTTTTCTTATTTATTTCTCACAGTTAACCAGTCAGTAAGCTCTGCTCATTATTTCTTCAAACTGTTGTTCTAATCTTTCCCTTTTTCACATCCCTACTGCACTACCCTAGCTCTGCCCTTTCCTGAGTCACTGCAGAAGATTTTCAAATGGTACTGTCTTCAAATTCTTCCTGAATCGTGTCATTTTCTGTTAAAACATTCAGGACTTCCCATTGTCTACAGGACAAATTTGGAGCTCCTTAGCCTGGCATCCAAGGCCCTTCACAATCTTTCCAGTGTTTTCTACAAAGACTTATTTCTGCCCCAGCTAAACTATCCCTTTTATATCCCTTGGACTCCCTGCTTCTGTGTCTTCTCCCTCCTGAGAATGCTATACATTCATATTTAAAATCTACCCATTCCCTGAGAATCAGCTCACCTTCTTCTTGTGCTCTGAGCCTCCCCAACCCACCTCAGGCTGAAATGATTCTTTCCTCCTCAGATTCTTGTTGAGGGAACATGTATTCTCTATTGTTCTTGTTTAAAAAATGGGAATACATTTAGCTGCTCTCCACCCATCAGTCATTCCTCCTCTGATTGCTGAGTTTGGGAGAAGAAATTGAGCATGCTCAAATCATGCTGGATGGCCTTCTCTCTTTCTCCTCTACCTGTTCTGGGTGGGTAAGCTTAGGGGGTGGGCTTTGTCTCCACAGATGCTGCCCATAGCTGTTCACTTAAGTCAGTGAGTCAGTGGGTAAATTAGTCTATTCTGGAGAATATCTAGCTACCTATTACCACCTTGTTTATCTTTAAGAAAGCTATTATTTTCATCACCATTTATCTTGTCTCTCAAGTGCATCCAAACTCTGTAGGGGAAGAAAGGGGTATTTTGTATTAACCCCCTAAAATCTTAATACTCATTTGCCACAACATAAAAATATATATTGTGTACATGTTCTGGCATTTAAATTCTCTTTAAGAAAACCTCCCTAAGTATATTACAATCTTTTCAAGGGCAGGCTACATGCTCTACCCCTATCACTGCTGCCAAGGAGAGTGCCTTGCAGTATGGTACTGTTGTGGGAAGCATTAACACCTGACCTGGTGACCCTTGCCCTTTCTACCATCCTTTAAACTTACTGTGATAAATGCTGAAATCCATCTAAAACAGCTCTAGTGCTCCTTTGAAGCCTCAAGTTCATCCCTCAAGGCCAAGAATAGAGTGCTGATGGGGAAGCTCTGCAGGGAAGGTGAGACTCCCCCGGAAGCCTCAGCTTCTTGAAGCCTCCAGCTTCAGGTCACACACAAATCCTTGTTTGGGAGTGTGCTGTTCCTGCATCCCTTTTCTTCAGTTTATTGGCATTCGGAATGCTCATTGGTTATGAGGATGGTGGCCTTGCTTTTGGCAGTCACACCATGAGAAATCACAAAACGGTTGGGGACTCAGGTACCAAAACAAAGGTGGCAAATTGGCAGCCCACATGCCAAATCTGACCTGCAGATGAGTTTTTGGCCAACATATAAAATATTTTGAACTTTGCCAACATTTGAAAATTGAGAGATTTCAGAAAATAATTTGATGCTTGGCACCTCTTGAAGAATTCTATTAGCTTTGCGCCTCTGCTTGTAGAAGGTAGTGTTCTTCTGAAGCTGATCAGTTGCAGCCCTCTTATATAGGTTACTCTCTTCAATTTTCCACTGACCCAGTCTCACCTTAATGCTGTAGGCACTTGTATTTGCAACATTTGCTCTAAAAAAATTTTGGTGTCCCTATAAGCACATCCTGAGGCTGCCATGTTCTTTAAGGTCCACGTTCTTGTCACATTCCTGCCTGCTATGGGACACCTCCTTTCATACTTCTTCATAGTGGTGACTTTGGGGATTATCTACCTTGGGGATGGATGGTCCTCATGGCCATAGTGGATTGGATATGCTAGGTTAAGGGGAGGAGGTACACAGCACAGAATGGGGTTGCCCCCCACCCCCACCCCATGTTTACCAAGTGGAGATGTTATAGAGATGTGGGGCATCTGGAAGTTCTCATAATTTAGCCTAGACCACAGCTGAGAGCTCAGGGAGAACCTCAAAGATATTCTCAACAATATGGGTAGATTGTATCAGAACAGAAATTAGGGAAGGGTAGCACCAACTTTGGGTCAGCCTGGTGAAGATGAGGCCAGTCTGAAGGCAGACATCTAGGGCTGACTCCCAACTCCCATTCTCCAAAAAAGCAGTGCAGAGATCAGAGATATAAGAAGAAGGGATCACTGTAAAATACAACTCATTCCCCCTGATTCTGAGGGGTAAGATCTGGAGATAAGTGTGAGCCATAGATAGAGGTTGCAGTAGTTTTTGCATGAGTGGATTTAAAGTACCAGGAATTACCTATTTGGGTGTCCCAAAGACAAGGCTGGCTTCCCCAGGTAGAAATTCATTGACTGAGATGGTTTCTTAGTTTCCTAGGACTTCCATTGCCAAGTCCCACAAACTGGGTGGTTTAAAACAACAGAAATATATTGTCTTACAGTTTTGTAGGCTAGCAGCCCCAAGCCAAGGTGTCAGTGGGGGTCATGCTTCCTCTGAAGTCTGTAGGGCTCTGGCAATGACTTGCCAGCAATCCCTGTATGCTTTGGCTTGCGGCATACCTCAATCCCCGCTTCCATTATATGGCTGTCTTCTCTGTCTCTCTGTCTGTGTCCAAATATCCTCTTATTGATAAATGTACCAGTTCTACTGGATTAAGGGCTTACACTATCCAGCATGACTTCATTTTAACTTACCTAATTCCATCTGTAATGACTCTATATCCAAATAATGTCCTATTCTGAGGTACTGGGGACTTGGGAGTCATAATATAACTCATTAGAGATGGCTAATCTGTGGCACTGGGGAAGGGGTCTTCACCATTGTGGTCACTGTAGCATCAGGAAAGAGGACAGGCTGATTATCCCACGTATGTGGAGATGGAACCCTGAGCTCTCACCAGCAGCTTCACAATACCCAGTAAAGACATGGCACGACGTTGACATTCTCCATGACCCTGGAGGTAACTGGCTCAGCGATTAGGTAACACAAATGCGTCTCACTCAGGCTCCACCTAAATATCAGCAAAGGGACTCTATTTCCAAGTGAACAGTGAGAAGACCCAAATCCTTCCATCCAAGTGGATTTGGTGAAATCTGGACAGAACTATGGTCAGTCAAATATTATAAAACGATAAACAACCAAACCAAATCGTAAACCCCAAATAATCCATGAAAGGTTCTGCAATAAAAATTTGATAATGTAGCACATGAGAGCCAAAGTAATCTTTGAGAAGAAACTTAGAATGGGAAACAATTAAATTTTAAATTAAAATGTGGGCTCTGAGTAAAATTCAAGAAAACATCTCAGTAAAATAAGCGATGGAAGATGAGATGAGAAGATAGAATGAAAAGGGAGCTGACTTACAAAAAGACCAAATATAAGGAAATTAATAAGGCCACTATGGAATATAAAACTGGATTAGCAACAATAAAAGGGAGTTGGCACTACCGTAGAACTGAATCAGTAATACCCTTCCAAAATACAAGGCAAAAATCCAATCCTGAAAATTATGAGAGAGGATGGTAGACACAGAAGACTTAAAACAGATATAACTTAGAGACAGTTGATATTGCTGAAGATGAGACCAACTTAAATGTACCAGAAACAACCAATGAAAGCATACTAGAAACTACTTAATCGGATCCCATATCAAATAGAAGCACAATATACAAATGAAACTGTCTCAAAACACTTATTTATGGTGGAACCCTTACTGTTGAAACTTTTTAATTTAATAAATGAACAGGGATCTAAAAAAAAAAGTTGGCTTACCACAAAAATGAACATTGTCTTGACTGGTATTAGACTTCTGTTTTGAAACAGAAAACGCCAAAATGTCAATAGCACAATATTCACCCTGATTTACAGAGAACAACTCAGAGAAGGGCAAAAGTGGAAGAAGGAAATCAAGGCTATTTTAGTGTTTTGCATACAAGAGTTTATTTTTTTTTGAAAGGATAATAGCAATAGGATGGAGAAGAACTAGGCCGAAATAGGCCTCATATGTCAGGTAGGTATTGGATACATAGATTTGAATCTCTGGGGGATATCTGTACTAGAACTATAATTTGGGTATTATCAGCAAAACTTTTTAGCTTTTGGATTGGGTTGGTTAGTACTGGCAAAAGAGACTAAGAAGAGGTGCCCAGAGAGTCAGTAGGAAAACTAAGAGTTTGGGAGAATAGAGTACTTCAAGAATGAAGGAGTGTTTTCAAATGTTCAACACAGTTCAGAGGCCTTAGTAAGATAAGTCTGAACACTGTAGATAAAGTTTGTCAGGATGGAGGTGTCCTCTGCAGGAGAAGTTTTAATGAGAGGTAGGAGTGGAAGCCAGGTTGAAGCGAGTTGAAGAGGTGATGGTGGTTTCAATTCCCAGGAATATAATAGATTAGATATTCTGGAAAGTCTCCCAATACCAACACTTATAAATGCTTTGTAAAATGTAACAAATATATATTTTAAATGTAGGGTTGAACTGTTAAGAAAATAAGGGCTATGGCAAAAATAAAAAGGTTTCTCAAACCAGAGTAATAAACTAAAATTGAAGTTATGACCACCCCAAGAATATATACAAACCTCGTTAACAAAGACACAAGGATTGGAATGGCCTTGCTTGGAGGGGCTTTGGGCCCATGCAAGATGGAGAACGAGGACTGAAATCTCCATATAAACTTGTGCCTTTCATCCAAAGGAAAGTTGGGGAAGCAGATGTGGCTCAAGCAGTTGAGTGCCCACCTCTTACATGAAAGGTCCCAGGTTCGGTTCCCGGTGCCTCCTAAAGAAGACAGACAAATAACGAGCAGACAATGAGCAAAACAACCAGCAAGACAATAAGCAAACAATTAGCAAAAACAAATAAGCAGGGAGTGGATGTGGCTCAAGCAGTTGAGCGCCTGCATCCCACATGGGAGGTCCCAGGTTTGGTTCCCGGTGCCTCCTAAAGAAAAAACAGACAGACAACGAGCAAAAAACAATGAGCAGACAACAAGCAAAACAAAACAAAACAAAACCCCACAATGACCAAAAAAACGAGCAGACAACGAGCATAAATGAGTGTAAACAATGAGCAAAAAGACGAGGGAGCCATCTTGGGGAGTATTTAAAAAACAAAAAGGAAAGCTGTCTGACCCAGCCCAGGCTCTATGTAGAAATAAAAGTAACTTCTGAGAATGCCTAACCATGGGTCAGTCCCCATATAGGTTTTGGTTTTGAATTTACACATCTACAAGGTCCCAGATATCCTCATACTGATAAGTAAACTGAAAGTTGCCATAGGACATTTGGCAGAAGAAAAGTAAATTTGCTTTGGAGAGAGAGTCCTTTAACCCAGGCCTCATGGGATTTCTATAGTTAAAGCCACTCTGATGATATATAATAGAAAGTTACAAAACTCAAGAGAAAACGAGCCAATATGAGTGGCAGCCAGCATTATAATCAGCAGAAATAGATTCCAATGAATTTAGTTTTGAATTAGAATACATTAAAAATTAAAAATTTGAATAAAAATATGATAAAAGGATAAGGGTATTAAATACTCTGAATGATGCTATAAAAATTTCAGGCAAATTTGAAAAAAAAAGAGAACTTCAAGATATGGAAAGTATCTTTGAAATTTAAAACTAGATAAGCTCCTACAACTCAACAATAAAAAGTCAACCCAATTAAAAAGGGAAAAGGACTTGAATAGACATTTCACCAAAGAAGACATACAAATAGCTGATACACACATGAAAGGATGCTCAATGTCATTAGCCATCAGGGAAATGTAAATCAAAACCACAGTGAGAGACCATCTCACGCCCATTTAAAATAACTATTATTTTAAAAATGGAAAACAACAGGTGCTGGCGAGGGTGTAGAGAAATAGGAATCCTTGTACATTTTTGGTGGGAATGTAAAGTAGTGTAGCTGTTGTGGAAAAGAAAGTTTGGCGATCCTCAAAAAATCATATAATTATTATATGACCTGGCAATACCATTTCTAGGTTTATACCCTGAGGAATTAAAAGCAGGAACTCAGGTATTTTTACACTGATGTTCATAGCAGCATTATTCATGACTGCCAAAAGGCAGAAACAAGCCAAGTGTCCATAAGCAGATGGATGGATAAACAAAATGTGGTACATCCATACAACTGAATAGTATTCAGTCTTAAAAAGGAATGAAGTTCTGGTATATGCCACTACATGGCTGAACTTGATGACATCATGTTGAGTGAAATAAGCCAGACACAAAGGGACAGATATTATGACTTCACTTATATGAAATAGCTGGAATATGTAAACTCAAAGAGACAGAAAGTAGAGTAATGTTCCCAGGGGGATGTGAGAAGGGGAGTGGCGAGGGAGTCCATGGCGGATGTAGAGGGTTTCTGCCAGGGGGGATAAAGAGTTTGGTAATGGATGGTGGTGAGGGTAGTGCTACATTGTGACTGTGATTAATCCCATTGAATAGTATGCTTGGGACTAGTTGAAATAAAGTTTATATTGTACATATGTTTCCACAATCTAAAAAAAATGCGACTAAGAGACAATGGCAACTAAATATAATGCTTGATCCTGGCCTGGATCAAATAACGGAGAGGAAAAGGCTCAAAAGAACATTATTGAGACATATGAAAAAATTGGAAGTACACTGTAAGCTTTATATCAATGCTAAATTTCTTGAACTTGCTAAGTGCATTTAAAGTGGTTATATAAGTGAATTTTGTTGTTTTTAGGAAATGTACGTGGAAATACTAAGTGTTCAAGGAGCATGATATATATAACCTACTCTCAAGTGTTTAAAAAATAGAAAGGACGAATGATACAGCAAATGTAGCAAAATGTTAAAAGTGGTGGATCTGGGTATCTGGGGAGGAGGGTATATTAAATTTCTCTGTATGTCTTTTGTGTTACTTTTTCAACTGTTTTGTAAATTTGAAATTATTTCAAAACAAAAAGCTTAAGAAAAGTGAAAATAAAAAACTTAACGAATAGATTAAGTAGCAGATTGGCTAGAGCTGAAGAGGGGTCAGTGAACTAGAAAATATGAATGTTAAAGAAAAGTCACAAAGAATCAGAAAAATAGAAAACATGAGGATAGATTAGGTGATACCGAGAATAGAATGGAAAGTTCTACCAATTGTCTAAATAAAGTTCCAGAAGAAGATAATGGAACAGGGGCAATATTCAAAATTTCAAAAGGCTAAGCATTTTCTGAATTGAAGATAGATAGAAATTATCAGATTCAGAAAGCTCAAGAAATCCCAAGGAGGCAAAACAAAAAGGAAATAACACTTGGATTCATTGTTGTTAAACTGTAGACTGCCAGAGACAAATCTTAAAAGGAATTAGAATCTACCACCTACCACCAGGTCTTGAAGATGTTTTCCTACATTTTCTTCTGGAAGCTTTATGGTTCTTGCTTTTACATTTAGGTCTTTGATCCATTTTGAGTTAATTTTTGTATAAGGTGTGAGATAGGGGGTCCTCCTTCCTTTTGGCTGTGGATATCCAGTTCTCCCAGCACCATTTGTTGAATGGACTCTTCTGCCTGAGCTGGTGGATTTGACAGGCTTGTCAAAAATCACTTGACCATAGATGTGACACAGTAAACCCAGAGGTGGATGCGAATTTTGGTTGATGGTACAGATGCAAGTGTGTCCTTTGTAAGCTAGAACAGATGTACGTCACTATTGCAGAGTGGTGGAAATGTGGAGAAGCATGGGGAAAATACAATCGGAGTGACCTATGGACTGTGGTTAACAGTAATAATGTAATATTCATGCACCTATGCCAAAGATGTACTGGGTTGATAATAGAGGAGTATGAAAAATGTACGCTATGGACCATGTTTAGTGGTAATAGTCCTGATGAGATTATCTCATAATCTGTAACAAATGTTCCACCACGATGTGGTGTATTGATAGAGGGGTGTTATACGGAAATTCTGTACATGTGTATGGTTGTTTTGTAAGTTCACAACTTCTGTAATAAAAATATATTTATAAAGAAAAAGGAATTAGAAAAGAAAAAACATCCATAAACAGACTGGAAAACAAAACAAAACAAAACAAAACAAAAAACCTTCCTAATAGGAAAAATGGGAGTCAGAAGATGGCACAATGATATCTGCAAAGTGTTGAGAGAACATTACTCTTGAAGTAGAATTATGTCTCTTTTTAAAAATATCATTCAAGAATGAATGCAATAGGTAAAAAAAAAAAAAAAAATGAATGCAATATAAATATATTTCAGACAAAGAAAACCTCTTACCAGCTGTGGACCCTCACTAACGGAACTTCCAAAACACATCTGTGGTGGTTTGAAGCTATATGTACCCCAGAAAAACATGTTCTTAAATCTAACCCATTCCTAAGGGTATAAACCCATTATAAGTAGGACATTTTGATGAGGCTACTTCAGTTAAGGTGTGGCCTACCTCAGTTAGGATGTGCTTAATTGTATTATTGGAGTCCTTTCTCTCTCTGTCTGAATTTCATTCTGCTTATAAAGCCACAGGAAGCAAGAAACTGAACTGGAACCTGGAAGAGAAGGAAGAGATCAGGAGATGTCGCCATCTGCCTTGCCACGTGACAGAGGAGCCAAGGATCCCTGGCAGCCACCCCAGAATGCCACAGTCTTTGGGGAGAAAGCATCGTCCTGATGATGCCTTGACTTGGGCATCTTCCCGGCCCCAGAATTGTGAGCGAACAAATTCCCATTGTTTAACCCAACGCATTTCGTGGTATTTACCCTAGCAGCCCAGGAAACTAAAACCATGTGCTACATCAAGAAGGAAGACGGTCCCTGAAGGGTCTGCTGTGTAAGAAGAAACAGTAAGAAAAAAATCAGGTATCCTAGGTAAGTCTCAAATAAACTTGATTATATAAAACAAAAAGAATTATAATTGGGGAGATTAAAAGAACAAGATGGAGCTAAAATGCTTGACAAAACACCTGTAAGATGGGAGGTGGAGACTGTGATGAAAATGGACTAAGGGGTTTGTCTTGTTCAAGAGGAGGTTAGAGCTATTGATTCATTTTAGATTTTGTAAATATAGCTGTTAAATTATTAATGCTCTCCATTGAAAGAATATATATATATCTCAAGTGTCCAAATTAATTGAAAGGAAAAATGAAATGAAAAACATGATCAATCAAAAAAAGCATAGGAAAAACTAGTAAATTAAAAGCAAAAGACGAATGGTAGTAATAAAAATATATGAATATATTTAGACAATGGTACTACTCAGTGATAAACAGGGATGAACTTCTGATATATGCAACAATGGGTATGAATCTCAAAAATATTAAATTGAACAAAATGAGCTAGACATAAAAAGGACATAAATGATTCCATTTAAATGAGGTTCAGAAAAAGGCAAACTACTCTATAGGATAGAAATCAGAATAGTGCTTGTCTCTGTGATGGGAGGGAGATTGACTGAAACGGACATAAGGGAAATTTCTAGAGTAAAGCAAATGATCTGTATCTTGATTGTTGTGTTGATTACAAAGCTGTGTACATTTGTCAAAGATCATTGAACAGTCCACTGTGCATTTCATTTTATGTAATTATACCTCAATATATGTGTTTAATCATAATGATATAATTGGGCAAACAGAGAGATTGCCAGACTGGACAAAAAAACAAAATCTAGTTTGATGGTATTGACAAAAGACATATCTAAAGCAAAATTATAAAAAATGTTTTAAAGTGAAGGTTTGGAGAACGATGTAACAGATAAATAGTAATGATAATAACTGAAAAAATCTCATATGCATTAAGACCAAAAACATTATTAGGGAAAAAAATTGAACAGAAAGATTTAAAACTTCTTAACTCATATTCAACTAACGTTAAAGCTTCAGAATATATAAGGCAAAGCTGATAGAATTACAGGACCAATTTACACATTCACAATCATATGGGGAGCTTTTATATCTTAATAAAGATATAGAAGATTTAAACAACACAGTTAAAAAGATTGATCTAATGGGTATGTGTGTTGCATCAAATAGAATATACATTCTTAACATACATCAGTGAAATTTGCCACATAGAATATGGTAAAGGACTTATGTCCTTTATATCCAGACTATAAAAACAACTCAATAACACCAAAATGGGAAAAAGTTTTACAAAGACACTTTATAAGAAGATGCATGAATGTCCAATAAGAACATAAACCGTTTTTAACATCATGAGGCATCAGGGAAATGCAAATTCAAACCACAATGAGATGCCACTACACAACTCTGAGAATGGCTAAAAAAAAAAAAAAAAAAAGACAGTACCAAGTGTTGGTGAAGATATGGAACAATCTCAAATATTGCTTGAGTTTTCCAAAGTGGTTATAAAATGGTATGATCACTTTGGGAATCATTTGCCAGTTTCTTATAAAGTTAAACGCACTTAATATATGACTCAGCAGATCTACTTTTGGTATTTACCCAAGAGAAGGAAGACATGCATCCACAAAATGATTTGCACTCAAATGTTTTTTTCACAGCTTTCTTTGTAATAGTCCTAAACTGGAAACAGCCCAAAGGTCCACTGACAGGTTAATTCACAGTCTAGAATATTACTGAGTAATAAAGAGTATAAACTACTTATACATGCAAAAACATGGATGAATATCACAAACATAATATATTGTATGATCCATTTGTATTAAATTTCAGAAAAGGCAAACTAATCTATATTGACAGAAAACCGAGAACAATGGGCTAGGCCCGAGGGGGAGGGGATGGGTAGGGCTGACGTCCCGGGGCACAAGGGAATGCTGGCATACTGGAAATGATCTATGTCTTTATTATGGTGATAGTTGCACATTTGTCAAAACGTGACCACATGTAAAATTGGTGCATTTTACTGCATGTAATTTATACCTTAATAAAGCTGCTTAAAACAAAAGAGAAAGCAAGACCCAAATAATGAGCTAAGAATTCAACTCAAGAAAACCCCAAAAAAGCAGAAGGAAGGAAATTTGAAAGAGTAAAGATGAATAAATAAGAAGCAAATATATGATAAATATATTTAACATTTAAAATTTTAAGGAAGCAGATGTGGCTCAAGCAGTTGAGCATCTGCTTTCCACATCTGAGGTCCCGGGTTTAGTTGCCTGTGCCTCCTAAAAACAAACAAAAACAAATAACAAGCTAACAAACATAAACACCAACTCAGGGGAGCCGATGTGGCTCAGTGGTTGAACATTGGCTTCCCACCTACAAGGTCCTGGGTTAAAAAAAAAAAAAGTTTTCTAGCCAGAAAAAGGCGGCACAAATAAATAATATTAAAAATGAAAATGGCATATAACTACAGATGTAGAACTATTAAAAACAAGGAAGTTTTATAAACTTTAATAATGACATTAAAAATGTAAAACTTTGGGAAGCAGCTGTGGCTCAATCAGTAGGGCTCCCGTTTACCATATGGGAGGCCCCGGGTTCGGTTCCCGGGGCCTCCTGGTGAAGGCAAGCCCGCCCGCACGGCGTGGTTAGCTGACCCAGCGAGCACAAGCAGCAAGGGGGGGATAAATGAATAAATAAATAAAATCTTAAATAAAAAAAAAATGTAAAACTTCCTAGAAAAATATGTGAATACCACATTGACTTAAGAAGAAAGGAAAATCTGGAAAGAAAGAACCAATAAAGAAATTGAACAGTAGTTAAATATCTACCTTCTCCCTAAACCTTTACACAAAAACATTAGTCTTCCCCCCAAACAAAAAACATTAGGCCCTGATGTTTCTAACAGGCAAGTTCTAAAGTAAATCCAATGATGCAAAAATTCAAATTCTTTAAAATTTTCAGAAAATAGGGAAAGAAGGTATGCTCTAAAATTCATTTAAAAATTAGACTCTTAAATTAGGTAATTACAGAGCAATTACAGAATATTACAAGCCAGTCTTACATATGAATATGCTAAAACCCTCAATGAAATATTAAAAGATACAACCCAGCAAAGCATTAAATATTTTGATTAATTTGAGGAGTTAAAAATGGCTTTATATTTTAAAAAATAATGTAATTTACCTTTTACTCCTTTAACAAGTTTAAGGAGAAATATCTTTTCGTAGATGTTTTTAAAGCATTTGATAAAATTCAATGCACATTCACGTATAATTTAGATAACCAGAAATAGAAAGGTATTTTTTCCTGATAAAGGACTTTTACCAAATATAATATGTAATGGAAGATATGGGCAGATTTCATTTAGGTACAGAATGCCTGATAACAGCGCTCAATTTTGTATTAGAGATCCTAGCCACTGTAGTTAGTCAAGAATAAGAAAAAGAAAAATGATATAAGGAATGGTAAGGAAGAAATAAACTTATCATTATTAGACCTAATGATAGATGTCAGCAAGATTGCTATATATCAGATTTATATTTAAAATACAAAAGCAATATACAAGAACACAAGCTATTAGAAAATATAAAGTAACAAAATAATAAAATTTACCAAGAGCTATATATCTGTGTTGGATTCTTAATAATAAATCTAAAGAATTTTATGCAGGAAGTTTGTGGGAAATTTATAAAAAGCTTTTTTAAAAAGACCCTAATAAATTAAAAAGAACATGTATTCATGAAAAACAAAATTCAATATTATAAAGATACCATTAATCCCAAAATTTATAAATTCAAGGCAATTCTGATCAAAATCCTCAAGATTTTTGTTTTGTTTTTGGGAAACTTGCCAAATGATTTCTAAAATTTATATTGAAGAGTAAAGTGCCAAGAATTAAAAAAACAAAACAAACGGTTTTATTAAGGAAGAACAAGATGGGATCATAACCTTAATACGTTAATATCAAGACTAAAAATTAGGTTGCATAATATGAAATTGCTGTTTATATCAGTTAAAAGCGGTAGGATACTGGCAATAGCATACAGTTCAGCCTGTAGTAAATAAGACATAGTAGTATTGACCAAGTAATAAAGAGACTGATGGTGTCTGTTTCCGGTCTCTAGTTTTTTCCATTTCCATGGAGACATGATGATGGACAGGATTGGGCTTTGCTTCAGTGAGGCAAAGACAGGTGAGTCAACAAATCATTTTAGGACATTTTGCTGTCCATACAAAATAATAATTCATATTATTATCCATAATAAAAAAATCAATTCTGCATGCATGAAAGACCTATTAAACCATAACACATTTAGAAGGCAAATTGGGAGAACCTATTTCTGACCTCAGGTTGAGAGGAGTTTCTTAAACAAAATAGAACTAGGAAAAACCATACAGAAAAAGATAAATGTAATTATATTAAAAGTAATACTTCTATGCAGTAAAAGACATCACAGAAAGCTAGAAGTATAACAGACTTGAAGTTGACTTCAGTAGCACATATAACAACAGTTCAGGCATTAATAATAGAATATAGAAATAATGTCTCCACAAATTAATAATAAAAATACAAACAACCCAATAGAAAAAAATGAGCAAAAGATATCAACAGGCTGGAAGTTCATTGACCAAATGGCCAATGAAAATGTTAGAAGAAAGTCTTTTCAGTATTCGGGAAAATGCAGCTTAAAACCAAAACCATGACAATGTACATTTCACACCCATCAGATTGCTAAGGTTTCAGTTTCACAGTAGTCTTTGGTGAGATGTGGACCACTGGGAGCTCGCATACTCTGAGAGTGAGCGAAGAACGTGGCATTACTCTATAAAGTTTAGGATGCACATAACCTACCACCCAGTAGTTCCACATCTACATAGCTACCCTAGAAAAACTTCTTGTAAATGTGCTCATAGAACCATTTGCAAGAATATTCACATTTAGTAAATAATTACTAAATGTCCACCATCAGGAAAATGGATAACCATACAGCAGTCAAGATGAATAAACTAGTCCTTTAAAAACTTGAATGAAACTCACAAACATCATTTTGAGTAAAAAAGGCAAGGTGAAGAATACAACCTATATGCTACCAACTAAATGAAATATATATACATGCCCAATACTACTACACAGGGGTAAAAGAATAAAGAAATACACAGGAATAACACACCGATGATGAGTTTCTAGTGTCCATTTGGCTAGGTTATGGTGTCCAGCTGTTTGGCCAAGCAAGCACTGGCCTGTGAGGGTATTTGGTGGATGGATTTGCATCTATAGTTAGTTGATTGCATCTACAGCTGATTGCACCCTAGTCTCTTCATCCAATCAGAGGGTGCTTTTGAAAGCAAGAACTGAAGATTTCAGAAATCGGAAAAAAGAATTTCTGCCCCTACTTCAGCCAGCCAGTTTTCCCTGGGAAATTCAATTCATTGAATTTCACCTTTATTGGAGTTTGTTGCTTGCGGCCAGCCCTACAGATTTTGGACTTGCGAGCCTCCAAAGTTGCATAAGCCAATTCCTATAATCCATCCTCCCTCCCTTCCTCCCTCTCCCCCCACCCTCTTCCCCCTCCCTCCCTCCCCCACTCTCTCTCTTGCTTGCTCTATCTATCATCTATCTATCTATCTATCTATCTATCTATCTATCTATCTATCTATCTATCTATCTATCCATCCATCCATCCATCCATCCATCCATCCATCCATCCATCCATCCATCCATCCATCCATCCATCCTGTCACTTCTATTACTCTGGAGAGTCCTGACTAATGCAAACACCATGTTTATTCTATTTTTTAATACTTCAAAAATTTTTAATACTTAAAAAAATTTTTTTAAAGATTCTTAAATTACATAAATGTTACGTAAAAAATATAGGGGATTCCCATATGCCCTCCCACACTTTCCCATATTAACAACATCCTTCATTAGTGTGGTACATTTGTTACAATTGATGAACACATATGGAGCATTGCCACTAAGTGTGGATTATAGTTTACGTTGTAGTTTACCTTCTCTCCTGCACAATTTTGTAAGTTATGGCAAGATATGTAATGGCCTGTATCTGTCATTGCAACATCATTCAGGACAATTCCAATGTCCCCCAAATGCCCCCATATTATACCCCTTTTCTCTCTCCCTCCCCTCAGAACCTCTGGTGGCCACTACCTCCATATCAATGATAAAAGTTCTTCCACTGCTAGAATAACAGTAAGTTTATAGTAGAATAACAGTAAGTCTACTCTAGTCCATCATTCATTCCCCAATCCTGAAGATTCTGGGGTGGTGATGCCCACTCCACCTCTAATTGAAAAGGAGCTTAGATCCCTTGGGGCAGATGGATGGGACTATCTTGCTTGCAGTTGTAGACTCTCTCTGTTCTTTGGGATGGTCGTTCTCCATCATCATCTCCTTGTTAGTTGTCCTGGGTGAATCCAATGAACTGGAGGGTAGCTGTTGCAACTCTGTTGAGATTCAGGGCCCGACTGGTACATGGGCAGCCCAAAGATTTAAGTCTCTTGGACATACACCTGTCTACTCTAGTACTAACTATAGGTTCAAACAGAAGGGGCAGAAAAGCCATGTGAAGGGAAACCATGACTGAGTCCAACTCTGTCATACTAGGGAGCATAAATTCCAAGGTAGGGCCATTGGCAGGGTGCCAAACTCTTGAGCTGTCAGCCCTCCCTATAGTGTCTGGATGTCTCCAGAGCCCTCAGAAGCCCTGCTATTTAGTAGTATTTACTGTGGCAGTCAATGGGATCCTGCTAAGACCTGCATAAGCGTAACCTCTGCAATGACTTCCCGACTCACTTTGAAGTCTCTAGCCATATAAACTCATTTGTCTTTATCCTATCCCCCTTTTGGTCGAGGTCTCCAGTTGCACTGCTAGTTGGTGCTTGGTAGTAATCCCCCAGTGCCAGGGATGCTTATCCCTAGGAGTCATGTCCCAAGCCAGGGAGAAGGTAATGCATTTATATGCTGAGTTTGGCTTAGAGAGAGGCCACATTTGAGGGACAAGGAGGTTCTCAGGAGGTAACTCTTAGGCAACCTAAGAGACTTAACCTAGGCTAAGTTTCAATTTCAAAAGAAAAGGTTCCTAAGTACAGTCATCAATATCAAGGGCCTGTCAATGGTCCATTCTCCTTTACTAGTCACTGCCCCTTTACTCGCAGGATTCCCGCTGTCCCATTAGAGAATGTGGCAGAATTCCCCAGGATGGGAATTAGATACTCTTTTGGTTATTGTGTGGCTCTCCACCCACCGTGACAATGCCCCTTGAACACTTGAACTCATTCATGTGCCTTACAGGTGTGCCCCAGGTGAACCTCCTCCTATGCATCCCCATCACTGACACACCAATGATCCTTCCACAGTTGTAACCCTTCTGTGATCCAAAACTTCTTCAAAAATGAAGTCAACAAATAACTGAATAAAATTAATAAGAAAATTAAGTACTAACGATAGTTTTAAAAATGACAAATAAAATACAAAAATTATTTTGAATTTGAAATAGTAAAAGAAATAATTAAAAATTTTTAAAAATTGGCATCATGTCTTTCATCACTGTAAGATCTGTTGTCTTGTATGTACAGTGACATTTTCTTCCATAATGCTTAGAATGTTGGTTATCTCCTACGGGAAGGAAGGAAGTTGATACTCAGGAAGGTTATGCAGTGAATTTTACAATGAATGTGTAATATTTTATTTCTCAAACTGGGTGGTGGGTACACAGGTGTTTGTTATATTGTTTGCCATTTGCGTCTGATATATTAATACAAACTAAGAGTGAATGGGGTAGACAATTTTTAAGATGTATGACCATGTAGAAGAATAGCAAGATGATAGATCCTATAGATAATTGTGGATTCAACAGAGAAGGATTGTTCCAAAAAAAAATTTTAACTAGAGAAGTTGTAGGTTTATAGAAAAATTATGTGAAAAATACAGGGTTCTCCTATACCCTTCTCCCCATTATAACATTTTGCAGTTGTGTGGTACCTTTGTTAGAATTGATGAAAGAATGTTAAAATAGTACTATTAACTATAGTCCATAGTTTACATTAGGGTGAATATTTTCCTCTATATACCACCCTATTAACACCTGTATTAGTGTGGTATATTTGTTACACTTCCTGAAAGAATATTTTTATAATTGTATTACTAACTGTAGTCCATCATTTACGATAGGGCTCCCTGTGTTGTACAGTCCTATGCTTTATCTTTTATCTTCTGTTCTAGTACTATATATACGACCTAAAATTTCCCCTTTAACCACATTCACACATATAATTCAGTCCTGTTAATTACACTCACAATGTTGTGCTACCATCACCTCCATCCATTTCCTAAACTTTACAATCAACCTAAACAGAAATTCTATACAAATTAAGCATTAACTCCCTATTCCCTAACCCAAACCCAGCCACTGGTAACCTATATTCTGGATTCTAACCATGAGTTTACTTATTCTAATTATTTCATATCAGTGAGATCATATAATATTTGTCCTTTTGTGTCTGTCTTATTTCACTCAACATAATGCCTTCAAGGTTCATCCATGTTGTTGCAGGAACCAGAATGTCATTCCTTTTTAATGCTGAATAATATTCCACTGCATGTATATACCACATTGGTTGATGGACACTTGGGTTGCTTCCATGAATAATGCTGCTATGAACATCGGTGTGCAAATATCTGTTTGAGTCCCTGCTTTCAATTCTTTTGAGTCCATGCCTAGTGGAGGGGTCGCTCAGTCATATGGTGATAGTATACTTAGCTTTCTGAGGAGCTGTCAAACTGTCTTCCACAGCAGCTGCACCATTGTACATTCCCACTAGCAATGAGTGAGTGTTCCTGTTTCTCTACATCCTCTCCAACACTTGTAATTTTTTGGGTATGTGGTTTTTTTAATGGATGTGAAACGGTATCTCATTGTGGTTTTGATTTGCATTTCCCTAATAGCTCCTGATGCTGAGCATCTGATCATGTGCTTTTTAACCATTTGTATATCCTCTTTGGAGAACTGTCTATTCAAATCTTTCACCCATTTTTTAATTAGTTCTTTGACTTTTTACTGTTGAGTTGTAGGATTTCTTTATATATTCTGGATATTAAACCTTTATCGAATATGTGGTTTCCAAATATTTTCTCCCTTTGAATAGGTTGTCTTTTCACTTTCTTGATAAAGTTCTTTGATGCACAAAAGTGTTTAATTTTGAAGTGGGTCCATTTTATCTATTTTTTCTTTCATTGCTTGTCCTTTGGATGTAAAGTCTAAGAAACCATTGTTCAACACAAGATCCTGAAGATGCTTCCCTACATTTTCTTCTAGGAGTTTTACTGTCCCAGTTCTTATATTTAAGTCTTTGATCCATTTTGAGTTAATCGTTGTATATGGTATGAGATAGGGGTCCTCTTTCATTCTTTTGTATATGGATATCCAGTTCTCCCAGCACCATTTGTTGAAGAGACTATTCTTTCCTAATTGAGTGGACTTGGCAGCCTTGTGAAAAATCAATTGGCCATAAATGTGTGAGAGTCTATTCCTGAACTCTCAATTTTAATTCCATTGGTTGATATATCTATCCTTGGGCCAGTATCATGCTGTTTTGATCACTGTAGCTTTGAAATAAGCTTTAAAGTCAGAAAGTGTTAGTCCTCTGATTTCATTCTTTTTCAAGATGTTTTTGGCTATTTGCGCCTACTTACCTTTCCAAAGAATTTTGATAATTGGCTTTTCCACTTATGCAAAGTAGGCTGTTGGAATTTTGATTGGGATTGCATTGACTCTGTAAATCATTTTGGGTAGAAATGATATTTTAGCAATATTCAGCCTTCCAGTGAGCATCCAACCAAGAGGGTCAGAAAGGTTGACAGTAATTATATAACTAAACCACAGTTGCTGAAATTGAGAAGAAATTAAAAGAAAATAGGAAGGCATTGGTGGATATAGAAAAACTGGTAAGTAATTGAGTGAATTGGAGAGCTCAGTGAAGTCAGTGAAAATTCCTTACATGGAAAGTGACTGCAGGGTTAGGCCAGAGAGGTGAGTGTTTGTGTACCATAAGTCATGTTGCCTAGTGATCAGTCTCATTGTGGTACTGCATTCAAAAGAAACATCAGGCCAACATACAAGGACGCATGAATAACATTTTTATGTATTTTATTTTATTAACTGAAATGACGTGAAAAAGGGCAAAGGAAACATTAGATTTCTTTTTGTAGAAAAACATTAAACATTCCTTTTTCTTGTCAGTTTTCCCAGTCTCATTCATCTCAGCAGCTGCTACCAGGACATCTCCCTTCTCACTGCTGCTGCAGCATAATCTTTTTCCCAAACTCCAGCCTGAAATCCCATATCTTTTCTCTCCCTTTCATCTTCATCTTCCAGATCTCCTTTATTCTGCAGGGAGTAGCTTCAGGCCCATTGTAAGGCAAACCAATCTAGCCTTGCTCTGCTCTTTTTAGTTTTTCAGCTGTGCCCATTATCTGGATCAGCATAAGCAAATCTGGTAGGTTCCATTTTTGGTCCCTGGTGATACTAAATTGAGATATCCTATTTTTAATAATAAAAAGTTGTAAATATCTTAAATATTCAACAATTGAGAACTAGTTAAATTATGGCACATCCATGATGGAATTTTGTGTAGACATAAAAATTTTATGTAGAAGTGTATTTAATGATATGAAGAAACAGTATGATATATTTTTAAGTGGAAAAAGTATCACCTATGTGCACAAAATTGTGTGTAGATGAATGAAAATTCTAATTCTTGGTTTGGACATTAGGTCTAAAAGCATAAATAAAAGAGGGCCATGGTTACCCACCAGAAATATGATTATCTGTTATGATCCAAGACTTAATAATAGAATTGTCCATCTGAGGTCCAGAAAAAAAAAGCCAGGTACAAATAACCTAAACAGTGTGATCCTAATTTTGTTTAAAACGTTTTTTGTTAATAATGAGTTAAATTTGTCTTGCTCGTCACCTCCCAGGTCTCTAACTTTATTGTTCATTCTCTATATTTTTAGCTCAGTCTCACGATATTAGTTATCAATTGTTGTATAATAAATCACCCCCAAATTGAGTGGTATAAAACAAAAAATACCCTGTGGATTAGGGATTAGGGAGTGGCTGAGCTGGGTGGTTCTGGCTCAAGAGCTGTGCTCAGGACTTTGGTCCCGGGCTGCAGTCACCTGAAAGCTGGACTCAGGCTACAAGTTCATTTTCTTTTTTTAAAAAAAGGAGGCACCGGGGATTGAACCCGGGACGGCAAACGTGGGAGGCAGGGCTCAACCACCGAGCTACACTCGCTCCCTGCAAGTTCTACTTTTAAGTTACCACATTCACAAGTCTGAGGGCAGGAGACCCCCTTCTTCCCCACATGGGCCTCTCCACAGGCTGCTTGAGTGACCCCACAACATGGCAGCTGGCTTCCCCCAGAGCAAGTGAGCCAAGCAAGATCGCAAGAAGGAAGCCACAATGCCTCTCATGACCTGGTTTCAGGACGTTCGCGCTCTCACTGCCGCCATTTTCTAGTCATTAGAAGCAAACCACTAAGTTCACTCAAGGGGCAAAGAGATTCTGGCCGCTAGAAGTTGGGAGTTGGGTAGGCATGGAAGGAATAAGGCCTAGGGGGCCATGGGTGGGACAGCGATGACTGTGCTGTCACACCTCCCATCACTCAGCTCTGGAAACATCAATCTGTCATTCCTTTAAGAACTCTCTTACTTTGGGGGGCATGTGTAGTAGATTCCCTCCCAATTTACAGTTCATGCCGTCTTCCCTCACCAGCCCAACAAATGCCCATGTGCTTTTACTTGATTAATGCTTTACCTGAATTACTTAATTGCCTGTTTTCAATACCCACTAGCGTCCACCTGTTTTTTCCTATTTCGGTAGTAAGATGTTAGGTGCCTGACTACAGAGAATCTTGGAACAGGAAGGGACCCTAGAGTTCCATCAAGTCAGCCATCCCTCTGCTCTACACATTCTTTCAGGGCATTTGTTCACAGATAGTCATCAGGATCCGATTGCATACTTCTACTGAAAGGGGCGAAGTATCTTACTACCATGTAAAGGTACTTAAAGTTTTGATTGCAAGGACGAGTCCTTATTTCAGAAATCTGACATACAAAAGAGATCAAGTTGATGAGTATATTAATACATTATGGCAGCCCACTAACATGACTCAGAACTGCCTCTCATACTAGAAATCAGATAAGAGATTTTGCCATTAGTCTTGTAGGGAGTTCATCTCTGGATAGCTTGATAAGTACTTTGGGAAGGAAATGAGCATGATTCTTTCTCCTACCTGCCCCTACTCTGGCCCTGTGTTAGGAGTGGTGCTATATCCCTTGTCCAAAAGGCCAGAGATTTAAAAAGAGGTTTTCATTATTGGATGCTTCAGCATATGAGTAAATGAATCAGTACTATTTACCTAGGACATTTGTAATTATTAGTTCATGTTTCAAATTCAATCCTGATTTTTCCACAAATGCAGCATTCAGAGGAGAGGAAAGAATTCAGCTGTCTGTGCCAACATATGGAAATCAATGATAAATGGACAGAGGATGCACAGTATCTTTATTAACCAAGCTCCTATAAATCATGATTTTTCAACCATTTATTAAACTAAGAGGATTGTTTTGGGAACATTGAAGCATTCTTTATTAAGTAAATAATCATGTTTATTCACTCTGTTATGGGGAAAAGCAAATTATTCACACTGCATCTACTCTGCCTCAACAGATTTCATTTCTCTTAAATGTCAGCCGTTGATAATTTTTACCAAAGAACCTGAGAATAAAAAGTTCAAATTTCTATCAGGCCCCAGCCAGCTCTGCAGTCCAGGAAGAGTACTGCTGCTTGCTTCTCAGGTTTTCATTTCTTTCCTCCCCAACTGGGTAGATTCCCCATGAGGGTTTAAAAGGGCTCCCCCATTCTGGCCTCATTGCTCGTTCTGTTTCATCTTAATTCATCCTATGCCAGTCTCTGTATTATCTGACCACCCACGTGCACCTCAGTGGTCTGGCATGAGCCAGATCCCCTTCGCAACAGGGACACTTGCCCTGGGTTCTACTCTTACTCCCCATCAGATACCCAGCCCACGGGGGGCAGAGAGAACACTGAGCTCTCCCAGTGTTAACAGGAAGAAAACACAACCAGTAAGTTAAATCTGCTGCTTGAGAGGGAGGACATACTCAATGGTCATTTTAAATAAAACAATTTTTTTTGGTTTTGTTTTTATAAACAAACACTGCCCCCTTTCCCCCCACCCCATCCCCTGGTAACCTCTAATCTGCTTTTTATCTCTGAATTTGCTGTTTGTAGTCATCTCTTTTTGTCCTTATGTGCTTTGCTTATTTCACTGAGCATAATATTTTCAAGGTTCTTCCATGATGCAGCATGTCTCAGAACGCCGTTATTTTGATTTTTAATGTCACTGTTGTCCTGAAACATTATTTTATAAATCATAATTTTATACAGAAAATGTATCTTAGCTATATTAGCATGGAATGCTAAATATTCCATTCATAAGCCATTCCTTTAGTAAGTAGTCATTGATCACACTAAGCAAGTCATTGGCTGAGACATGATGGGAAACAGGAAGATTGATTTATTCAACAGACATGGCAGAAAACCAGCTTTGTGTCACACCTTGTTCATGACGCTGGGGATAAAGAGGTGAACAAGAAAGACAAGATCCTGATCTCAGGGAGCTGAAATTCTAGTAGGAAAAGACAGCTAGAGGGAAACAGATGTGGCTCAAACATTTAGGTGCCCATCTACCACATGGGAAGTCCTGGGTTCAGTTGCCGGTGCCTCCTAGAGGAGATGAGCAAGACAGTAAGCTGGCGTGACAGACTGGCATGGCGAGCTGGCACAACAAGATGACACAACAAGGAGACACAAAGAGGAAACACAATGAGAGACACAACAAAGCAGGGAACAGAGGTGGCTCAAGCAACTGAGCACCTCTCTCCCACATGGGAGGTCCCGGGTTCAGTTCCTGGTGCCTCCTAAAGAGAAGATGAGCAGACACAGAGAGCATACAACGAATGGACACAGAGAGCAGACAACGAGCACAAACAATGGTGGGGGGGAGGGGGAATAAATAAATAAAATAAATCCTTAAAAAGAAAAGAAAAA
This sequence comes from Tolypeutes matacus, assembly GCA_026826555.1. Taxonomy (NCBI): domain Eukaryota; kingdom Metazoa; phylum Chordata; class Mammalia; order Cingulata; family Chlamyphoridae; genus Tolypeutes; species Tolypeutes matacus. The sequence continues at coordinate 7,276,229 of JAKSZT010054400.1, forward strand.
AGACAGCTAGTACATAAGTAAATAAGTAATTAAAGGGACCATGCATCCAGTAGCAGCAAATAAAGAAAATTTAACAGAATAATGTGAGAGCGAGCAGGAGATGGAGTAGTCAATGAAGGCATCTGGAGGGTGATTTAGCTTTGACAATGAGTAGAGCAGGGTACATTCCTCTCCCTGGGAGAGTTTGCTGTTAAGAAAGACTCTAAGACTGCACTCAGTTTAGTGTTCAACCCCAAGTATGAGCCTATGAACTTTATGTTAAGAATGGCATAACATTATACACCTCAAAGAATAAAATAAATACCCATGAGTCCACACTGGTATAAATAAATGATTGAGTAAATAACTAAAAGTGGGAAAAGGGACATATCTTCCTTACAGAAAATTTCAAATAATACATGTAGATACTCCTTACTCCAGGAGAGGGAGCTTAGTTCTCCTCCTCTTGAGTATGGGTTGGACTTAGAAACTTGCTTCCAAAGAATAGTGTGTGGAAAGGGAGCAAGAGAAACATGATAGTGGAGAAACCTGGCAGACACCACCTCACGCAAGTGATCAAGGTCAACATCACCAGTGATAAGTCATGGTGCTATGTACCCTCCGATACAATACATAAAGTGGCCATTGCAACTCTGTGGTATTCTTCCCCCCAAACCCCAGGCTAATCATGAGAAAACACCAGAAAAAGCAGACTGAGAGTGATCCTACAAATGCCCTGACCAGTCTTCTTTAAAAATTATCAAGGTCATGAAAAACAACGAAAGACATCACAGATTGGAGGAGACTAAGACATGATAACTAAATGCAATGTGGAAACATGGATTGGATCCTGAAACAGAAGAAGTACACTTGGGGAAATTTGGTGGAATGCAAATAATTTAGTTTAATAGTATTGTACCAATGTTAATTTTTTTAGTTTTCACAAATGACCATGGTGCCGTAAGATGTTAACATTAGGGGAAACTGGGTGAAGCGTCTATGGAGAATGTCTGTATTCTCTTTGCTACTCTGTAAGTCTAAAATTCATCCAAAATAAAAAGTTTTTAAAAAATGCTCACATGAAGTGCTGTAGGTTTTCAGAGGAGTGAAAGTTGTTTTAGTTTGAAGATGACCAGGGAAGTTTTCACGAAGGAGGTGCCATTTGAGCTTAGTGCTAAACAAATGAGTAGTATTTCAGAAGACAAATGAGAAGAGGATGTTCTAGAATGGGAGAATAGCTTTAGCAGAGGAAAGAATTAAGTGAATAAGAATTGAAAAATATTCTATTTTTTTTGTATATGAAAGCTTATACTAATTAGCTATAACTTCCTCTACTTAATCACTTTTAAATTACCCTTCTGTGATCACATTTTACTATCATTCCCTCACTATACTGGGCTCTTGAAGGTAAGAGTACTATTTCTTAACATCTAGCATGAAGTCTTGTTCAGAGTAGGTCCTCAAAATTTGCTTAACAAATGAATGGAAGGCAGGTTCAGGCCTCAAATATCAATACAAGGAATATAACTTAATTTGGAAAGCAGTGGCAGTCACTGGAGACTGTTGAGCAGAGTAGTGACATGATCAGGGTTGAGCTTAAGGAAGATTCATCTCGTGGCACTGTCGAGTATGGTCTGGGGTAGAGAGAGAGTCTAGTCAGTGGTAGGGAAACCATACAGGAGATTTATAGCAATTCTGGCTAGACCTGGAGACAGAGGTTTGTGTGGCAGAAAGAGACTATGAAGTAAATAATCCACTCATGCTCTCTCCTGAACTCCAGCAGCACTCCTTTCTTTTACACAATATGTTTAAATCATTACTGAAAGACCACTGGGTGCATTGTAGCAAGCTGAGCCATATAAATGTGTAAGAGAAAGGTTTATAAATATGGATTCATCTGGACAAATCTCACAGGCATTATTTAGCACAGATCATTTGCTGTGTTGGATGATTTGTTTTGTAAGGTAGGATGAGTAACATTAGGTGCTAAAACAACAATAGATTTTTACTTGAGAGTTTCATAAAAACTCACATTCCATCCCACCATAGGTCAAAGATGGGTGTAGGCAGCAGTCATTCATGAACACAGTGACTCAACCTCCTTTGTGCCCCAGAGTCACCAAATAAAGTGAAAGAACATACAAGTGGCAAAGCTGCTCTTTACTGCTACAGCCTAGAGGTGACACGTATCAACTCCTCTCACATTCCATTGCCAAGAAACGTTTTATGGCCATGCCAAACCCAAGATGGGTGGGAAATGGAGTATAGCCGTAGACCCAGGAAGAAGCAACGTCATAAGTATCAGTAGGTTCTAGCAGTGGACATAGTTTGAGGTGTTTTCTTTAAATAGGTTGTTTGTCTTTTGCATATGTGGGGTCCATTTCACTCTACTATAAGCTCCTTGAGAGCAAGGATTGAGCCTCGTACTTCTTTGAATCCACAACAGGAACTTGCTTGGTAGCCTCCAAAATGGTGGCCAGTGTTCTCTGCTCCCTGTACTCACGCTCTCGGGTGGTGCTCGCCCATGTTGAATAGGCCTGACCTGTATAACCAATAGGATGTTGAGGAAAGGATAGGATGTGACTTCCAAGGTTAGGCCACAGCAATCCTGTGGTTTCTGCCTCGTGCTCTCTTGGATCACATGCGGAGGGGGAAGCCAGCTGCCGAGCCGTGAGTGCACACAACAGTCTACAAAGAGGTCCCTCCAGCAAGGAACTGAGGCCTCCTGCCAACAGCCAGCACTGGCTTGCCATGTGGGTGAATAAGCCACCTCAACGCAGATTTCCATCCCCAGTCAAGATTTTGATGCTTGCAGTAATTGCTGCCATCTTGAACGCAACCTCAGAAGAGACCCTGAGCCACCATATTCCTGACCCACAGGAACTGAGTGAATCGAAAAAATGTTTGTTGCTTTAAATCACTATGTTTGGGGGTAATTTGTTACTTAGGAATAAATAATAAATACACTACCATTTAGTATGTGTTCAATAAATGTTTGCGGGTGAGCATAAAATTGGACTTCCTAATAAGTGGGTTTTCTTAAAGCCTGTGTGAGAGTTGATTCCAAAGCCACATAAAAATGACTTTAATGCCTATTAAGCAACAAACAGCAGAGGTGGTGTCTCGTTCATCTGCTCATTTAGAAGCCTTTGGGTTGTTTTTCTTGACTGCCCTCTTGACCACCCTTTGATATGATTAGGCTCCACCAATTCTCTATCTTCCAGCTTTATTTGAAGATTTCTCATCCTTGAGTTTTTTTTTTTTTTTAACCCTCTCTTTCATAACTCTGTATTCATACATACAATACTTTTATTCATATCATGCTTTCCTTCTAGAAGTTCTATTGACGTCATTTTGGATTCATAGCCCCTTGCTTGGTGCTATACACATAGGAGGTACTCAATACATCTTTACTGATTATCTGTGATGAGTATATGTTTAATTGGTCCTGGAGAAATTCCAGGTAAATATTATTCTTTGATTTAGGGGGATGAAAACTGAGGCATATCATGATGGGGATGCTACATTTTAATTCTAGAGTTATCAGAGCATTTTTTTTTTTTTTTACCATAAGATTTTCATTCATTCACTCACTCATCAAATACCTCGCACTTGTTTTGCAGTATAGATTGTTGCATAATTACCCCAAAGCTTCACCTAGGTAAGAGGTGGAGAGGTGGATTCTTCTCCCATGCCAGCTTCCATTAATTGGTAGTGGCTGCTGATGTTGTTTCCAAGCTTCTGAGGTTGTTTCAGGGATACAGGATCTGGGCCTTTATCCATCAGTCCTTGCCAGGGAAATGGAAGCAGGTAGGAGGTGGCATGAGAGCCGTGTACTTGCCATCTCTAGCCTAGGCAAGCCTGAGCCTTTTCGTTTTCAAACCTACATACTCAATTAGGAGCCCATTGGCCAGTAAATATCACTTGGCCTAGTCAAGGGCCGCCAGAGTTTCAGGCCTGATAAATGGCATAAATGCTTTTTGGCCATAAGTCAACCAATTAATCTGTTTTTATTTATTGCCTACCATGTGCCTTATGCTATGTAGGGATTCAAATTGTTGATAATCATATGCAGCCTGGCTCTTAGAAAAGGCCCTACTTCTCAGCTCTAGTCTCATATTCTTGTGATTAGATTTTTCTAGCACCAGAAGAATATTTGTTAAGAAATTACTGGAATTTGAAAGAAGCATGAGCTACTTTTTATCCTATCATGGCTCATTTATATTCTGAGCAGAGTCTGGTGGCCTGTGTTTGCTAAATGCATAAATTTTCAGGTACTTGCAAAATGCCAGGATCATAAATCTTTTTTAAAAACAAAGCTTATTTATTTTCCCTGAAAATGAAGGTTTTTTTTTTTTCCCATGGAAAATACCGAAATGCTCAAAGAAGGAAATAAAAACCAACTATCTACCCAGGAGCCTATCTGTCAGGAATAACCTCTGTTTTGCTGTTGCACAAGTTAGAAAACGTGTGTAATTGGGATAATGTTACATATACATTCTTGTTATAATTTCTTCAGTGAACAGCATAACAAAAGGGTTTCCCACATTAGTACAAACTCTTCACAAACGTTTTTAAAAATTGCTTATTTCATCATATCTAGTTATCAAAGTTTATGAATTCCTAATGTTAAGTTATTTTTATGGAGGGAAGGAGAGGTGCTGAATTGCTATAAATCTTCAAATAAGCAAAGATCCGACTATTTTGGAGTGAGATTATTCATCGATATACGAAGTCTTAAATCATGCTTTAAGATGAATGGATTACAATCCTTTTATTCTGTAGAAGAGTGTATTAGTCAAAGAGGTGCTATGCACAATACCAGAAATCTGTTGGCTTTTATAAAAGGGTATTTATTGTATTTGGGGCAGAAGCTTACAGTTACCAGACCATAAAGTGTAAGTTAATTCCTTCACCAAAGTCTGTTGCCACATGTTGGAGCAAGATGGCTGCCGACATCTGCAAGGGTCCAGCCTCCCTCTTCCTCTAAAGGCTCCGTGGTCCCAGCTTCTCCCAATCTCAGCTGTAGGCTGGCTAAGGCTCATCTTTCTGCTGTGGGCTTTTTCCTCTCCAGGCTCAGCTGCTCTGTTCTCCACAAGGTCAGCTGTAGACAATCAGGCTCTCTCTCTTCACCGGTCTTCTGCTGTGTCTATGGAGCCGTCTCTATTCCTCTGTGTTCTTCTCCTGTGTGTTTACTGCCTGGGGTTCCAGCATCCAAAACTCCAACTCCCTCCTCTGCCATGTAGTTTTCTCAGTGAGTCCCTGCCCACCAAGGGGACTCAGCATATACTGACATGGCCCAATCAAAGCCTTAATCACAATTTAATCAAGTAAAAGTGAAACCTCTGAACTTAATACAATCTAATACACTGAGAGGAAAAGACCAGTTTACAAACATAATCCAATATCTATTTTTGGAATTCATAAATAATACCAAATTGCTAAAAGAGGAAACTGAGGCATGGAGTTTCCTGATTTGTCCAGGATTACCTGACCAGCCAATAGAAGAAACAGACTTACCTCCCCACTTCTAGCAATGACATGAACACCAAAAGGAGAAATCACTTTCTTCAGCAGGTATCCTTCTGCCTGCCTAGCCTTCCAAGTCATTGCAACCACAAGGCATGGCTCAATAAGAAAGCAAAAATGGGTTGGAGCTTCTCGCCTGCCTCTTCCCGTGAGTGTTGGCTTCTCAGGAAGAAGAATTTGAGACCCCATGATTGGTGGGACGAGCCCAGCCTGGGAGTCCTGTCTGAAAACAAGGGATCCAACGTGATCCAACATTAAGCCTGACTGTGTAGCTTAAACAAGTTTGCCAAATGGACCTCCGATTGCTTACTTTTCAATGAGGGAACTACATTATTTGATATTTTCATGCTCTAACGTTTTAACTTCTATGCCTTATACGTTTTGTTAATCTCAAACTCAATGGACATTTTGAGTCCAGTGGGCGTGAGTTAGCATGAAGACTTCACAGAGTCCACTTAGGGGGTGAATACCTTAACCAACTGCTCGGTTGTTGAGGTGAGTGAGGTTAATAAATATATGTCGAATCCAAAGCACTTGGCTTGAATGAAATATTTCTATCACCACCACAATTACATCTTGCTTTCCTTTATTTGGATGTATTTTGAGCACTTGAAATGTACTCAGCTCCAAGGCCACAATGAGCAAGCCATTTGTAATGCTATCTGTGGGAAAGGCTCGACTCTAAGCTTCATTCGGCTCTCTTCATTGTCCAGCCTCCCCCAACGTGTCTAGCTTCTGTGGGAATTGCCGCTGATATTGCTCTTCCTCATATATTTGATTTAAACATGTTCTGCTTGACAGTACTTTGTGAAAGCGGAGCAGAATATTTGTGTGTTTCGAAGATCTCTGAACTCCCTGGAGATGTAACAGGAGCACAGAGAAGATTTCACCTAGCCAGCTTTCTTTGCAGCCCTGTGTGTCCCCTGGACTTGGACTCTTTTCTCATTGATTTTTTTGGAAATACCTCCCCTGGACTGACATAGGGAGAAGAAGAAAGGGGTACTAACTGCTATTAATATATTAACCATGAACGATATCTGGGGATTTGATGATGGAAAAGAAAGGGCAAGCTCTCTCGTAATACCTATAGCTAGTTAATTATATGTTTTTGAGATTTCCCGTTACATCCCCACTTAAAAAAAACAAAGTTGGCATAGCAAGGATGGGGTGGAGGGGAGGTAGCAGTGCAGTGGAAATGCTACAAATTCGAATTTTACCCTTGATTTAAATCCTAGAAAGCTCAAGGGGGTGGTATTGGAAGAATGAGTGTGCATTTCTGTGAAATGATTACTCTACATTGTTGGGTTCTTTTGCTCATTCAATAAATAATATTTATTGAGTGCCTAATATGCATCAGGCGATGTTTTATGTTCTAATGTCGAGCAGTGACCAGTTCAGCGGTGAACACATGAGAAAAGCACTCCTGCTCTGGGAGGGTAAAAGTTCTTCACGTGGAAGGGTAGAGACGGGTAGGGGTTCTGGAGTAGGCTCACCCCCAAACGTGTTCCATTTTTGAGTTGCTCAGGCCAAAATCCCTTAGTCAGCTTTGACGCCCACCCTGTTCTCTCATGTTCTCTCTAAACTGTCAGAAGTCTCTTTGGCTCTGCCTTCACATGGACTCAGAATCTGACCATTGACCACTCTGTACCACTCCTGTCGCTCTGAGGCTGGTTAAAATTAGCCTATGGCACTAGTGACCTCATCTCCTACCGCTCCCCCCAAGCTTCCTCGCTCCAGCCCACGGGCCCACTTTAGGATTTTCCTGCTGGGCATTTCCTCTGCCTGGAGGAGCTCCCCCTACCCCCGCTATACACTTGGCCAACTCGCTCATTTTCTTCCAATTGTTGTTCAAAAGGCCCCTTCTCAGTGAGCTCTGCTAGGGTGACTCTCTTTAACACTATAAACCAAACCCCTGCCAAGCACTCCCTTTCCCCCTCATCCTGCTCTACTCTTTCTTTGTTTCATAAAACGTATCCATTTTTAACATAACTTCATCTATTGTATTTGTTTTCTGTCTGCGCTTTTCCATCCATGTGGGCTCCCCCAGTGTAGGATCGGTGTATATTTTACTCAGTGATGTTTCTCAAATTCATAGAAGAGTGTCTGACCTACAGCGGGTGATAAATAAATCTTTCCTAAATTCAGGGGTCCATGAAATTGCATGCAAAATAAATGCATGCAATTTTCCAGAAAGTAGTATCATAGCTCTCATTAGATTATCAGAGGGAACCAAAACCAGTTTAAAACCCACTACGCTGTGTTCACCCATGATTTGGGGATTACTCGAAATAATTTAATTTGAAAAAAAAAAAAAGTGTGAAATTGTAGCAATGTGTCTTATGGGTGGTTTCTTGACTCATGTACTGGCGTGTCTAAAAATCCTTCTGAAGACCAGTTCCAAAAGAATAGACGAGAGAGAGAAGGGGGTGGGGAGGGGGGAGAGAGTGGGCGTGCGGTGAAATGTTGAGTGCATCTTTCTCAGCAAAAACTCTAGAGCACAGGAGCTAATGAATCTGGTTTCTAATGTTGTTATGTTAATAACGCTAATACTTATAATTATTGTATGTGGAACTTTTCATTTCCAAGTCTTAAAGTGCTTTAGAAACATTAATTAGAGACATTTCACAACACTCTAGTGAGACAGCTAAGTATTATTATACTCATTTTATACCTTTAGATAAAAGAGTTTCTGAAGGTCATATAGCGAGGTAAGAATAGAGTCTAAGGTAATACTTGGAAATTTGAGTGCAAAGAAACCCACCCCCCACAATTCTAGTACATTTACTGGTGTTTATAGAGATATGACCCCTTTATCTTAGAATTCATTCAGGACCTGTGGGAATCTGGTGCTGATGAAATGTTCACTGTATCAAGGAGAATATGGTCTCTATGAGAGCCTGTTTTAGCCACGGAAACCAGACGATGGATCTACAGTATTGTTTTTAAAGAACTTTTCAAAAACAGATGAATAGTCCCTTTGCTCCTCTTTCTCTACACCTGCCTTTCCTCTGATGGGACTGACACGCTCTTCATTATTCTGCTGCTTTCTCGCTATCACCTCTGCAGCTCTCATTGCCACTAAATAACCGTGTGACCCCGGGCCAAGCCAGTGAGCCTCCCGAACCTCCCTCCACGTCTTCATCCATAAAGATAAGGAGCTCCCCGTCTCCTTTAAAGCAAAAGCATTCCCTGATTCAATATGAGGAAATCCTTGGAGAGCATTTCTTCAGGGCTGAGTCGATTGTGTGAGGCCTAATAAAGCAAAAAGTTACTGGCGAGATGCTTCGTCATCCAATAGGGAGCGAGCCCTCTGAATGCTCTGTTATTAAAAATGGTCTGGACTAGGTCGCGTGCCAGTTTTCATTCATTTCTTAATAACGATCGCGGGTTTTCATTTTCTTGTGGGCTGCTTAGAGGAAACAAGGCAGGTCCTTACCTTCTCTTTTGGGGAACCTTGGAGAAAAGAGTACACTTTCTGGGGAAAGGCTCTCCCTTGTATGCTTCCCTGGCTTCTGCTTCTTTAGGAACCTCTTTGTCTCTCACAGGGAGTGTCAATTCACATCTTAATCGCTTTGTGTGCAATCTCAGGAGAGATATGCCCACTTGCCCAAGTGTCAGCATCTTCCCTCCTTACAAGGGATTCCTCTCATTTGATTTGGAAACCCAATCCAGCCGCAGTTATAAATAGAGCAGTCATAGCTGAATTCTTCCTTTGACTTTTGATATTGACATTGAAATGTAGGAGAGGTGGATTATTTTAACCTGTCACCCAAAATTCCAATCAGTCTTGGCTTTAGACTGAAAGGGCACACTCAATTTTGTTTCCAGTTTAAATGAAGCAAACATTTTGTTCACATATAAAAAATTGAAGATGACTTAATAAATTAGCCTGGTAATTATAACACCTTATGATCACCCTGTTACTCCTTGTGGATATAGAAGTACTCACAAGAAAGAAACAAAAGAACAAACTAATACAAACACACAAGCAAACAAAAAAATCTCCTACCCATCCCCTCCCCTTCTTTACTTGGAACACTTGCCTTAGAGTGAGTCTCAAAAATCAGACCTGAAATGGCAAATTCTGGTTCATTCAAGCATCCCTATTTGGTGGTTGCCAGCTTGTTTCAAGGAGGCCCAGGAATGGCCACACAGGAAGTCGAATGATGCAGTCAGGGCTCCGATTTTGCAGGGAACGCCAATCCATATGGCACCCCGTTTGTCATAACGAGTTTCGCATTAAACGTGTGAAACAACTCTTATGGAAAACCCCATCTCTCTCTGCCGCTCCCCTTCCCCCATAAGCAGCCAATTCAAATCCTTATATTCTTAAAGTGGGGGAGAAACAGCAGTCATTCTCATTTGATGATTTGGAAAAAGATGCTGGTACCACTCACTGACTGGCTAATGAATAATCAGATTTCACAGCGTGAGTGCCGGGGTGGTAATTTGGTTGCACGCCATGCTCCCAACCCATGGAATAGTGCTTCATTAATGCGAAGACCTGTATAATCAAACAATTAGCAGTCTCTCTGCAACGAAAGCAGCTTTTCATCAGCATCTCGACTTTAGCGAAAGATGAGTCCCAAATCAGTGGGTCTGACAGCAACTAGTATAATATGAACTCACCCCAATGGGGACCTGGAAGGCGATGGGAGCATTCTTCACCCTTACCTTTAGCTAAAGGATCTGGTGGCAACTGTGCCTCAGCATCACTGAACAGTAGCAAACGTTAGTAGGAAATGTGGGGCCAGGGGTATGCCACCTCATTTTATTTAGTCAATCTATTTTATATTTTCTGTGTGTTATTTTCTTAATTTATGCTTTTTAGTATTAGGAAGCTTAGGAAGATGCTTTGAACTATCATAGGGAAAGAGGAACTCTGAGCCTTCTTTTATTTTGCTTTTTTACATCAGTGATTTGTGTCATCTTCATTCTAAGACAGCCAATTAGCCTCTTTGGAGACTTTTTCCCAGTAACCATGGAGAAAGGGTGCTGTTTTATGGCAGGATCTCTCGTTTGCTTTGTTGACTAATTCACATCAAATGGATGCCCAGTAAGGCAGTGCATGGACCAGGAGGCAGAGACTCGCGTTCCTGGTGCCCTACAGTCCCGAGGCGCTTTCTACCTCCAAACAAGCCCTGAATATATTGGGTCCGTCTCAGCATAATACTCAGTGGCAAGGAGGTAATAAAAACCAGAACTTTTAAAGGTAAAATATAAATTTTTAACAAACTTCAGTGGATCTGAGACTGTTTCACGATTAGTTTGGATATTCTAAATCAGGGGCTGCAAACTTTTTTTTGTAAAAGACAAGATAGTAAATATTTAGGCTTTGCAGGTCCAGAGGTAAATCAAAGATATATAGGGAAGCGGCTGTGGCTCAATCAGTAGGGCTCCCGTTTACCATGTGGGAGGCCCCGGGTTCGGTTCCCGGGGCCTCCTGGTGAAGGCAAGCCCGCCTGCACGGCGTGGTTAACTGACCCAGCGAGCACAAGCAGCAAGGGGGGGATAAATGAATAAATAAATAAAATCTTTAAAAAAAAAAAAAAAAAGATATATAGATATCGGTATGTAACTTTTTAAAAACAGTTCTTATTGTGGGGACTGTCCAAAAATAGGCTGCAGACGAAATTTGGCCTGCAAGCCTTTGTTTGCCAACTTTGGTCTAAATCACAGATTTTTACAGATCTTTCTCTGTGGTTGAGCAAATCAATAGCCTCTGTGTAGCCTAATTTCTTTTTATGTCAGAGTTAATGAAAACCTTGCAAATATTGTGTGTTTGCACAATAGAATCAACAAAATCAACAAAAATGTGCAGGATGGCTAGGATTCATTGTGATGAGAGGTAAAATTAATAAGCCGGAAATATTTTCTTAGTGTCTTTTCACTGGCTGAGAACCGTCGTGGAGCCAAACTCTTCGGTCTCTTGGATCATTTGTGTGGATGAGTTCCAGTTCAATGGATGGTACTTGGCACTGACCAGGTCAAGGCTTGGGGTTTGATCCCTGGATAGGCCTGATGTGGATAGGTTCCACAGAAAGGAGGAAGAACAGTGCCTCATGGCCACAATCCACATCCTTGTTAATGCCAACTCTCCCATTAAGGCTGGACAGACAGTCTATGACCGTATGGGCGAACCAAGGCCGACCAGCTCCCATCCCGGAAAGAACAGGCCCTTTGTGACTGAAATTTCAGGCAGGTTCTAGGTCTGAATCTTAAAATGGCGACTTGTGAACTCAGTTACCAAGAGGGTGGAGCAAGCGTTTTCCACGGGTAAGTCAGGTCAGGCCATTCGCATTCCTTCTGTGACAGGGTTACTTATGCGGAAAGTCAGGGAAATATGGTAGGTGTGCTATTTTTGGACTCTAGCAAGGTGTTTGCCAGTGTTTCACATGAGATTTTTGTTGACAGGATGGGGTAATACGGACTGGTAACTAACTCATTCAGATGGATTAACTAGTAAAATGACCAGGCTCCAAAGGGTGCAGGCTGCTGGTTTGATATGACTCTAGACGCATTTCTAGTGACATGCTCATTGGATATTGTTCTCTACCCTGTTCTGTTCCGTATTTTCATTAAAGACCTGCTCGAGGTCAAAGAACGCATTGCTATCAAGTCTGCAGGTAATGAAAGGCTAAGAGAGTTTGCAAATTCAATGCGGAGCAGAGTTAGTGCATGAGCGATATATCTCTACAGATCACTAACACAATGAGCAAAATCCAAGAGAATACAACTTAACTGGAGTAAATGCAAAATGCATCATCTGAACTAACAACAGCAACCAGTTTTATGAGTCTTTGATGCGGAAGCCCTTACTTAGCAAAAGTGGAACTGAAAAACTTGATTTCCATTTTCAGTGATTTCAATGAGTCAGTGGGGTAACACACCACATTTAGATGGTGTGTTGAAGAGGAAATAGATAAAACGAAAGCATGTTTAGTAGAGAACTACAGCAAAGTTAGGGATGTACAATTGTCATATTGCTATGTTGAATGAAGGACTGTTGAAGAAACTGTGATTCTCAGATTCCTGGGCTCTACCACAGACCTAGTGAATCAGAATCCCCACAAGTGGACCCAGGTAATGTACAGTTCTAAAAATCTCTCCAAGTTGCCAGTGAAAGAAAAGCCTACCAAACTTATGTGGTATCACTAGATGGAATAACTAGCTAACAACATATCTGATTCAATTGGTTTTAGTGAATTTTCCATTTTTCTTCCATTTTTGTTTTGACATCTTAACCTTGGACTATGGCTTGTTTGTTCAGGGACAAAGAAGTTAGGCTTAGGAATTCTTTCTCTACATGAGTCATTTACCTTTGTTTACTGATGGGATCAGATTATACCCATAATTCTAATTACTTTGAAAATATATGTATATATGAATGAGCAAGTCTAAGATTTGGATAAGTCAATATAGACCCATTACTTCCTCCTGGGAAAATAGCTCAAAATTATTTTTCCCACTGACAGCTGATCAGAAGTAATAGAAGAAGGGGAGTAAATACAGACACAAAGCCTAAGGACTTGACTTTGTCTTTCCTTTTTGCGGTGAATATGTACAACATATTCAACATATGATAGCTATGCCAACAAACAAATGCATCTTCTGAACATTCCCTTTTCATCAGTAACCTGAGCTCAAAACCTAAGAATTCATTCTCTCCCTTGCTCCTTAGTCACAGTTTCTGATGGTTCTACCTCCAAAAGGTATTTTGAATCCATCCTTCACCTCTCTGTTCTCATTGTTTTTACCAGAGATATTATCTAGTTGATTATTGTGCTAGCTTTCAACTCCCTAATTCTCCCATCCATTCAACCAGCCTCTGGTCCCGTCATTCTATCAAAACTGACGGGGTAGAGTCCAAGCATTTTGCCTGCCATGGAAACCCTCCAAGATCTGGCTCCAAATTTCTGTTCATTGATTTATTCAGTAATGATTAATTGAGCAACTAACTTTTGCCAGACACTGAGGCAACACAGATGAAAAAGCAATTTTACATCTCACTACACTGATCCCACGACCCTGCTCTAATTTCTTTGCCGATGCTCTCTTCCCCCTGTCTCTTCCCTCTCAGTCTTTGAATGTCCAAATACCATCCAATCATAAAGTTCCTGATCAAATATCTCTTTCTTTATGGAGTTTTTCCCTTATCTCAACAGTGAGAAACAACCTACTCTTCTTTGAACTGCACCGCAGTGCGATACTTGTGACAAAGACCACTTTTTAGTAGTTTGGATATTCATACATCTCTTTTCTGCAAAACCAGGCTGGATTCAACTCCAGTGCCTTTCGAATCGCACTGAATAGCTAAGAGATGTTCAATATGTATTTGCTGAAATAAAGAATGATTCAAATGGGTTATAGGCAGGAGCCTGGATTCGTGGCATATGACGTCAGTGAAAAGAAATCAATTAAAACACATAAAACCTTAATAACATAAATAAATGCATGCCAGGGTTCTAGCTAAGAAAGATCCGAGTGCTTGCCCAGCCTGCGTCATCATCAGAGTGCGTCTTTTCATGTTCTGTACCCCCTGAACTGCTCCCTGTCTAGAAGGGCTGGACTTGGTCTCCCTCGACAGGTTTCTGCTTTCTCCACACTAGGGTCAGCAGAGACTGAACTTGGGGCAATTCATGTTCCATTTAACAGCCGAGGTCCTTCGCTTCCCACTCCTCCAGAAGGGTTATTCGAATATATCAGGCTTGACCAAGGTTCAAGGACAGGGAGGGTTTGTATTGGAGAGAGACAATGTCAAGTGGACACTGGCCATTCCTGTTCTTTAGACACCTCTCTCCCAATCTCCTGCCATGTTATCAATCCCTCTTTCCTGTTCTTTCCATCCCCAATTTCTGCCCCTAACCCAATACCATTAGCTGGCTTATTTCTTCTGTCTCCTTACATACTATGCTTTCCCCTCACCATGCAAGGTAGCCAAGTAACATGGTTTCCTCTCTCAAAATTATCTTTGCCAGCTAGTCAGTAACACTTTCTTCTCCAATTTCAAGAAAGCAGAAGACAGGATTGGGTTTCTCTAAATTCCTAAAGCTCTGCAGTACTTAGGGCTGGACCTTTAACTCCATGTTTTTTCAAACCAAGCATCATGACCCAGTTGTGGGTTGTCCAATTGATTTAGTTCTTCAAATTGAACTAGACTAGATGAGAAAATATCATTTCCTACCAGCAAGCATTGTTTTGTGAAACCTGTCTCAGGTGTGTATATCCCAGGATGCAATGTGAAACGTGTTTCTTACTGTGGATTACACACAAAACACTTTTAAAGAGACTGCTCTAACCTTGCTAAGCCTCAGTTTCCTTATGTTTCAGCTAATGGGGAGAAGAGAAATGGAACGAGAATATTGGTGCATTCCTACTAGCTCTACAAATCCCTTCTTAGTGGGCTCAGAAGAAGATTCAGAGTTTTGACACAGTTATGTTGGTAGTCATTTCTATTTTCTAGTTTGAAGGTGCAATCAATGCAGCTGAAAGAAAAAAGGAGTCATTGAATAATTCTTAAGTTTTTTTGCAGAACTTTAAAATAATTTCTTTCTTTTTTTTTCTATCCAAGGGCAAAGGGGAAAGCAACACCATTGCATGACTCAGGGTGGGGACCTGGAAATGCATGAATTGCCCTAAAATGTAGGCATGTTTATTCTTCTTAAGAACTGCCTTTCTTCGTGGCAGCAAAGAAGAGAAATACATTGGTTGCCTGTGAAATGTAAAAGCCAACTCTTCTCCCTTCCCTTTTGCTCCATCCAGAGCCTCTCCCTCCTGCTTTCTGCCCACATCCCCCAACTCTCTTCATGGAAGCAGGGAAACTGCAAAGCTGGAGCTTCCAGTTTGCTTAATGAACTGAACCCAGGCACCTTTAAGCCAGAGACAGGACGGTGTTCCTGATGGGTATCTCCTTCCCTCCCAGACTCTCGCTGCTCTCAGAAAGCCTAGCCCACGAGGAGGTGAGGACCAGACTGTCTGGGCTGCGTGACTGGGAAGTGTCCCTGACTGCAGGCCCACCTAGTGAGACGCCACCAGAGGCAGCCTGCACGGCTGCCCTCTGGGCTTCCTTCACTCCTAGCAGTTCACCCTCCCGAGGTTCACCCAGCACCCTATTGAGATGCAGGGACGCTTTCTCTCTTCCCCCAGACATCTCAGCCACTTCCCAGCAGGGCTGCTTCCCAGCAGGTATCAGGAAGAGAAGGATGCCGCCCCTGTCCACAGCGGGGAGGCGCTTACTGCAGCCCTGCCGGGCACCTCCCATTCCTCCTCTCTGGGTTCCCACCCCACCCACCCCCCCGGAATGGGAAAGGGAAGAGCCAGCCCAAGTTGAAAAATACCCAGCGGCTGAAGGCTGAACTGAGATGCTAATCTTGGGAGCGCTCTCCTTTCAGGGTCTTGTCTTTCTGAGAAGGGACATCTTCTGGCTCACAGGCAGTGAATGACCCCTGGAGAAACACTTTCAAACAGGAAGCAGGTGGAGGCTGAGTAGCAAGGCCCACTACTTGTCTCTGGAAGAGGAGAGCCTGTAAAAGGACTCTGTAATCCTTCTAGAGTGTTCCTGTCGAGGAGGAACCATGGACAAGGATAGTGCTTCCAGATGCCTCGGTGAGATTTCCAGCAGGCGCAAGGGCAGTACCTGACTCTCAAAGCCATCCAGCATCAACCCGGAGCAGCCCGGAATGTCACTCAACAAGAAAAAAGGATACGGATACAGGGACACAAACTCCTGAGAGTCAGGCCCGAGAAGCAGGCTCCATGCATTTCTTGAAACAGCTGTTAGACAATGATTGTTAAAGTTATTTTTAAAATTCTTTTAAAATAAAAACATAGTTCTAAAAATCACTGAGGGAAAATTTAAAGATTGGGAAATGTCTCTTAAAATGTATTTACTATCTATCTACCAAGCTTAAAACACACTAAACATCTCTAAATTGCACGGTTTTGTGTTAACATACCCATAAATATAATGCTACTAGATATGAATATAAGAAAACAGTGGGCTTAGATAAGAGCATATCACAAGGGGAATGCATTATAATTCACTTATGGTTGATAAATATTAAAATCTGCAATAAAGTTAAAGCAAGCATCTTTACCATAAAACCCACCATTTTCCTTCCTCTCCTTCCCCCCAAAAAACTAATAGAAATTCATTCTCTCTCTTTTTTATTTTTATTTTGTACCTACAAGAAATTTTTTTTCTTTTTTTTTTTTGCAGAAAAAAACTTAGGATTCAACAAATCATTGCCATGAGCTAACCCACATTTGAATCTAGAAAATACGCTCGGCATTATCCTTCTCTGTTCACATATATTTGAAGTAAATTACATCAAATTGTATTTGAAATACCAAACTGGCATTAATGGAAGCTTTTTTTTTTTTTTTTGCTCCAGGCACCATTTTAAAATAGATGAGCATAAAAATGCAGTCTGCATCATTAAGTTTATATGAAACTAGTGAGAATAAAAATCACCATGTAAGTTCTAATAAGATGTGTTTTTCATTCCAGTTTAATAACCCAAGACTATATTCATCTTCCAGTATAATAAATACACTGAGAGGAATGTATTCTTTTGTGGGCTTAACGTGTTGAGAGTCTTTTTTTTTTTTTTTCCCAAGAAGATAGAGTTTGCTGGGAAGCTGGGTGAAGAAAATTCTTTAATATGGCAGTGTAGAGTATTATTATCATAAATAATTAATGTGCACAGCAGAAGAAAGCTGAGCTTCATTAATAATTCTTATTTTTAGTTGGCATAAGCTAGAGGTGCTGTATCTTCTTTCATGCTATCTATGTCAATTTCCTTGATTTCAATTTAATAGATATTAAAAATTTTAAAGGTATGGCACATTATGAAGTGGGTTTTGCTTTTGACTAAATAACATCCTGCCACTAATTCTTACCTGCCAAGATATTTTTAGAAACAGGCAAAAGAAAGGAGGAAAAAAAAATAGGTAGAGTGGGCATCAATGTCAGTCCCTTTCATCTTACATTTCCCTCTGGGACCAGTTAAGATGCTCCTTTGATTAGAACCTCAGGAAATATTAAGAAGCTCTGCCATGAATTTCAGCTCATCAAACTTGCCTGTTTATTTTTCAGATGAAGGGCTGAGCCACCTTCTATGTCCTGAAAACACAGGTTCTCTCTGATAGAACCTTGCATTTGTGATAAACTAAATCACTTGTCAAAATCACCAAATCTTTGATAAGAGGCATTTATAATTTATTAATTCAGCAGTTGAGCAGGAAAGCCGCTAAGCGTTTCTGATTAGCACAATGGAGGAAATAAAGAGCCGGCTACAGAGAGCATCAGGGTTGCACTTTACAAGGAAGAACTAGGAGCTTGTGTGACATTCCAGCTTAGGAGGATGGATACGCAACCTCAGTAACTGTGAGGAAAACCATTCAGTGTTATTTCACTGGGGAATAAAGGCAGGAAGCAGGAGTAATTGCAACAGAACTCGGGCGGAAACAATTCTGACATGGAGCAGCCCGAATCTTGGGTCTCTGCTGCTCAAAGCCTGACCAGCTGAACACCAGGGCTGAGATTCGTATTTACAGCCACTCAGGCCTTTACCTAGCTTGCCTTCACCTCACAGGTATCAAATAGCTTCCCATACAGTTCAGCTAAGGTGAGCCTGGAAACCCAAGCAGCACCTATGAGACGATACGAGATACTCCTGTCCCCCCAGCTCCTGTGTCAGGATAATTCAAGCGCTCAGTTTAATACCATTTGCCTGCGTATGCACTGTCCATCCTACAAGGCACAGCCATCACCAGATGGGCATGCTGGCCTCAGAGTCCTCTAGTTGCCCCTGGCATTTGTCCTCCTCCTCACAGCTCTACTATATGATGCTGGAAGAACCCAGGGTCCTCTACCTGCTTCTGGGGTAGATTATACATTTCCTAATCAACTGCAAGGAGTAAGATTGGAGATTCTGGGTGGGTTACCTTCCCCAAGTTCACTGTTATTTGCATGGAGGACTGAATCATTAGGAAAATGCCTAGCATCTATTGAGCACTTACTGAATGCCCACCGTAATGCTATCTGCCAGCACATGGCTGTTCTCTAATCTCACAGTAGATCTTCAAACGGAAAGTTAACATTTCTGAAAAAAACATTTCTTTATCTGTGTAAAATGGGTAAAAATTTAGTTGGTTGCGAGGTTAAATAACTTTCCATGTGTCAGGCTGAGAGTAGAAGTGAAGTCTATTTGGAGATATATCTTCATATCTATATCTGTATCCCTCTCTATCTCACATATATGTAAATGAATGTGCGTTTAGCATCACTGTCTCTTCATTTTCTATTAATTAGTTATTAGCCAGATGTTAGGTGTTTACATTTATTTTGTCTATTTCTTTCGTTATGCAGCATTTATCTGGCTTCCTTTCTTGGCCAGGACTTGGTGTGCCCTCAGAGAACGCAAACTTATTTTACCATAAGTAGGAGGTGAGCTTTTTAAGAAAAGTAAATCGGATACCAAAAAGTACCTAAGCTATACCATGAATTTCCAGTGCAGCTGTCAGCACCTCCTGCCAGTCCCAGCTCCTCGGTCCCTGCATCGGGGGGTTGGGGGGGCGGGGAAGCTCACCTGCGAGTGTGGAACCACCTTTCATCTGAGCTCAAGGGCCGCAGAGCTGCGTCGGCCTCTCTGTTCTAAACGTAACTGCCCTCCGCTGACCTCCCGGCTCTGAAGCTTGCCTGTGGTCTTCCCATCTTTGCAGATATTCCGGGACACCCTCTGACCCCGGTCCAGCCCATGCTGTGTGCTCGCCCATAGCACTGCCACTCTCTCGCCACTTCTCCCAGGTGGACCTGCTGCTCCGAATCTGATTTCTGGTTGGCCTGGTTTCTGAGCTAGGCTACAAGGTCCTTGAAAGCAGGAGCTAGGCGCTGTCTTGTTCAATAGTAAATAGTGCTTGGAACATAGCTTTCAATAAAAGTACATCTATATGAATGAAGGATCGGGCAATGACTGCACTGTGGAGGGTGTCCGGTCCCTTCGGGCTCGCTGCTCTCCAGCTCCCGACCCACCCCGCCAACCTGCTGCTGTTACCGCCTAGTTGCCAGGGTGATGCCAACTAGAAACAAATGGGAGCCTGTACTCTTGGGGCTTGCCCAGCCATTGTGGCCACTCCCCTTATAAAAGCTAATAGGGCAATGCCTGTGGTTGGAGCACCTGATTTCCAGGCTCCTCCAGGCAGGTGTCTTTGGCAAGCCATTGCAGAATGCATTGCTGAGGGCAAGCTTTGTCTCTCGTTAGACTTCCCCATGTCTCTCGTTCCGTGACACAGGGAGGTTACATTACTTGCCTGCATAATGCCTTAGAATTTCCATGGCCAAGATTCCAATGAGACAGACACACCTGTGTTTTAATAGTGTATTTGCTTCAGGAACAGCAAGGAAGACAAGTTTTGTTTAATCCTCTCAGGGTTAATAATTGGCAGAGGGGAAAAATGAAATAAGAGGTGAAATTATCCACACTGAAAAACAAACAAGACTTGCAGCCGGCTTCCTCCTTTCCCCTCCTTCCTCTGGCCCGAGCATGATCTTCTCATTGCCGAGGATTTAATTACTCATGGTTGGAAGTCAAGGGGGGAGCTGGGAAAGTGTGTGTGCACAACATGTGAAAATCCTCACCTCAGACACATTGGAGTCATGAAAAGAGATGTATTCCTAAATACCCAAGTCAAAAATGGGAAAGAAATAAGAGGGAATGCTGTTATGAATGAAGAGTCTTGTTGAATTCAGTAAAACTTCTGTCCACCTTGGTTGGAGAATGGCGTATGCTACTCAGTAGAACATTTATTTAATACAGAGTGTCAGTCTAGTGATTGAGAGGGTGCGGTGAAGACCTAAATTGACAGCATTCAAATCGCGACTATGTCTTTTACTAGCTGTGTGACCCT
This sequence comes from Tolypeutes matacus, assembly GCA_026826555.1. Lineage (NCBI taxonomy): Eukaryota > Metazoa > Chordata > Mammalia > Cingulata > Chlamyphoridae > Tolypeutes > Tolypeutes matacus. Next base: position 7,296,647 of record JAKSZT010054400.1, read on the forward strand.
GGGCAATTTTTTTAACCTCTCTGTGCCTCCATTGCCTCATCTGTAAATGGGGATACTGGGTTGTGGTGAGGTTTAAATACATAAATATACATTAAAAAACAGTGCACAGCATGTTGGAAGTACTCAATAACTGTTAGGTATTATTATTTTAAGCAAACTTTTTAAAGAATTAAAATATAACAACATTATTTTATTTAATCTTTCTTGTGTAACGCAGAGGCACATGCTACTTGGCATCGTTGTTGTAATTCTGTTAGTTACGGAGTCGACTTTGATTTAAGCTGGACTTCATTGCTCAGTGTAAAGTCTACACTAGTGGAAAGTCCAGCCTTCACTCAGTGGTCATGCACTTTGCAAGAGGTGAATCTGTACCTGAACCTCAGTTTATGAATTTATAATGAGTCACAATTTACCACCAAAATGAATGATGTATTTGCATGATTCAATCAACTTTTTTGATTGGGAAACCAAATCAAGATTTTATGGCTGGTATTTGAGCACGGGTTCCAAAGAAAGGAAATGGAGTGATCTCTAGGCTATTTCTGTCAAGTGGTGACAGCTTACTGAATTATCCACATGCACCTGAAATGTTCTAAAATTGAGCTTTCCAGTGAAATTTATTTTTGTAGTGGCATAGAAGCAATGGAAATTTCTTACTCTCCCCCTCTGTCTTCTTTTCTGGTTTCCATTTTAGAGCCATATCTTTCTGGTCCATTTGCTGTGGCAATGCCCCTTCACATTTCAATCTGCATAATTGTTCCCTCAAACAGGTTACACTGCAAGTGTACACTGATTAAATTTTCACTTCCTAATAACATCTACAGAGGCCCCTTAATTTCAGTACTAAAATGTCCCAGAATTTTGCACTCTGTAGTCCTACAGTAGGGAAAGTATTTTTTTTTTCTTCAGAGAGTGGTGCTTTCTCATGTTTCCTGACTCCCAGTGGCTATTTTGGTTGCCATCTGATTTCTTGGCTTGAGGCCACTGTCCTTCGTCTATCATCATTATACATATCAGCTATCATTTTGCTGGTAAACTCAGAAGGGCCATTTACAAGATTATTTGGGCCAATAAAATGCCTTATAGATAGATTTACTATATCATTTAAACTAGTCAGTAAGATAAAATTCCTCCGAGCCAGACCAGAAAATGGCTTACCAAAGAAACAGACCTACGAAAGAAGAAAAGGGGCACCGTCATTTTTAAGGTAACTTGGGGCCTGCTTTTTATTCTACTTGCATTTATTCCAGCAAGCAATGAAACAGTGTAAGCACAAGCCCCCTACTTTTTTTTTTTTTTTTTTTAAAGTCTTACCCCAGAAAATTTGCTCCAGAAAGGATGTTGTTTGTAGCTAAGATGGGTTTTTAACAATATAGGTGCTATAAAGTATTTCATTTTTGATTAAAACATATCACACTTGAGAAATGATTGAACAACTGGTTGGAAGTCACAAAAATATTAACTATAATGAGCTCATTTAAATAGAAACAGACGCGCTACCCTGCTGGTTGTCAAAAGTTTTCAAAGCTGGTTTCTCGCGAGTAAGCAGGGCCCTGCAGACTGTGTCCATCTGTCTTCAGGAAAGAGCATTTTACGTACTCTGGGAGGAAGTGCTCCCGTGAAAACACCATTTGGAATTATTGATCTCTTGATCACTTGTAGATCTCGGTGGGAAATCAGAACACCAATGGGCTCAGGCGGGAATCACCAGTGCCAAGAACATTTTTAAAAATTTTGCATTACTAGGTGGAATTAAAATTAAGTCATATTTACTAAAGAGGGAATATGTTTCACTCCTCTCTTTGGAGCACATGAAGGGATTTTTCTCATTTTCCCAAAGGCCTCCTTGGGAATGTTTTTCAATATAAAAAACAAACAGAAAAGTGTGTTGCACTCCTTGTACCTGTCCCTCTGTTCCCAGTGCCTACATTCCCGGCCTCAGTTTCTGAGGATTCACACGTTGAAAATAGACACTAAGTGGGTCCCTAGGACATAAGTTCGATGTTCTTGCTTGATTGCTGGTGTGCTGGAGACAGTGTCCGCCAACCTTAAGAATCGCCGTTCTCTGTTTGGTGAGACAATGGATGCCATGCCTTGGCTCTGTGTTTAAATCTACGAGGGCGGTGCAACTCCAGCCAAGGAAGGGAGCCCAGAAGTCAAATTCCCCCTTCCTCATTTTACATAGACGAAATTGAAGCTCAGAGAAGTGAGATGAGATCATGAATTTACAGCCACTTTTTCTTTAGGAGAAATGTCTCAATCTGACAATATGGAAGTCTGACTGCAAAATAAATAAAATAGGAAGGGGTTGCGTTTTAAGACTGTTGAAAAGCAGCCCCGATGTGTTATCTCTAGGGCCCCTCTTTGTGGTTATATATAGGTCTCAGGGAAAGATGCTCATAAATATTTGTTGAGTGACTAAATAAATGAAAGGCTGCGTTGCATAGCGCATTATAAGTAAGTTAACAGACAAAGGTGATGCATGGAATTAGGCATGGAAATGTGACCTATAATGTTAAATTTCAACTGGAAAAGACAAAATAGTTTGTGTCCAACGATTATAACCATGTACAAAGGTATTTATGAACATTACCAGAGCCCAGAAGAGAAGATGAGGTGACGCCGAATTTAATTTTTCTGAAAGGTTAAGTTTATATTAAAATGCACTTGCCTACAGGGTCAAGTTGTTAGGTTAACCACAGCACTTCCTTTCACGTTTCCTTTTCTCATTTAGCTTTAGAGGTGCATATTGAGGGACAGCAGACTAACAGGGACAAACTTTCCTCCATGTTATTTTGGAGAAGCACAAAAGAAATTCTTGTGCAGAACACAGGGACACGTGCTTTTCTCCTGTCTACCGCCACTGCCAAGGAAAGACTTGGGCAGGCCACGTTTTCTGTCTTTTGAGACTTCCAAGAATGCTTCCTTGCACAAGGCGTGCGGCACCCACTTTCCCCTGGGTGGGTTCAAGCGTGAAGGAGGTAGCAGGGGAATGGGCGTGCCCTCTGCAGTAACCCTAGCTGGCCCCTCTATCAGTCCCACCACTTCCTTGGGGTTGCCTGCCCGAGGGCCATGTGCAAACTTTCTTCTTATCCAGGCTTCTGTTTACCTCACCTGTTCAAAGCTGCTTTCATAGCTAGCTCGCTTCCCGACTCCGATGCTAATCTAGCGTGAAAAATAAAAATGAGACTTACAGAAAACGAGCCACAGCTGAGGAGACTTATCGAACAAAGCAACAGCACTTTTTTAAAAAAATTAATAATTGGTAGATTGGAAAGAAACATTCGGTTTTATAAATACTTTCACCTTTTAGATCTCACGAGTGCTCTGGTTTTATCTGCTTGGCATAGGACCTTCTATAGCGATGAAGATCTAACAATGGGGCTGGCTGGGGGAGCTGCCTCCAAGGCAGAGCCATTCAACTGCCTTCAGTCATTTCCTATTTTTAATATTAAAGGAATACGAAGAGAAACAGGACAGAACACAGTGTTCTGGGAAACCAGTAATCAAATGGCCTAAAGCTAATGTTTACTTTTTGGAATGTTTTACGAAGGCATTACTTGGAGATGCAAAAAAAAGAGAGCACCTAATAATAGGCTTTCAGTTGTGGAAAAAGAAAAGCAGCACAGACATGATAATTGAATTTGGTTTAGATGGTCAAAATCTGTGTGATCCTACAGCTGTATTTTCCAAACCATCCGCTTGACTTTTAATACATGTTCTACGTTTTGTTTCCTCTGCCCACTGCAGCATTTGAAAATTGCTAATTACTTTATGAGCCTGTTCTATTTTCCTTTGCTACTATTTTTTTCTTTCCCTTTCACAAATGAAGATGTTTTGCCTTCATTACTTTTTTGGTCCTCAATTCTCTCACCTCAAAGCAGGTCAACAGGGGTTTGGGGTCAAAGCTGATCCTGAAATTGTTTTCATGGAAAAGAAAGTATAAAAGAAAATAAATACATCCACCTCAATTCTCCAGAAATACCTGTTTGATGCCTGCTTGCCCTTTGTTCTCTATAAGTCAACTTAGGGCAGACAACAGGGAAACCGAAAAAATGAGGCAGTTTTTGTGCACTTCAAAACTGAATGCCACTTGAATGATGGGGCTAAATTCCAAAGTAGTGGTGTCACTTTACTTAGGAATTCTGAGACCTGATTATGTTTGGTATAAACATTTACAGTCCTAAACCCTCTTTGGAGTCATTAGCCTCTCCATGTGTCCTGATAGAAGTTCATTTGACCTTGGGTTGCTGTATCATGTTCTTCCTATAATTTAATATTTCTAGTGTTTATATTATGAGTTCTGGACATCTGTGAGCTACTAGGAAGACTCTGGAATTTGAAAATTAGTCTCATATATGTGGACTTGCCTAGACTTGCAATATAAGAAAATAAAAGATCTATTATAGATGGACTCAGAAAAATTATTTGACTACATTTGTCTTCTTTACTCTTGGTTTCTTTGCAGTTCAGAATAATAGCCTCTAACTTTTGAATAAAATGTTTGAGTTCATAAATTCCACATATGTTCTCCCATTTGGTCTGTACAATTGTGATATGAATTAGGGCACTGTCTCCTCAGAACACTGAGGTTCAAGTAGCTGAATCAAGTAACCCAAGGTAAAATGGCTAAGAAGGACTTAGAGCTGAGACAAAGAGAACTCATTCACTCATTCATTCATTCATCCACTCATCCATTCATCCATTCACCCATACTTATTACATGCCAGGCATTGATGTTAGGTGCTAAAAATGCAACCCATCCACTGGGGATGACAAAGACACTAAAAATTAAACAAATAATTAAATACAGCTGGGATGCATGCTATGAAGGCAAAACCTAGTGTACAGTAAGGGTATAGTCAGGAAGTCTGTACTTGTCAGTTAGTTGCAAGACACCAGTTCTACTCTAGCTTAGGAAGAAAGGGATTTGCTAGAGGGGAATAGCTTACAGAAACTTCAGGAAGGACAAGAAATCAAGATTGTCAGTCAAGTACTACAGCAGCCAGAGAAACCTGCAAGCACACAACAGGACGGCTCTAGCGGACACTCCACTGCTACCTCCTCTTGTTACTCAGGATGAGGGTGCCTGGGATGTGAGAGATACTAGAATCTTGACGAGACCCTTGGCCCTAGAATCTTGCCCACAAAAGAATGAAATTCCTCTGCAATTGTGATTGCAAGAAGAGTGAACAAACCCGGCGTCCCCTCTCCCCCACCCAGCAGTTGCTTCACATGGCTCACTTGCCCTGCCAAATCTCTCGCTGATGTATCTACTTGGCAGAACATTGACAGTGTCTTAGTCTGCCAGGCTGCTATGACAAATACCACATGGTGGGTTGGCTTAAACAACAAGCAGGTATTATCTCACAGTTTGGAAGGCTCAGAGTCCCAAATCAGGGCTGCTGTAAGGCCATCCTTTCTCCCTGAAGTCCGGGTATCCTGGCACTGGCTAGCTGCAATCCTTGGGTTCCTTGGCTTGCATCTCTGCCTCCCGCCACACTAATATGGATTAAGGTCCACCCCAATTCTATTTGGCCACACCTAAATAGGATCTTAGGAGATCCCATTAATAAATAAGTCTATACCTTAACTGAATACATCTCCAAAGGGTTCTATTTGCAAATGGGGATTTGCATTCACAGGGATGTGAATTAAAATGAAGAACATATATTTTGAGGGGGGTACATAATTCAGTTTGCCACAGGCCATATCCAGAACTCTAATTGCAATAGAGTCTAGGAAATGTAGTTTTGATTGTCTATTTAGTTTCCCAATATTTATATACAGGAAAGATCCCCAGATTTGGGTTGGGTTGGATGTTGGACGGCCAATCCAAAGTACCTCCTCAAGATCCTTATCTATTCTGGAGGGTTATGGTTGGCTTCCCTGAGACTTCAGTTCAGCTGAGATTAGAAGACTGTGGACAAGTTTGAGATAGCTAGGTGAAGGGAGACAGGTCTGGAGGAAAGAATATTCCAGGTGCTGGGGACAGGTTGTGGAAAGAGCCCAATGCAGGAAAGAGCTTTAGATGCTATAGTTACTGAAAAAAAAAGCGAATGTAGATGGAGTATATCCAGGGAGGTAAACGGGTCATACAGGCCTTTGGGAGCAAATTAAGTGGTATGAACTGCTTTCTAAGGTCAATGGGAAAGCATTAGAGAGTTTTAATCAGGAAAGCGACCCAGGTCTTCAGAGACTTATTCCATTGCTCCTTCCACTCTTCTCCATAGATCTTAGGATCTTACCATGTCAATAATCTCTAAATTCATTGCTGGACTCTTTTCCAAGAAAGTGGGAGAATTAGAGGTTTAGGGCTACTGTAACAAATCACCACAAATAGAGGCTTAAAACAAAGGAAAGTTGTTGTTTCACAATCCTGGCAGCTGGAAGTGCAAAATCAAACTGTTAGTGGGCCAGGCGTCCTCTGAAACCCTTAGGGGAGAATCTCCCTTGCCTTGTCTAACTTCTGATGTTTGCTGGGGATCCTTGGTGTTCGGAGGCTCGCAGATGCATTCCTCCATTCTCTGCCTCCGTCTTCACGTGGCCTTCTCCCCTGCATCAGCCTCTGAGTCGAAATTTCTCTCTTCTTCTGAGGACACCAGTCAGGTTGGATTAGCACCTACCCTAATCCAGTTGTGCTTCATCCTAACCATTTGCATCTTCAAAGACTATTTCCAAATAAGATTACAGTCACCAGGAGATAGGCCTTGAACATATCTTTTTGGGGAGACAATTCGGTTCACAGCTGGTAGCATTCCAAAAGTTAGTCGGACTGACCAGCTTACTTAGAGAGGGGAAACCTGAGCTGACCCCAATATCTGCCGTTCAGTCCCACAGTGGGGCATGACAATCCTGGCTCAGGCAGAGGCAGCTGAGCTGCGATCACAAAGCCGGCTGCCTGCCATGGTCTGTGGTGGGTAAAGGGCAGCGGTGTTTGTGAGGTGCTCAGCTTTCGTGACAGCTCCCCATTCTCAGCAGGGTGGGGACAAGCCCCCTTCCTTAGGCAGTTGGGGAAAGCAGTCAATATCTATCCAGACACGTACCCAGCCTTGGGCCCCACATTTGAAAGCTCTCTGTACCCAGCTACTAACCCAACAGAGTTCTCACTGTCCCCTTCTAATGGGTAGAATTTGGAACATCTTAAAAACAAACGGCACCTAATTCGTTCTTTAATATTGTTCAAATCTGTTTTTATTTCACTTTGTATTTCTGAACTCTCAGCTATCTCTAAGGAAGTTCTCTTCAAGGGAATGCAGTGGCCCCCTACGTAAATATATCCTACAATTCAAGCGAATAGAGTTTTTCTTTACTTTCATAAACTCTTCTTTCACTTTGTGTAAATCCAAACAGTTTCTTACCCTCAAAATGATAACTTTATGTAAAATGTCGATCAATAAAGTATAGTCCTGGAGAAGTTATCTGCTTGTAGTTTGCTGCCATTTTTATTTTAAAATTCTAACAGTTTCTTATGGTCACATTTGGAAAATTTGCTAGAGTTTAGACAGTTTAATGACTTTCTCATAGAAGAGAAAGTCAGTTGAAATAGGTTGTTAACTGCTTTTAGCCACTTTTAGTTATCCCAAAACATTTCATTCCTCTTGAATACGCTGCCTGGAGGCAGGGACTGCCATTGGTCCAGTTCACTGGCATCTCCATGGTCCTAGGAACTTATTAAATATTTGTGGAATGAACAGTGGGAATTGCTCAGCACTGAATATCAAGCCAGTAAAATAAGACCATGTACTTCCTTAAACAGGATGTGACTTTGAGATGAACAGGAATCTTACATCTTCTAAACCAGGGATTCATAATCTTTTTTCTTCCATGGACCCCTTTGCCAGTCAGGTGAAAACCATGGACCCCTTACTAAATCCACACTCTACTGTGTATGATTTAATAAATATATCATGTCCCCCCAAGAATAATGTTTTTTTTTTTAAATTTCAATTCAAGCTCACGGACCCCTTGTTAAGAACCCCTGTCTAAACTGAGTTACTTCTGGAGAAGGTATTGGGAGAGAGTGTCACAGATGTTCAGAGAAGTAAGCTCGACCTCCACTAAGCACAGAAACCAAACCAAACCAAACACTAGCAGCAGAAACAAATGGCATTTATGTAGCTCTTTGTCCATGGAGATGCTTTGAGACTCCAAATAGCCTTTTTTTTTTTTTTTTTCCAGGGAAACAGCACCATGGCTAAAATTCTCTTTCTAAAACCATCAGGAAAATGTGCAATTGTTAATAGTAATAGAGTTGAACTCCCTTGACCTAGGTGGGATTAGAGGCAGCAGAAGACTGGGAAGTTTTGGATTTAATTGAATTGAATCATCTCAGGGTGGCCGGTCTTACCTTGTAGCGTGAGACATATCTGGTCTATAAATTCAGTTCTAAAGGATTTCTGCCAGGATCAGTAGAAACCAGATGAAATTCAGAATGGAATGAGATAGCAAATAGATTAATGGCTGTGAGCCATTATTCTGATTCTTCCTAAGTAGTATTATGTTGCTCTTATTTTTCTTGTAAAAATACCTCCACCTCTGCCAATCACCTCTTGCTTCTAAGAGGTCTTGGTGCATGCCAAGTAATCAATTATCCTCAAATACCTCTGTGATGTTCCTATTGACTTCAGTGTTTCTATGTGATGGTGACTACTTCTGTCAGAAGCCTCTTGAGTTGCAGAGGAATTTATTTTGGGTATTGTAGCAGTTTGATATTATTTATGAATTCCAAAAATAGATATTGGATTATGTTTGCAAACTGGTCTGTCGGAGGTTTCACTTTTACTTGATTAAATTTTGATTAGGGCTTTGATTGGGCCACATCACTAGGACATTGAGTCCCCACCCCCTTGGTAGATGGGAACTCACAGAGAAAATGGCAAGGCAGATGAATTAGTTGGAGTTTTGAGCTGGAGCCTGGGAAGTAAACACACAGGAGAAGAACACAGAGGAAGAGACAGCTTCACAGACACGGTAGAGGCCCCAGGAAGAGAGACAAGCCATTTGCCTGGTAGTCTACACTGACCTTGTGGAGAGAAGCAAGCCTGAGAGCCGAGAGAATCGAGTCCTGGGGAGAGAGACAAAGCCTTGAGAGCCTGATGGCCTACAGCTGGTATTGGAAGAAGCTGGGACTACGGAGCCTTAAGAGGAAGAGGAAGGCTGAACATAGGCAGTCATCTTGCTCCAACATTTGGCAACAAACTTTGGTGAAGGAAGTAACTTACGCTTTATCAGCCTGGTAACTGTAAGCTTCTACCCCAAATAAATACCCTTTATAAAAGCCAACAGATTTCTGGTATTTTGCATCAGCACCCCCTTGGTGACTAATACAGGTGTTTTTCTGTTTCATGATGATGCAGACAAACCCAATCTCTTCTCAAGGCCTTTTACTCTCAAGCAAAAGAAACATATGATCATGCCCCAGTTTATCATATATTTGCTTTTACTGAGACACAATTTCATTATAGTACCCAAGAGTATGCTTCATTTGTTAGCTAAGAACAAATGCTTCTCTTTGATTTATCATTTTTTGGACAAGAAAAGAAATCTGCATGATCTCTATCAGTGGACAAATGAATAAACAAACTATGGTCCATCTATACAACAGACTACAATTCAGCAATAAAAAGGAACAAACTACTGATTCACACATTATGGATGAATCTCAAATGCATTTTGCTAAGTGTGAGAGAAGCCAGACCTTTGGGTACATGACGTATGATTCCTTTATATGACATTCTGGAAAGGCAAAAACCATAGGGATGGAAACATATCAGTGGTTGAGGTTGTGGGAGGGTTTGATTACAAAGGGGCAGCTTGAGGGAGTTTTGGGGGGTGATGGAACAGTTCTGTATCATGAAAATGGTGGTGGATTAAATTCTATGCCTTTGTTAAAACCCATAGACTTATATATGAAGAGTGATGTTCAGTGAGTGTAAATTTTTTAAAAAAAGAAAGCTGTATGAGCTATATGGAATAAATCTAGGATCCAGTTAAACATTATCAAGAAAGCAGGAAGCTTGATATGTCGATAATTCTTTATATAGAGTGAAATAGAATACCACCACAGTATATAAATGACATAGCCTATAGCAGCGTTTTCCAAACTGTGCTTTTTTGGACCACAAGCATTCCTAAACATGTCACTAGGGTCTCAAAAAAAGGATTCCAAAGGAAGCCTTTGAATACATAATCTTAGTCCTCTTTTGGAGAACTCTGATGTATACTAAGATTCTGAGAAGTTCTGCAGCTAGAACAAATAAGCAAACAAACCATCATCAACAATAATAAACAAATTTAATTTTAAGTTAGTACTTCTCACATTTGTTTGATAATGGAACTCTGTTAATCAATGATATCTAAGGGACACAATTTGAGAAATGCTCATCTACAATAGGATGAGCATTTTATCACCAAACCACAAAATGTAGTACTAGGAAAAACAGGAGGTCATCCTATCCTTTGGGCAGGAAACACAACACCTAACTATTTTTGACAGAAAAGAACGCATCCTATTTTCATGAATGTCCAGTTCCTAATTTCACAGCTTTACTTGGTAATATGTTCCATGTTTAACAGTTTTCTCTGCCACAGTATTCACTCTTAGAGTAAGTAAATGCTTCTTCCACGGATGTAATCCTGTTTTATATCTGATGAGTTTGGAAACACTAATTACCATGTGCTTTTGCAACCAAGAGCTCATTTTAGAGTGTAGTAGATATGTATGGGGTGGCTCAAAAGGATGCCCCTCTTCTTTGGAAACTGCTCCTAAAATATAGGCGTTGACATGCGGCTGCTGAGCCAGTATTGTGTCCCCATTCCTGCTCTTCACTCTTTGATTGTTGCAGGGCAGCTCACAGACCTGATTCTCTCTTCCAGGGTCAAGCACGAGAGATTCAACTTGGGAATCTTAGAGTGGAGCCTTTTTAATGGCAGGACCCTAGAATAAGGCTTATGGCTTTTGCCTTTGTTTGTTTGAGCTTTCTTTTACATTTGATGGGTTATCCTGTATCCTTCAAACAAATTCCCTTTTAAACTAAAATCAGTTTCTGTTACTTCCATCCCAAAGAACCTTGACTAATATGGCTGGAAAGACCCAATCCATCTTATATTGCCTTCCAGCAGTGTTTGGTGGCAAAATGAAAATAGAGCAAATACTGGCCAAATTCCCCACATTTCTGTAGAAAAGTTCTTGGAGTGTGAGGTTCCATCCAATTTACCAAAAGATTAAGTACAAAGTTGGATGCACACTCTGCTTCATGTCTTCAGCAAGCCCTGCTTCCTCACTGCAGGGCATTATTTCTGCACCAGGAACCCCTCTGTCTTCCTTCTGCTTTCAAGGGGCGGCAGGTTAGTTTAAATCCACCCTGAAAGAGCTTTCATTTTCACTTAGCTCTCTTCTATAAGGAGAATGGTCTCGTCCAGTCAATTTTCCTTATAATTCTTCTTTTCTAACTTTTTTTTGGCATTTTCAACTTCTCTTAAATTCCTTCCCAGGAGATTCACACTATGTTAAATGCTTTAAGAGACTTAGTCATGTAGAGATGTGTATAGAGCTCTCTGGTATGGAGTCCAAGAAAGGCGTTAATTTTATTTCAACATCTGGATAGGCGCATTTAACTAAACTACGCATTTTGGAATGGTTCCAAAGCACCTGAGGGTAGTTGCATTACCTTCGAGGTTTGCAGTAATGCAAAGATTTATATGCAGCATTTACCCCATGCTGACTCAGAGTACTATTCTTTTTCATCATTTGATTTATGTACGTGCTCAAACTTCTTTGAGCAATCTCTGTGCCTGCCTCTGCACATAAGCCACGCAGAAAGCAGAGAGCAGTGTCCAAGGACTCAGCACAAAGCCGGGCTTAGGAGTAGACTTGAACTGTCTTCAGAGCACTCATTGTGATTGTAAAGGCTAAAACCTAACAGCTGAGTACTACTCCAGGGGCTTGACACATTGTCTTAGCAAGCATGCTGGTGTTTCTACACACACACATACACGTTCACCCACAGCCAGACCTCCTTAGAGATGACAGCGGCATTATAAAGAGAAATAATAATCTAAATGATTTCTGTGCAGTGTTCCTTGACTTCCACTGAGAAGCTCAGATTTGCCTTGCCGACTTTGGGGTGCGCCCCCTTCCTGCAGGCACACCCCACAAGCAGGCATGCACTCATGTTCAGAGATGTCAGCAGGTCCTGGCTCTGCATTCCCCGATTCCCACCTCTAATCCTCCACCAGAATGACCAGAAGAAGCCTCACAATCCTGCAAGGATGGTATTTTGAAGCATTGTGGCAAATTAGCAATAGCATTTGTTTTATATTTAAACTTTGCTTTAGCACTTTATTTGGAGAAGTTATTCAAATGCATCAAGACAAATGGTCAAGGAAACGCAGGGAAAACAGTTCAGTATGTAGTATGAACGGGGCTCAATCCAGGGAGGCCTTTGCAGCATTTAGAGAGACTTGGCCACGTGTCCTCCTCTTTGGTAACACCCGTATGCTATCCATGCATCAGCCTGATTTGTGCAGGGAGCTAGAGTGGGAGACTTGTACCCCCAACCATTATTCCCCTCTTTGTGCAAGGCTAGTAGCCTTAGTGTCCTGTCAGGTTCATTTTTCCATCTCTGGGATAGATGTGGTGCCAGGAGGAGGGTGCCAGCCAGGAGGACCAGCTTTCATGCACTGCCCCTAAATCCCAGTCTCCTTCAAATTCCCCTTTACTGTCCTCTCACCGCACTGAATACTGGTCGCCCCAACTTAAACTTGTGTGCTTGACCTGACCCTAAGCCCTCTGTAGGCAGGGTTGTGAATTCTTTGTGTGACTAGTGTCTAGCCTAGGTATTTAATAATCATTGAATAATCATTGAATGCTGGCCTTTTCGGGTGTGCTTAGCTGGCTCTATCATTTAGTTTTATGTATTATTTGGGATTGGATTATTGCCTGTACCACTCAATAAAGAGAACATATCGTCACATACTCAGAACGCCCCAGAATAGCTTCTCTTTTTATCCTTTGTGGCCACTGGGGATAAGCTGCAGAGAAAGAGGGCAGGACTGTGGGCAACCAGCATCCCAGCTGGTGGCTCATACCTGAAAACTGTTCTTTCAGTGTCCACTAACCTCTGGCCTTGAACCTAATATGTTTTAGGTTCTTTTATATTATAAGAGTGGAACTGACAAACGGAAAAGGAAACTCACCAAGGTTTCCATGAAAGTGATGTGGTAGAGAGGGGCCCTGGACTCTCAACTTCACCATTTATTAGGATAGCTACCATGTATCGAGGGCTTGCTATATGCTAGGCAAGGGGTAATCACATTACAAACACTGCCATTTGATCCTTATAAATCTTATGATCTCATTTTTACAGAATAGGAAACTTAAGCTATGAGAGTAAGAAACTTTTCCAAGTTTGACCCAGCATTGTATCTCTATGTCAGAGCTAGGATACAGATCCGAGATGAACTCCCACGCATGTGCTTTAATTCCTAAACCATCCATGTATCTTTCATGGTGAAGGATGTTTATTTATAAGTAATGTTGACGATTGCAATTTAACCTCTCTGAGCCTTAGTTTACTGAAAAAGAAATTAAGAACAGCAATACAAGATTATTATAGGCTTAAATCAGATGACATATATGAAAGCAGAATTATATTCCTGGTATACAGAAAGCATTAAATAAAATTATCCTCCTCTTTAGACCTGAATATGCATTAGGCACTCAGAAAACTGGGTGATGAATATGCTGTCAGAGAGGGGAAGCAGAGGTGGCACAAGTAGCCCTGGGTCTCTGTGAAGCTGACATGCAATTGGAAATGGCTTCTCCTGACACTCGGGAGCACATGTAGGTCAGAAGGGGACAGAGCCCGCTTGGGAGTGATTTGATGATGTACCATGTCTCTACAACCATCACTCCTCACCCACCTCTCCCTCTCACAAATGTGTTCTTAGGGTAAGGATGGATGGTATGTGGGTATGTGTGTGTAAATAAATACAGGTATGTGTGCGTGCACACGTCTGTGTGCTTGAAACACATTTCTAGCATTATTGCTAATGCCAAGATTCCCTCATCAGGGCCTTTTGGTAGCTTGGATGCCAGTGAACACATTGTTATCTTCTGCTAGACATGAACTCTGCACAGTGGAGGCTGAATCTTGGGACAAAGTTCTAATTCTACTTCTGACTTTGCTACTGGCCTGCTGTGTGTAATCTTGACTAATTCACTTGGCCTGTCTAGTACATGTGCACACATGTTCTTATATTTGAAAAGTTAATTCAAGTTTCAAACAGAAGAAAATCCTGGTTTCACTGTCTACCTGGGGACCATGATTGAGTGGACAGGACAAGTTCACCCACGATTTTGCTCAGTGCTGTACTGCTGTCACCTAGAACAGGCTCTGGCACACAGCATCACCCAGTGAACATTTGTGTAATGAATGCCGTACACACTGTCTTTGCATTTATATTTCTATAACACACCTGTCACACACACAGGGCCTAGTTCACCCTCCAGCATCATATCTCCCTCAATCACCAGCTGTTTCCAAAGAAGCCCACATGCCATCTGGAGTAGAGACTTTTCCACGTATGATTCTTTCTTCCTTGCCTGACATCACCACTGTCCACTTAACAAACTTCTGTTTATTTTTAAAGGCCCAGTACAAATGTGACCTCCTTTGTGAAAAGTTTCCAGTTCTTCCCTTGTACAATGTTAACATTTCTTCTACTCCTGAGGCTCTTTGCACCTGCCTCTCTTCTAGTAATTGGCTGTTATTGATGATTTTGTAATGAAGGCAGGGAGTTTCTTTTTTTTTTTTCCCAGTCTCTAGGGCAATATAGAAGCTTCCAGAAATGGTTTGTTGAATGACTAAATGACAAAGAGTTTGCTGCAAAGAGGCAATGAGTTGGATTGAAAATGTATAGTATAGGGAATATTATCTAAGAGAAGATGTGGAACAAATAACATAAGTTAACTGGCTACCTCTATTGGCATTCTTTGTTCACAGACTGATAAAAAGGACACATATGCTAAAGAAGAATTCTCTTTGCTTTGTGCATAACAATTGCCAAACCAATTGCCTTAGAAACACTAATTACAGGCCAGTCACAAAAGCAGTTCTGGCTTTGTAATTCAGACACACCCTAAGAAGTGGAGAGCAGAGGAGAGGGAAATTAGGGCAGGGCCTCTGGGTCTGCCATCAGAGAAGGAAAACGCAGAAGTGTTGGTAAACCTGCAATATCTAGAAAGAGTGGCACATGAGTTATGTAAAGGATCTCTCTTCTATGCAGATTTTTCTGAGCAATCATTAGGCAAATAGTTATAATATCTGAAGTTGTATGAGTTATATAGAACCTGTTGCTCTGCCCTTTTTGCCTATTCCTGTTCCCAGTTTCTCCAACTCAAAGTGGTGGTTGTAACTGGAGAGGTCAGTACTGGTTGTGAATGGGAGCTGGCCCAAGTCTTGGGAGCCTTGGAAGCTGCTCTGGCTCATTCACACTGGCTCAGGAACCCAGGTTTGCAGGCCCCACCTGGCCTTCAGGCCTACAAGGATACAACTGGTGGACCAGATGCCCAGACCTGGGCACATTCCGACTGGGTGTGGAATTGACTAAACCTTCACCTGGACTCCAAACAAAGGCAAATTCTGAAAGACAGTTCAAAGTGAGCAAGTCCTTATTCATCCATCTATCTTTGAGATGTGACCGTCTTCCTCAGCTTCCTGGCAGTTGGCCCAGTTCTCTGCAGGAAACTCTGTTGGCCAGACTTCACCTGGATTTATCAGTCCCCCAGGGGAATCTGTTTTCTCTGTATGCTTTCTTTTGTTATTCCGCAGGAACTGGGTCAGCTTTTCAAGAGTGGAAATGTCAGAGGAATAAAGAGGCGCCCTTGAAAAGATCTTTCCACCACAGAAAGAAAACATCTCAGCATATCCCTTAAATAACAACATACAATGTGACGGCCTTGCTTCCGACCCAAAGAAAGAGAAGCGGCTGAGAACACTGGGCAACATTTACCCACACGCCTTTGGTGGGGAGACAGCTGGGCTGGGGTCATGTCATCCCAAACACTGAATTAAAGGAACGGAAACATCAACTCTGTGGGATCCTTTCGGATGGCATAACTGGGCTGGATAGCAGACAAAGGAAAGCTTTCAGCACAAGCCCGCTTGTTCAAAATATTGCAGCACACTTTGAACGCAAGGCTGCTGCCCCACGGAGCAGGAATCTGCACCTCCCGGGGAGAAGTTCCATCCAGACTGTCTCTTGCAGACTCTAGGAAGAAACGGAGGTCACCGTGGAGGGCAGTAAGCTGTGTTGCACCCTCCATTCAGTGGTTCTAGAAAGGTGCCATTATCAGTGAAATAGATCACACCTTATGAACTGGACAGCTATGAAGATAAATCTGGCAAAATTCTGGCTGGAGGAATTCCACCTGCATTGTGGAAGCGGGAATTCAGATATGCTGAATCCTTTCCAAAAATCATTCTTAGCAGCACCCCAGCCAAATATACTTTCACCCAAACAAGTCCCCATAACAGGCAGAACTAATTACTATTAAGACACAAGGGAAGGGTGCGTCTGTGGTGTTTGCTTTTCCGAGGCTCAGTCATTGTTTTTTCTTCCTCTTGTGAATCCTGATCTGCTATGAAATGTACTATTGGTCAATTAGCTCCTTTCAAAGCCCTTTTTGTGTCAGGCTCCTTCTAAAGCCTTGGCACTAGGGGCTTCACTCAGAAACATCCACGATCACCCCATTTCCAGTATCAATACATCAGAGATAAACGAACACCAAGATTGCACAGGCAGAGCAAAAAGAGGGGAAACAAAGGAATCTTAACTCTAACTAAATACTCCGAGGAAAAGAGAAAATTGCAGGAGGTCACGTGACATCCTGGCCAAGCCTGGGAGGTAAATCTGAGATGTCTGTTTCAGCCCTTTGCACCCTGGGCTATAGTATCAGCCCCTTTTTAAAATTTATTTATTTATTTATTTATTTATTGTTTTTGATTTTTTGTTATTGGCTTTTATAAAGGGTATTTATTTGGGGTAGAAGCTTACAGTTACCCATAAAGCGTAAGTTACTTCCCTCACTAAAGCCTGTTGCCACGTGTTGGAGCAAGATGGCTGCCGACATCTGCCAGGGTTCATTCAGTCTTCCTTGTTCTTCTTAAGGCTCCGTGGTCCCAGCTCCTTCCAATCTCAGCTAGAGGCTGGAGTAAGGCTCGTCTCTTTCTCTCCCTGGGGCTTGTTTCTCTCTGGGCTCAGCGGCTCCGCTCTCTCCACAATCATCAGCCCCTTTTAAACATCTGCTGCCAAGGCCCCACGTCATTGCCTCTTGTCAGGGACTGAATCATGTCCTCCACTGAAGGCACGTTCAGGTCCCACGCTCTGGTCCTGTGGGTGTAAACAGGATCTCTTTAAGATGTTACTTCTGTTAAGGTGTAGCTTAACTGAGTCGGGTTGGACTTTAGTCTGTATTACTGAGTCCTTTATAAGCAGAGTGAAATGTAGACACAGAGAGAAGCACAGGAAGCAGCCAGAAGCTGGAAGTTAATGGAAACCAGAAGAGAAAGGAAAAGATCCCCTGCACGTGCATTGCCATGTGATGGAAAAGCCAAGGAACCCCCAAGATGGCTGGCCAGCCAGAAGACCCAGGAGGAAGCAAGCCTTCTAGCCTCTGAAACCGTGAGCCAATAAACTGCTGCTGTTAAGCCAACCCATTGCACGGTATTTGGTTTAGCAGCTGAGAAACTAAAACACCCGTTCTTAACCCAAGTTTATTAAGTGCTACTACTTTTATAGCTGAACCATCCGGGCATCAAAATAAAAAAGTATTTCTCAAAGCTAGATTCATGTAAGACTTAGCTGAGGAGTTTTATAAAAGTGAAGCTTCTGGGCTGCAGTTTTGGGATGGGCACAGGACCCACAAGTCCCAGAGAGTTAAAATGTTTGGGAAATGTTGCTGGGTGTATATTAGAATCCTATCAGATCCTAAGACAATATGAAAGGTTTGGGAGGATGGAATAGGGGAGGGGTAGTGGTGATGTGATCATCTGAAGAAGAATCCCATGTGATTCTGCCATGCCCTCTTCCCCGCAATCCCCCTCTGCATTTGAGAACCACTGGCACTTGGATTGAAAATGTCTTAGATTGGAGCAGGTGTAGCTCAGTGGTTGCGCTCCTGCTTTGTATGTACAATGTCCTGGGTTCAATCCCCGGTACCTCCTTTAAAAAAAAAAAAAAAGGTCTTGGAGTTACCCTGGCTCTGCCACTCACAAACTTGTGGCTTTAAGGGAATCTATTGGCTTCAGTGTCCCTCTTTGCAGGAGAAGAGTGTTGGTCAAGTTCAGTGGTTGTCGACCTCTCTGTGCATCAGCATCACCTGGGGAGTCTTTTTAAAACACCAATGGACCCACAGAGATTCTGACCTCATTGGCCTGGGCGGGGTCCTGGCATCAGGCCATTGTAAAGTCCCCCAGGCGCTGCTGCGGTGAGGCCAGGCCTGAAGTTCTAAGGCTCCAGTGCTCCCTGCTTATCTGGAACCTTCCGCCAGCCTTCCCTTCACACTGTTTCTGAGGCTTGTTTAAAAGCCATCGAGGAGTGAACTGGGCAGCCAGCGCTTCCCATTTGAGAAGTTAGTATTCACAGAAATTCCAAGAGCTGCTTTGCTTGGTGAGAGAGGAAGCCACAAGGTCCTGCCCAGGCTCTTCGGATCCCCTCTGACATTACTAAAGACTTAGAAGCTTCTCGGAAGACTTTCTTCTTGGAAAGCTAAGTCATTTTCTGATTCTGGATCCATTTGTAGACAGCAGATATCACCACTAGGTCTGTTACAGTATACGTGTATGTGTGTGTGTGATTTTTTTTCTTGCTATAGAAAAGACTGGTTCCCAGGAGTTTAGGGGTGCTCTGGCAGGGAACAGCAGTGATTCCCCAGTGGCGACACAACTTAGGATAATAGTGAAGGTTTCCTGAGTGCTTATGCTGAATGCCGCTTGGCTCTGGGCACTTGAATTCCTCACCTCAGCTATCCCCACAACAACTCTATATGGTCCATGTTAAAAAGATTGCCATTTTACAGGCGAGGATCTGAGAAACAGGGCGTTTAAATAACTTCATCAAAGTTAGCCAGTGGTTCAATGTGTGTAGTAGAAACTGGCAAGAAATCCATATGTCATCTCTCTCCAGTACCTTGGCTATTCTGATCTATTCTCGGCACATTGAAATCACATGGCTTTTGAAAAACTAGTTTCGCCCTTGATTTTGTCAAGAGTGGAACGAGGCGGACCAGCTGTGGGTGAGAACCCTTTGTGCCTGTGTGCTTGCCAATTTATCATCACTTTCCTGCTTCTGTGTGAAACCTGAACCAGACTGCGGAGCGGCTGATGTGCTCTCTTCAGCCCACTTCCCAGGTTACACCTGTTTCTGCGGCTGCCTGGAGCCTGCTGTGGGGACGCAGCCGCCACTGGGCGGCTGCTGTGGTGACTCACGGTGCGGAAAGCCAGCTCCTCTGGTTGCATTTCACTGGACTCCTGCCTGCTGGAGAGGTCAGACACACAGGTTCACACACCTATGCTCACAGATGCAAGCTGCGCTGTTTCTTTATTTGTTAATTCAGGAAAACTTTGGCATCCTAAGGAGCAAAACAAAAATACGTGCAAGTTCCCTGTTTTTAGAAGTTTTGCTCTATTCTTTGCATTGTGGACCCAAAGGCAGGCAGCGGTAGCATTGCCCTAAGTACATGTAATGTATTTCTGCTTTCTTTTCTCTCATCTTCCCTCCCTCCCTCCCTGTGTGAAACCCTGCCTCCCTCCCTCCCTCCTTCCCTCCCGCCCTTCTTTCCTTCTGCTGACACCATTCCCTGTATGTCCCATAAACTTAAAATCTCTGTGATATTGCATATTATATTATAAATTGCATCTTTTTCTTGTTTCTTTATTGTGCAAGTTATCAAATGTAAAAGTGGTTTCCTACTCATACTGAAAATAATTTTATGATGTGTTCACCTGAGCTAGGGGAAGGTGGTTAAAGGAGGATAGGGTCATTCAGTGAAAGGGGGCAGCTAAAAGAACTTTGCACCATAAAAGTTAACGAGGAAAAGTCCAGAGTTAGACGTTAGCTTAAATGTAAATCTTTCTTGATTAAAAAAATACTAATATTTTGGGTAATCTAAGCACCTCTTAAAGTATATGTATATATATATATAAATAACATTTTTGTAAGCAAATACACATATATGCATATATATTTATATATCATTTTGCAAATGTTTGTATGTATTGTGAGAATTTTGATTTTTACCCACAATAAAAATAAAAAAAAAATTAAAAAAAAAAATCTTGATGAAACTGTGCGGTCATTTCTCCGTTGGGTTTAAGCATCATTCAGTTCAGAGAGCAGCTGTAGACTAAATTCATTTACTAGTCCCCTAAATTTTATCACTTTTAGATGTGGGAATTTTGGAACTGTTTCTTGATCAACATCCTAAAATAGAGATTGACACTTTACTTGGTGGGTAATCGTTTATTAGCTGCCTAGAGAGAATGCACAGTATAAGAAAATGTCTGTAAACAGACATGTCAGTGTGGCTACTCCTTATAGAATTACATAATGTTGATTACATGTGCATTATCTATTACATCACACGTAACATGTATAGTAGTGGCAGAGACTCAATGAAGGAAAAGTCGGGCCTTCCCAGTTTGGCTTTACCTTAGGGCGTTTGCACTGGACATTTCCCGTCACTGGAACGCTCTTCTCTCCGAGTATACAGCCCAGGCTCCTCCTTCTGTCCTTTAGATTATATCTTAAATATCACTTCCTCAGGAAGGCCTTCCCTACCATCCAATTTAAAGCACCCACCGAGCCGTCTTCATCCCATTACCTTATTTCCACTCTAAATTTATCATCTGACAGTTTTCTTGTTTATTTATTTAAGTTTGTCTGTCTCCACCCTCTAGAATGTAATCTCCATAAAAGCTGAGACCTTGTCTGGCCTGTTTGCTCCTATAACCCAGTTCCTTAAAAAGCGAGTGCTTGATATACAGTAGGCACTCACTAAATGTTTGCAGGAAGGAAGGAAGAGGAAAGGAGAAAGAAAGAAAGTTGCCGAAAGCTGAGCTTAGGTGTTAGCCGCTGACTTGCACAATCAGAGGGGACTTGCACTAGGTCTTAAAAGATGGCAGGGGTGTGGTTTCATTCCCAGTCAAAACCCCTAAAAAACCGGTTACACTGGAGAGAGTGTGAGTACTCACTGCTTGGTACCCCAAGTTCAGAAGAGCTATTGCAGACAATGGATCTGGTAAGTGGCAGTTAGAAGGACTTTCGGGAAAGGAGCCCAAGGCTTGTGTGAAATTGTATGGACCAATTTAAGATGAGAAGGGAGATAGATTAGGGAGCAATCTGAAACAAACTGTGGGTGTTGAATCTCGAGAAGTTTGGAGGTATCTCACAACCATTTTGCAAGCTGATTAACAGAGGGACAGAAACTCAGTTAGGGCCATTAAACACAGATGAAGGAGAAAGCGGGCTCTCACCTTCCAGACTGAGAAGAGACTGCTTTTGTGTTGAGGCAGTAGGATAACTATTTCTCCCCTTGCTATTTAGAGGAATGAAAGTACCAGAGAAACTGTGGCATGGATGGGGCAGAAAGGTAAAAAGTGACAGGAGAGTTGAGAACTGGAAATGGGGACTGTGTTTTGCTAAAAGGATATTCACAGGAAAATAAAATTTCCGTGATATAATTATTCTCTCCCCTCCAGTGCCCTGGCATTTACTGTAATTTTCTAGAGCTAGGAAGACAATATCTCTTGATCATAGGAAAACTAAGGAGGAGAATGTGAAAGGCCTTACAAGTTTAGAATATCTCTTGCCATGAGCTGTTCTAGAATATTGATCTGCAATGTACACAGGGTTTGAAGTAACTTACAAAATCTTTTCAGCTCCTTTAGGATCCAAGAGTGGCAGTGGGGCTTACCATTGCGGTAAAAAAGATACCTCCCATTAGCAAGTGGTCCTCCACCTCCAATAGCCCATGGTGTCTCAGACCTCTATTTCCGATATGGTCTTTCATTATGGATCCTCATGGATTCTCATCTTCGAATCCAGATTCAGCTACTAAGCTGTTAGCCACGAAATTCACCTCTTAATCTCCTTGATTCTCAAGGTTCTGCTCCACTCGACTCTGAATTGCCTTCTACAATGAACTTCTCTGTCCCAACCGTTTTTGAGCTTCTCTCCAACCTGACTTCCCTTGGCACGTCATTCAGCTACCAGCAGCTCAAGGCTCCCCAGGAGAATCTCCACCTATGTGTACTCTGACTTGGTCTTCATCTGCACCTGGCAGTGGAGAATAGACATTTAGGCCATATGGTCACTGTCAATTCCTTCAGGCATGTGTTTCCCAATCCAGTTTATTCAGGCTACCACCATTCAAATAACTTGCTTTCTGCTGCCTTTGTCACACTCCCCTGGACACATAGGACCTCTTCTGTCAACAGTAGCAAGTACTGGCATTGTGTCCTGAACTGGCATAGTTCTCCCTTCATTCCTGCTGTGTAAACCCAGGAAGAGAAAAAGAAAATAACCTCTCAAAAAGCCCCATGATGATAGCGGCAGTTTCTTTTCCTTTTGGCCCCAAGTGGGAAGGTTGCGATCTCGTTTTGATTGGAAGGAAATTATTTACATTAGCTATGCTGAATACAAAAGATTAGGCAATGGTAAATTTCATTTGTACCGTAAAAAATTAATTTTGCGTCATTCTGAAGTTTCCCAGCCTGCTAACCATGGTGTGGGGTGCCACTGGCATTGGCTTAGGGTGGGGGGAGGGGAACGCATTCTGCGCCCCACCGTTGGCCTTGGCGGGTTGCATGGTGGTGTGTGCAAGGAAACCGAACCGCATCTGCATGGCTCACTGCTTATCAGGAGCACACACTGGCTGCCATGCTAGAGGGCAACAAAGGAAAACAAAACAACAATACAGGGAGGCCTTTGTCATGGATTAAAAGGGTTTAGAAGCATCTGAGCCATGCAGTTTTCAAACATCGCCACTGCCAATGACTTCATAACAGAATGCTAGGAAATATGCTAACTGGATGAGATAGAGTTGGTGGAGCTGCCAATAGCCACGCTTTTGTTAATGGCCTCTTATCTGTATGAGTATGTGGATGCACAGTTCACAAGTAAAATGACCTTTTGCCGAGTGAGAAGATTTGGGTTAATGACATTATAGTATTGCTGCTAGTGATTGCAGCTAAGGGTGTCTCTAAAAGATTGTCATTACTAGGCAAGTTCTTTTTCAAACGGGTTAGTCTCATATACATTCTGAACTTGTTTAGTTACAAAATTCATTACTGGCACTAATGGAAGAGCCCTATCTTTATGCATAAGTCAAATAGTTGGTCACCTAACTGAGTGTGCTCTGGGGCTTAGCAATGATTTCTGCCCATGCCTTTAATTCTACACCTAGTGATTCATTCCTTCACATTAATTGATGCTCCACCCCCACATTCTTTCTTTAAAAATAAAATTATATGATCCTGTTCTTCAATTTTGTTACTCAGTTTGCCTTTAAGTATCTTTGGATGTGTCTATTCCAAAATAATCAGAGATTTCAGTATGTTTCTCAATAATTGATAAAATAATAAGATAGAATATCAGTAAGGTTATAAAACATATGAACAACACTATCAGCCAACTTGATCTAATTGACATTTATAGAACACTCAACCACAGCAGAATGGACATTCTTTTCTAGTTCACATGGAACATTTATCAAAACAGACCATATTCCATGCAATAAGAGAAATTTAAATAAATTTAAAAGGATGCAAGTCACACAAAGTATGCTTTAATAGCATTAAATTGGAAATAATTAACAGAAAGATCTCTGGAAAAAAATGTAAAATTTGGAAATTAAATAACACACATCTAAATACTCTAACGGGTCAAAGGAGAAATGAAAAGGGAAAGCAGAAATTATTTTGAATTGAATGAAATGAACATGCAACAGATCAAAATTTGCGGGATGCCACTTGTGGCAGTTTAGCATTGTTTATGAATTCCAAAAGTAGATACTGGATTATGTTTGTAAATTGGTCTATGCCTGGGCATGATTAAATTATGATTAGGGCTTTGATTGGGCCACGTCAGTAGCACGTTGAGTCCTTGCCCACCACAGCTAAAACCACATGGCAGAGCAGAGGAGTTAGTTGGAGTTTTGATGCTGGAGTTTTGACATGGAGCCTGGGGAAGTAAAAACATGGAGAACGAGGACACAAGAGAGTTTTGAGCTGGAGCCCAGGAAGTAAAGACACAGGAGAAGAACACAGAGGAATAGAGATGGCTCCTTAGACACAGCAGAAGCCCCAGGGACAGAGACAGAGCCATTTGCCTGATAGTCTACAGCTGGCCTTGTGGAAAGAACACAGCAGCTGAGCCCGGAGAGAAACCCAAGAAGCCTGAACTCTTGGCAGACGTCAGCAGCCATCTTGCCCTAACACGTGGCAACAGACTTTGGTGAGGGAAGTAACTTATGCTTTATGGCCTGGTAACTGTAAGCTTCTATCCCAAGTAAACACCCTTTATAAAAGCCAACAGATTTCTGGTATTTTGTATCAGCACCCCTTTGGCTGACTAATACACCAAGAAAGCAGAATTTAAGGGGAAATTTATAGCACCTAAATGGCTATAATAGAAAAGAAGAAAAGCCTCAAATAGGTGACCTCAGCTTCTCTCTTTAAAAAAAAAAAACAAAAAACCAGAAACAAGTGCATGAAACCCAAAATGAGTAAAAGGAAGAAAAAAGTAAAGATCAGAACAGAAATAAAGAAACAGAAAACCATAGAGAAAAATGGTTGAAACCAAAATCTGGCTCTATAAGTAGAATTTTAAAATTGATAAAATATTAGCCAGATTGATCAGGAAATAAAGAGAGATGGCACAAATTACCAAGATCAGAAATGAGAGAGGCAACATCACTACAGATTTTATGGATATTAAAAAGATAAGGAATATTATGAACTACTTTTTGCCAATACATTTGACCACTTAGGTGAATGGATGAATTCCTCGAAAAACTCAAACTACCAAAGCTTATTCAAGAAAAAGAATTCTTTGAATAGATGTATCTATTAAATAAATTGAGTTTGTAGTTAAAAGCCATCTCCCAAAGAAAATTCCAGGTCCAGAAGGAGTCACTCGTGGATTTTACCAAACATTTAAGGAAGAAATAACACCAAGTTTATACAAACTCTTCCAGAAACTGGAGGAGGA
The DNA here is from genome assembly GCA_026826555.1 of Tolypeutes matacus. Classification (NCBI taxonomy): domain Eukaryota; kingdom Metazoa; phylum Chordata; class Mammalia; order Cingulata; family Chlamyphoridae; genus Tolypeutes; species Tolypeutes matacus. The sequence continues at coordinate 7,321,922 of JAKSZT010054400.1, forward strand.
GGAACCACATTCTAACTAATTCTCTGAGGCCACAGTTACCCTGATACCAAAATCAGACAGACACACAAGAAAAGAAAACTTCAGACTAATATCCTTTACAAACACACGTGTGAAAATTCTAAACAAAGTTTTAGCAAATTGAATGTAACAGTATGTGAAAAAAATCATAATCAGTTAGGTTTTTCCCAGGAATACAAGTCTGGTTTGACATTCAACACTCAATGTAATTCACCATATTAAACAAACTAAAAAAGAAAAACCATAGTTTTGCCTCAGTCATCACAGAAAATACATTTGACCAAATCTTTATCCCTGATAAAGACTCTCAACAAACTAGGACTAAAAAGTAACTTTTTCAACCAAATAAAGGATATCTACCAAAAACATCTTGATGATGAAAGACTGAATATATTTCCCTTACAATCAGGATCAGGACCAGGATGTCCTCTCTTACTACCTCTGTTCAACATTGTATAATAGAATATTCTTTATTCTAGCCAAGGCAATAAGCAAGAAAAGAAATAAAATCATCCATATTGGGAAGGAAGAAGTAAACTGTATATACTTTACAGGTGGCATGGTTGTCTAAGAAGAATATACAATGGAACCCACAAAAATGTTATTAGAACTAATAAGTGAGTTTAGCAAGGTTACAAGATCAATACACGAAATCCATTATCTACCTATATACTGGCAAAAAATAATCTGAAATCAAAATTATGCATTTAAAATGGCATCCAAAAGAAAATGAAATGCATAGTGATAAATCTGAAAAAAGATGGGAAATACCTATGTGCTAAAACTACAAAACATTGTTGAGTGAAATTAAGGAATAAATGGAGAGTTATACTGTGTTCATGGATCCAAAGACTCAGCATTGTTGAGATGTCATTTCTCCCCAAATTGTTCTATAGATTAGCTACAGTTCCAATCAAAATCTCAGTAGACTTTTTGGTAGAAATTGGCAAATGCCTCTAAAAGTCATATGGAAATGCAAAGGTCCTCAAATAGCCAAAATAACTTTAAAAAAGAGGAACACATTTAAAAGACTAATGCTACCTGGTTTCAAGACTATTATAAATCTGTAGTAATCAAGGCAGTACGATATTGGCATAAAGATAGGAACAGAGATCAATGGAACAGAAATAGAACCATATAAACATAGCCAATTGATTTATTCACAAAGGTGCAAAAGTAATACGGTGGAAGAAAGGATAGTCTTTTGACACATGGTGCTGGGACAATTGGTTATCCATACACAAAAAAGAAAAAAGACCTTCAGTTGATACTTATACCATGTACAAATTACCTTGAAATGGATTACAGAACTAAATGTAAAACCTAAAACTATAAAAGTTCTAGAAGATAACAGAGATAACCCAAGGTTACAACATGAGTTAGTTGAAGGTTTCTTAGACATAATACCAAAATAAAATCAATGAAAGAACACACTGATAAATCGGATTTGATCAAAATTAAAAACTTCTGGTCTTTGAAAGAGACTACTCAGAGACCAAAAAGACAAGCCACAGACCATGAGAAAATATTTGCAGAGCACATATCTGATAAAGGACTTGTATCCAGAATAAACTCAATAATAAGAAAACAAACAATTTAATTTAAAAAGGGATAATAGGTTGGAACAGACACTTCACCAAAGAAGATATATGGATAGCAAATAAGCACATAATGAGACGCTCAAGAGCATTAGTCATTAGGAAAATGCAAATTAAAGCCATGATGAGATACTACTTAACATCCAACTTAAAACAAAACAAAACACAGTCAACTAAAGGAATTGATGAGTTCTCCCTGATAATGTTTTGTGCTATTTAAGAACTTAGTAATAATAAGAATTCAACAAAAACAGAGACTCAAGGTAGATGAAATAGCAATAACTACCAAAAAGATTAAAACCTGAAGATGTAAGGAGAAAACTGAGAATCAAAGCACCACCATTATAAATCTAATAAAATCGTTAGGAACAGCAAGGAACAGTATAGATGCATCTAGAGGTCAAATTAATGTCATAAAGAAAAGACTTAAAGATTACCTCTGTTGTACATGTAAATCTGCTCTTGATATCTACGCCTGTCTATATCTATCTCTACACTAGTATATAAACATTAATTCCAATTTAGTAGAGAGGAAGATTTGTCTCCATGTTGACAAAACAACTGATTAACAGCTAGCAGTTGAATTCACAGGAAAGTCAGAGAAACAGACAGATGGACAGACTGATGGTCAGAAGTGTCTATCTTGCTCAAGCACCCAGGACGTCTTGATCAATGCAGCCACTTCTGTCAGCTTAGGATAAGAACAGCTGGAGCAAGAAATGTGTTTTGCTGAACAAATACAATGAAGACTGTCTAGAGTGGCCACGGAGAGCAAAGCCAGGTCACAGAAACCACTGCCTGGGGGTTCAGTGGTTCCAGGAGAAAGTGTCAGGGACACGGAATGCCTGGAGAAGTCCTCCTGTGGGACTTGGAGCTCCTCCTCTGCTGAGATTCCTTTGCAGCCTGGCTTCTTCAGTCCATGTTCAGGTTCTTGCCCACTTAATAGTGAAAGTGCTGCGATCCCAATCATACTTAATACAGAATCCTAAGAATTCCCATAAAAACTTGAGATAAAGTTGACAGTTTGCTTCTCAACCTTGATGGACTACATAATTAAATATATATATATATATATATATATATATATGATCACCTCCAAAGCTAACATTTAGAACCAAGATGTTGATACAAGTATTGAGTAAGGGTTTGATAGGAAAAAGTGGGCTTCACTTTATATTTTGAGTTTCATGAGAGATGGATTGTCCTCAGATCTCGCCAGGGTTGTGTGCTAACAACGAGAAAGAGCACTGAGTCACTCATGGTCCCTGCTGCAGATGGACCACTTATTTCAGTAGTTCGATAGCATTTTTCAATATTGGCAACATAGCCATTGTTCTCCTGATATGGGCTAATTTTCAGGCGATTGTATAGATATCCATTATTTCAAGCCATTTCCAGATCACACTAGGCTAACATTCAGATTTCATTTTGAACAGGGCCAGTCTTACAGGCAAGCAGAAGAGTCAGCTACCTACAAGTTTCCGTGTTAGGCTCCAGGAAGAAACTGCCTTCTCATTTCCGAGTGATGCCTGAAATCCCATCGTTGTTCTTTGATATCTGGCTTTGGCCTCTATTCAAATTCAAATGTCCCTGGAAAGGGTATCTCTTTAAATATTATATCCACAAAAAAGCAAACGGATCATGTTTCAGCACTTAAAGTTCTTCAGTTGCTCTCCTGCATAAAATCCAGAATCTTAGACAAGGCCTATGAGGCCCTTTATGAACAGGGCGTGTTGTGGATTGGGTTGTGTCTCCCAGAAAGCATTACTGAAGTTCTAACCCCCTTTCTGTCCATACTCAGAATATGACCTTCTCTGGCAATAGGGTTATTGCAATGAAATCGGTTGAGGTGATGCCCTATTGGAGGAGGAGGGCTGCCCATTGACCGGTGTCCTGGTAAGAAGGGATGGAGATGATGACGGATGCTGCAGTGCATGCTGAGGGTTGCTGGCGAGCCGGGAGAAGCTGGGAAGAGGCAAAGCAGGGCTCTCCCTGACAGGTTTCAGACCCTGCCGACACCGCGAGTTTGGACTTCTGGACTCCTGAATCATGAGACCTTAAATTATTGTTCTCTTAATCCACTGAGTCAGTGCTGCTTTGTCATAGGCCCCTAGGAAACTAAGACATGGCACGAGCCTGACTCTTGACCACTGTTTCCCAGGCCTTCCTGTCTAGTACCTCATACTAGAGTCATTTTGTGCCATAGGAATTTTCCTGAATTCACCGTGCTCTGCCAGTCCTCTCTCTTTCTCATTTGCTGTTCACTCTACCTGTAGTTCCCTATCCCCCCAGCTCCTGCCTCAATAAGTTCCTTGTGCACTCTTCTTTGCGATTCTTTCCCTGAGTCCCTCAGGGAGATTTAGGAGCTCCTTCCTCTACTTATGTCTTTTGTGTGCCACCTTCATGATAGTTTCCAAATCATATGCCACAGAGACTATCACCCTTAATATTGTTCTTAAGATGATTCACTTTTCTTTTTCTTTTTCTTTTTGTGTTGTTTTGTTTCTTTATCTTTCTAGGATGATTCACTTTTAACTAAAATAAATACTATAGAAACAAAATAATGTTGCTACACTTAGCAGCCAAAATAAATTAAAATGACATATAAACCATGAGCAAATTGATCTTTAAAAATGTAATCCCCCAAATAAGTTAATCAATGAGAAGTGTGAACTTGTTTCTATTATCAGCAATAAAGGATATTTGACTCCATACGACTTAGTTTGAGATGAAGATAAAATTCTCGGTGAATAAGATAATTTTCTGTTTTAATTTTACATTAAACACATCCCAACTCCCATGAGTACAGAATGAGAAAGAACAAAAACTATTTATTTACCACTAATTATGTAGGTGGGGTTCTTAGTTGCAGACCACAGAAATCTTGAAGGAGATAAGGAATTTATTAATGCGTTTTCAGGAACTCACAGAATGTCCATTAGGCCTAGAAAGCCAGATATTGAGGCTACACAGTTGTGAATAGTGGCCAACCACACTGGGGAATCTTCTGTGAAAACATGATCACTGCTGCTGAGTGAGCACGATGCCCAGAACTGGGCACAGCTGTTCCAGAAGAAACAGCCTTCTCTGCCCCCTGAGCATGGCAGAAGGCCCAGCCCCCTGCCCAGCCCCCTCTTCATGATGGTTTCTTTGTCCATGTCAAATGATAGATGCAGATTGTAGTTTTCAGCCTATATTCAGCTGTCAGTTTGTTTCTTTTTTTAAATTAGGATCAGGTCAATAGTGTAGGGTGTCAGTGATGGGGGATACATGGGAGGAAGTTCACCTGGGCATACATATAAGGTATATAAATATGTTTAAATGTTCATGGGGCATTGTCACAGTGGGTAGAGATTCACACAACAGCTGAAGGATTGTTGAATCCCCATCCTGAGGAGCTCTACCACATTCTCTAATGGAACAGCAACAATCCCCCAAGTACAGGGGCAATGACGAGTGAAGAAGGATGGTCTATTGATGGACCCTTGATATTGACGACTATGCTTATGAGCCTTTTGCTTTTGAATTTGCAACTTGGCCTAGTGTTGTCAGGTGCCTAAGAGTTACCTCCTGAGAGCCTCCTTGTTGCTCAAATGTGGCCTCTCTCTAAGCCAAACTCAGCATGTGGATGCATTACCTTCCCCCCAGCAAGGGACATGACTCCTGGGGATGAGCCTCCCTGGCACTGAGGTATTACTACCAGGCACCAGCTGGTGATACAACTAGAAAAAGACCTTGAATAAAAGGGGGAAAAGGTAAAGACAAAAGAGTTTATGTGGCTAAGAGACTTCAAAGTGAGTTGGGACGTCATCAAAGAGGCAATGCTTATGCACGTCTCAGTAGGATGTCATAGACAGCCAAAGTGGACACTACCCCAAACAATGGGACTCCTGAGGGCTCCAGAGACACTCAGATCCTGTGGTTGTGGCAGATGGCTCTGCAGTTTGGTGCCTTGCCAGTGGACCCTACTTTGGAGATTGTGCTCCCAAGTGTGACAGAGTTGGACTCAGATGTGACTTTTCTACATATGCCTCTTCTGTCCCTTTTGTTTGAATCTATAGTTGGTGCTGGAGTTGGTAGGTGTATGTCCAGGAGACTTGAATCTCTGGGCTGTCCATGTGCTAGCTGGGCCCTGAACCTCAGAGGAGTTGCAGCACCTACTCTCCAGTTCATTGGACTCACCCAGGACAGCTGATGGGGAGGTAAGGATGGACCACCAGCATACCAAGGAACTGAGAGAATCTATAACTGCAAGCAAGAAAGTCCCATCCATCAGCCATATGGGATCAAAGTCCCCTCTCAATTAGAGGTGGAGTGGGCATCAACATCCTAGAATCCTCAGGATTGGAGAATAAAATATGGACTAGAGTAGACTTACTGGTATTTTACCATAGACTTTTTGTGATTCTAGCAATGGAAGAAGTTATATCATTGATGTGGAGGTAGTGGCCAGTGGAGGTGCTGAAGTCAGGGAGAGAGAAAAAGAGGTGTAATATGGGGGCATTTTCAGGACTTGGAATTGACCTGGATGACATTGTGTTGAGAGATACAAGCCATTATATATCCTGTCATAACCCACAGAATTGAGTAGGAGAGAGTGTAAACTACAATATAAATTATAGTCCATGCTTAGTGACAATGCTCCAAAATGTGTTCATCAATTGCAATGAATGTACTACACTAATGAAAGAAGTTGTTAATGTGGGGAAAAGTGGGAGGTCTGGGGAGTGGGGCAAATGGGAATCCCTTATATTTTTTTATGTAACAATTTATGTAATCTAAGTATCTTTTAAAAATAAATAAAAAATATATTTTTTAAAAAATTAGGATCAGGTGGTTAAGATAGTCACTTTAATATTAAAGAGCAAATTATCCTTATTTTAGCTCTACCACACATGTCTCTTAATCACTAAGCATTTCCTGGGTCACAGTAACCTAATGTACTTATTCACATGTGACTTGAGAGACCGTGTTGCATAGTGTCTAGGGACAGACAGTGAAGACTCTAACTTCTGAGTTGCACGACCTTGCTAGATTCCGTCTCTTATTGAATCCTCAGATTCCCTGCCTATAAAACTACAATAATAAAACTAAAACTAAAAATAATACCCAGCTCATCGAATTGTTCTGGGAAATGTTTATAAGCACTTAGTACAGTATCTGGCACATGGTAAATACTAGATAAATACTAGCTTTCATAGCTGTTATTATGAAGGTTAAATTTTTTTCCCGTTTCAGGGGCTACCTTCTATAACAGAGTATGCTGACAGTTGTTTTCTCCCACCAGGCTCCTGCCCTTTGCTGCCTCTTAAGCAGGGGTCAGGGCAGTCTCCCTCCAACCTGGCAGATGAGATGGAGGCTCTGGGAATCCCAGTGGATTCTCCGGTGTCCTTTGCCTCTCCTTGCTGAGAGCAACTAAGAGACAAGCTTTGGCTCCTCCACTAAGTCAAACTGAATCTGAATTTTGTGCAGAAAATGTCAACTGACCAGGCATGATGACTTATCTTACAGCCATCGAGTTGTCATGTGACCATGCTTCAGCCGAACCTTCCCTCACAGTAAATGGCCAGGGAGCAGTGGTGGGGGAGGGCTTCCAAGCTGCCCGTGTGGGCTGTTGTTTATTAAAGGTAAGGTTTGCTGGCTCTTTTTTTTTCTCCTGTTTGGAATAGTAACTTGCTATGATAATAAATAAAAAGAAGTATCTATAGCTTTTCCCCCATTGCATCTGGAAAGTTGATGGGTTATTTTGTCTGCATGTGTGTCCTGTAGGTATGTGTGTGTGAGTGTGTTTCAACATTTTATGGTCCACTGTTAAACATAGACTTTTCCCTTTTTTTGCTTGTAGTTTTGAAATACATTCAAACGTACAGAACAGTTACAAAATAATACAAACGCACACATAGACGTCCATCATATGCTTCTCCCCACCTGATACTCAAATCCACCAATTTTAACACTGTGCTTCATCTGCTTGGGCCATAATTATATACAATGGTGTTATGGGTTGAACTGTGCTCCCCCAAAAGTTCTAACCCTGGGTTTGGTGAATGTGAGCCTAGTTGGAAATAGAGTGTTTGAAGATATGATTAGTTCAGATGAGGCCACAATGGACTAGCGTGGGCCCTCATCCAATGTGACTGGTGTCCTTTGAAGAAGAGACGGACAGACACATATGGGAGAAGGTCGTGTGAGTATGGAGGCAGAGACTGAAGTGCTGCAGCTCTAAGCCAGGGAAAACCAAGGGGAGCCAGCAAACCCCCAGGAGCTGGGAAGAGGCAGGGGAGGAGTCTCCCCCATAGGTTTCAGAGGAGCAATGCCCTGCCGACACCTTGATCTCAGACATCTAGCTTCCAGAACTGTAAGACAATAAAGTTCTATTGTTTTAAGCCACCTAGCTTGTGGTAAGTAATGAAGACAACCCTAGGAAACTAAGACATCTGGTTTTAAATTACCTGGAAGAGAAGGTGGACAGTAAAATCACCATATATGTACTTGATGCTAGACTCTTAGGAGCCGTGACATGTCAAGAAACTTTCAGACCTCTTCTTCAAAGCTGAGTGGATGAGGAAAATGTAGCAGGTGAATTCTACTGTGGGCAAATTTTGATGGAGTATGACCATTAACTCTTCATTCATTCATTACATATCTCAAAATATGTAGTATGTGCCCAACGTTGTGTCATGTAAGGTGTTGAGATTCCTACACCGAAGAATTTGCTATCTTGTTGGGGAGGTGGAGACGCAAACCGATGGTAGCGACAGAGTTTGACATGTGCTGTGACAGGAGAGTGTGTTGTGGAAGCTCACGGGGGATACTTAACTTGGCCTGGAGAGAAGTCTTGAGAGGTCTCTTAGGGGCAATGGCACCTGAAATGAGCCTTGGCACAAGAGAAAGATCTGGAAGCAATTATAGACTGTTCCCTCAAAACACCAACACAGAGGCCTTGGGTAGCTTTGTACACATAAAATTCTGGGCACATAAAAAAGATGATTGATCAGAAAGCAGTAAAGTCCTCAAACCCATCAATGCTTCTATGTCTCTGTGTGCAAGTCTAATCAGTTCAAGAAAAATACGGAAAAGCTGGAGAAGATCCAGAGAAGAGTAAGTAAGATACTTTGCTTGGTGGGTATAGAGTATTTGTAAAAAAAAAAAAATTTTTTTTTAATTTAAAAATATTAATAAAAGAAATGAACTAATGTCTCTTTGGGGATAGCTCATATTGCAATATATGATCCAGTCTTTTGGTCCTCATCTGCTGATGTTTGAGTCCTCCTTACTATTCTTTGCTCCATCCTTCCCCCCATAATCACCAATTACTGCTGCTGCTCGAATTACCAATGGATAAAGGTCTGCTAGCTGTAACTTTTTTCAGGTAACATTCTGGAAGAAGACATTCAGAGATTAATTAGGCTCTTAGTGGAAAGAGTAGAGCTGATCTCTGGGGTAAATAGAGGCTACAATTGGAATTTTCAGGATTGAGGATTTATGTTTCTATAAAGGGTGAAAAGAAGATGGCACTCTTGTGACTGTGAAGCAATGACAGTTGAAAGGAGGGGATTGGCTAAATGTTATGAAAATCATAAAAAATGAGATTGGCTTTTCCTTCCATGCTTCATGACTCCAGAGGGTGCCCTGCACTGGTTACAGGATAGCCAGCACCTTAGGGTACTGCAGTGTGGTGGCCCTGGAGATACTATTCCCTTGTCTCACAAATCTCACAATCTTTAAATGATGTAGGGAGCAGCCTTTCAAGCTGGGAAAATAGAACTTTACAAAAAAATGAAAGAATTTCTACCTAACATAGCTGATGAGAAAGTTTAGATTTCATTTTCTTAAAAAGCTGTTCAGGCTGAAAATATAAATAGAAACAAAATTAAAAATTACATTATTACATTATAACTCAATAATAAAATAAATATTCATGAGGCCATATTGATATCAATAAATAATTGAAAAAATATATAAATGGAGAAGAGACAAATCTTCCTTACAGAAGAATTCCAAATAGTGTCTGTAGCTACTCCCCCATGTAGTACATGGAGCTTAATTCCCCTCCTCTGAAATGTGGACTGGACTTCGTGACTGGCTTTCAAAGCATGGAATGGTAAAAATAGGCAGGTAGCGGTGGGGAAACCTTAAGTAAGTGATCAGGTTTAATATTACCATTGAGAAGTCATGTTGGTATCACATGCCCCCTAATATGATGTGATGAGAAGGGTACCCCACTTTGTGGTTTTCTTTCAAAAATCTAAAACAACCCCAGAATTTTAGTTTCCTTGGCTGCTCAAGCAAATACCATGCAATGGTTCCGCTTAAACAATGGGAATTTATTAGGTCACAGTTTTGAGGCTGGGAGAAAGTTCCAGTCCAGGCATCATCGATGTGACGCCTTCTTCCTGAAGACTAGTGTTCTGGGCTGGCTGTGGAGGAGCCTTGGTCCTGAGCTCCTCTGCTCCATGGCAATGTACATGGTGGCTTCTCCCTTCTCTTCCAGGTTCCGTTGGTTTCAGCTTCTGTCTGCTCCGACTGTGGCTTTCTCTCCTTGTCTGTTTGAATTTCATTCCACTTATAAAGGACTCCAGGAGTAGGATTAAGACCCATCCTGACTGAGGTGGGCCACACCTTAACTGAAGTACTATTTACAATGGGTTCATAATCACAGGAATGGATTAAGTTTAAGAAAATATTTATCTGGGGTACTTACAACTCCAAACCGCCACACCCAGTGTAATCATGCAAAAAAAGGTAAGACAAACCCAAATTGAGGGTCCATTCTACAAAATACCTGGCCAGTCTTCTTCAAGACTGTCACAGTCATGGAAAAAACAAACCAAGGAGACTGAGAAATTCACAGACCAGAGAAGACTGAGGAGACATGACAACTAAATGCAGGGTGGCATCCCAGATGGGATCCTGGAACAGAAGCAGGATGTTAGAGGGAAAACTGGTGAAACCCAAGGCAAGTCTGTAGTTTAGTTAGTAGTGTTGTGCCATTGTTACTGTCTTAGTTTTGACAAATGTCATCTAGTTATATAAGATGTTAAAAGCAAGGGAAGCAGAGTGAGAGTGTATGGGAACACTCTGTACTATCTTTACAACTTTTCTGTAAATCTGTAATTATTCCAAAATTAAAAGTTTATTTTAAAAATATATAAATGGATTCAAGAAGTATTTAGTTAGGTTAATAAATGATAGACCCACAGTGTGACATTACAGGAAGCCGGAGATATTTGATGCAAGTCTTTGATCTTTGGGATGCCCATCAAGAGTTGAAATCCACCCAGTCTGTCACTTACCAACTATATGATCTTATACAACTTATGTTCTCCCTCTCTGATCTCAATTCCCACATCAAAATTGGGATACCCAAATCTATTATTACTTTACAGGATTATTATGTGAATTAAGTGAGATGAGACATGTAACATGCTTAGCACAGTGCCGCGCATAGTAGGCACTTAATAAGCATGACTTTCCTTCTCTGTCTGTAGTACCTACCGTGTGTTATCACTATCAGACAGGGTCTTGGGTTATTTGTATCACAATTTTTATAGAAGACTCTGTTAATAGAAAGGAGTGAGATCCACACAAAGAGGCTAAGTCCATGAATAAACTATTTTAGTTGGACAGACTGAATACAATACAAACATTTCATTTAAAAAATAAGTGGAAATGAATAGATCAACTGAGTAAGCAAATGTTGAGGGCATGCAGTGAAAAGTAAAATAAATCAAAGAGGATGTCCTGGAAGAGGTGAGAGTAGGATAGGAAGAAGTTTGAACCAGGGTAGGGGAAGGATTACATTGGAGGGTGGAAAAGCAAGTTCCTTCTGAAGGAAGAGAGCCCAGGTGGCAGGGCCAGCTCACGGGCAAAATTGTGAAAAGTGCAGTTTGGCCTCACGTTTCTTCTTTCCTCCTTTGTAAAGGGCTCTCCTTGCTCCCTCCTGACTTGGCCGTCCTCTCTCCTTTCCTCCCAGAAGCCCTCATACCACCACCCAGAGGTTAAGGTCCACACCCTGTAGGATGTTATCTAGGCCTGCTCTCAAAAACCGCTCCACTCTCAAAACCTTCCCAGATCTTTGGCCCATTTATTGAAAATTATCAGCCAGGTGTCCCATTCCCACAGGGCTTTCCTAGACTTTGGAAGGTAACCTTCATTGTTAATGGATGAGAGTGATTTACTATGTTTTCCTTCCCAGGTGAAGTGACTTTGGGGTACTTAGAAATGTGACTGAGGTAGAAATTTTACATCAACAACTGAAATTTTGGGGTGAGCGAGAAAGAGAGGAGGAGGAGGAAGAAGAGAAAGAGGAAGAGGGAAGGGGAGGGGAGGGGACAGGAGGGGAGAGAGAATGAATTTTGGCAGGGGCATATGTAACTAGGCTGAAGCTGGCTCAGAGAGTGAAAAAGCAACATGGTTAATGAGTTACAGGAAGCCAGAGAGTGAAGAAGCGAGGATGGGCAGAGAAGTGTGGGAAACCTTAAATGCTGGTAGACGAGGCTCCTCTAGAACAAGCTTCCTAACCTCAGCGCCTTTGACATTTGGGTCCAGATGAGGGTTGTGTGTGGAGGCGGATGTGGGTCTCGTGCCCTGCAGGGTGTTTAGCAGCATCACTGGCCGCTGCCCACTGATTCCGGCAGCACCCCCTGCTCCCTGATAGGGCAACCAACAGTGTCTCCAGGCATTGCCAAATGTCCCCTGGGGGCAAAGCGACCCCTGTTGAGAACCACTGCCCCTGAAGTAATGAAGCTATTGCCACTGTGGATAATTGTCTATTTGGTTTCAATTTCTGATGGGTTATCCTGGCAGAAGAGTAGTTTTAATCACCTACGCTTAGTTGATTGTGCCCCTCTTGTGTTTGTCGGTAAGATCGGTAGGTAGACAGCAATGCAGGCTTTTATCTGGAATCTGCAACTTTTCCGTGATAATGGGAAGAGTCACACAGCACCTCTTATTAATTTTCCATCGGCAGTGACAGTTTCTAGGTGCTTTGAGGGTTTAGGAGAACTCTACGTGACCAGGACTGGGAACAAGTTCTGGGGAAGCAGATTTTTACCTGCGGGGCTGGGAGTTTCCTTAGAGGCGTTATTCTCTAGATTTTCAAGGAGGACCGTGAAGGCACAAAATGCAACTCTTTCAAATGCAGGAGAAAAGCGCTCATATTTGCAATTTATGAGCAGATCTGGGATGGGATGGCTGATACTTGTTAGGGAACTAGTTCCCTTTGTTGTGGGATCAGGAAGCCCTCGTAAATGACAGACTCCGCCACACGGAGGACAGAACAGACCGTCTAATGGAGGCAGCGCGACACGGCGGCCCTCTGTGGGTTTCTCCGGCAGGGCGTCGTTTGGCATCTTCCTTCACTCCATCAGTATTCAGGAGGCTTGTCTTTGAAGTGCAATATGAAAAAGGAGCATGACATTTTGAGGTGTGGGGACAAATGTTCACTTTCTTTTCATTCTCAGCAGGTAACACCTGCTATGATGGTCCACCACCGCCAAACCCCAGCCCCTGCTGATCTCTGTCACCTTTTATGCTTTTCCTAGTCCTCCTCCCCTCTCCCTTTCCTTTATATATTATTCCATCATTTTTTAGGAAATAATGATTGAGGATCTGTTATGTGCACAGCCCATCAGACCAAGCAGGGCCAGGACCTAGGGACCTTGCTGCCGTCAGGTAGCAGCAGGTGGGGGAGGCCACCGAGGCAGGTGCCAGCGGCAGGTACGGGCAGGGTGCAGGAGACTCAGGTGGGCTGTGCATCCGGAGATGGGCCCACATCCCAGCGTCAGGCATCCAGCCTCTACTGGGGTCAGGACTCTATTTGGCTCTTGGGGAAAAGTCCGGGCAGCAAAACGGTCCCTTGCCCAAGAACCAGGGTCCTAAGCAATTTACCCATATAGGGCTGAGAAGCATAAAGCAGAACTCAGAGGCGGAAACTAGAAGGGCCGGTTTCCAGCTGGCGAGGGCAGACCAAGGCCCTGCTGCTTCTGCTGCTGCCCACTGCCCATCCTTCATCGGGTTCAGGTTCTGAGCTGTTCAGAAGCAATTCTGGCCTCTGTTCCTGATATCCAGGGGCCCAGGAACGGGGCCGGCCTCCAGCCTGCAAGGAGCCCAGCCTCCAAGTACCTCCTATCCTAATGTTCTAAAGGTAAAAGAGGGAGGCAGCCCTGAGCAAAATAGGAAAGAGAAAGAATGCTCTGCTCCGGGATGCCCAGACGCCTGCTTTCTAGCTCACCTGTGTCACTACATAAGCACACTTGGATTATCCCATGGGCGTCAGTGAGTGAGGAGGTGGATGGCTGTGTAAGGAAGCACTGGATTGATTTCTTCCCTGATGCCGCATAAAGCCCCACAATATACCCATTCTCTGGAATAAGTATTCTTCCCCCATGTGTCTGTGAATCCCTGGAAGTGTAAGCATTAGTGCATTTTTCTCCCCATTAGCCACCCGTGACCCACTTTGCTTGAGAACAGCCACTCTGGGAGAAACAGGATCCTGGAGCCTTTCTTCATTTCACCTCTTCCTTTTCTTCAATTTCCTCCCTTTTAAAAAGTACCCACCCCACACTGACTCCCCTGTAGTGGATATTCTTTCACCAATCTGTTTTAGAACAAAGGAGAATAAAGAACAAAGGAGAATAAAGAACAAAGGGTCTGATTTGATTCAAACAACTAACATACCGTATCTGGAATTTTTAGTTATATTATCTTATTTAATTCTCACACCGATGCTAAGAGGTGGGTGTTGCTCCTCTTTTATTGATAAAGAAACCAGGCTCAGAGAGGTGAAGCAACTAGCCCAAGGACACACAGCCTGTAAATAATGAGGCTGGGGCACAAAATCTTTTCCCCTGATGCTGGTACAGTCAGCGGCTATCTTCCCACAATCCCATAATCCTGCCAGACCAGAGCATAAAAACGAAGACCACACTGATTAAAGATTTATCCATGAGCTTTAAAATATCATGAATAATTCTCCATAACCACCAAAAAATGTTACCACATCTTTCGTCATCGTCATTTTTAACCAATACAGAAAGGAGGCCAAGTACAGCTGACATCAGCAATATCAGAAAGTGCAGGAGACTGGATTTCTTGATCTTTGTTTCTCCTGAGGCCTTTTGATAAATGACAACAATGGAGAATGGTTAATAAAGATAAAAATCCAATGCACAAAAACGTGGGTTGATAATCCTGGAATTTGACAGGTCTTGGGTCCCTCTGGGTGGGCAGGGATCCAAGTACACTGTGTCAGGTAGATCTAACCCAGCCCAGAATGGAGACCATTAATCAGATAATTCAAGGTGAAAAAAAAAAAAAAAAAAAACCACGATTGCTTCCACTATTTAGAGACTTCAGGCATTTTGTTTTTCTTAAGAGAAGGCTCCTTTGGTCTGATTTATCGGAATAATCCCCTGGTTCTTGGTTTTGTTTTGCTGGCATCACCCGTCATAAAGGAGCTGCTATTTCTGCAGCAAAGGAATTTATAAATGTTATGGAAATAGTGCCATAAAAAACAATTTTCAGCAGGGCAAGTGCTTCTGTTTAACAGGCGTGTCAAACACACGCAAGCGCACACACACAAAATCAGGGCTTCTTTAGCTGTGTGTGTCAAGAGCACCTTTTCTTTTATCTCCACCCCTCCACGGCTTCCTTCCAGGCATGTAGGAATGCTGCATAACATAAGCACAGATCATGCTTATGATCAGCTCATTTTGCTCCTGCTCAGTGGTCTCCCGCCCGCCCGCCCTTCTCTTTTGGGCTACTCAGTGCTTCCAGAAGCCCCGACAAACACCGGGAGGGCCGGGATACCTGCAGTCAGGGCCTGCTCTATGACGAGCTGGCCGGCCACACAATGCCAGGGCCGCTCAGTAATCCTGTCGAGGCTGCCTCTCCACCTTCCCACGCTCGTTCCAGGGCCTATTAAATTAATGAGACGGAAGCCGGCGCTGCAGCAGTCGGCCTGGTACTGGTGTGGAGTGCTGGTGCTGTTACCCTGTACCTGTTTTCTCTCCTGGGACATTTAATTTCCGCTTCTCAAATGAGCTGCGAAGCTAAGAGGCCTGGCAGTGTGGGTTGTCGCCACTGCGATGCAGATAATGAGGGTCCTGATAGGTGCCTGGGAGACCGGGCTGGCTGCGCGCAGCCCAGGCCTGATAAAGCTTTGTGCCAGCAGCGTCACGGCGGAGCCGCTGTCAGCCCGCGAGGAACGGTTCATCTTTATGTGCACTGCAGCAGCTGTCACCTAAACGGCGAACGGGGAAGCAAAGTAGAACCTCCGCGCCAGTAATCTTTGTCACTTAATAATTTTAGAGGGATCCGAGCTCAGCGGCTCCCGCACCTTCTAATAAAAGCGCGCACCGGTTTCACGTTGTTTGGGGGTGGATCAAACTCAAATTGAGAAATCCACGGTGCTGTTCCGTGCAAATCTAATTTAGTATCATTTGAATAGCCGAGTAATTAAAATGTATTATAGGTATACGGTGCCGGGATGCTGGAGTGCCTGCGTTTAAGAGGAAGATTTATTGGGCTCACAGCATCCACAGTGAACCTTCTACAACCACATTAGCTAACATCTGTTGGAAAATGTCGAGATGCAGCTACTGTCTGCGTGGGCACACGTGTATGTACACGATGGCTAGGCGCGTGGACGGCGGGGCACGTGTGTGTACACTTCGGTCCATGCAAACACACATCCTGCCTAATTAACACCCAACCCCTGCAGAGGAATTGACATTTGATTGGATTTCAGGAGGAGGGTAATAATAAGAGGAGAGTTAATACAAACGATGTCTGGTGTTGACATGGCACCATTAGTGCTTCCTGGCAGATTATTTTGTTTGCTTTGCCTAAGTGCACGAGATTATAGGAAGTTATTTACTAGGCGAGGGCACTGGATTCTGAAGGGAAGCCAAGCTAATTTCAATCACACCTACAACCAGACTGTTAATCTTTGGGGAGTTAATGCACCTGTGCTGGCAAAGGTTAAGAGGAGATTCTAGAAGGCACAAGTACAGCAGTTGTCCAGGGAAGGGGTAGAGATAGAAGAGACTCATAATTCTCTCAGGGGATAAATCAAAGGACGTTTCGAAACCTGAAAAATATGCTGCCAGATAAGTGAAAGACATACTGCCCAAACAAATACACAATATGTTCCAAAGAAATATGAGTCAGCACACAGTCAAAAGTGCTTGCTACCAGACGAGAGAGAGCCAAATGCACATGGAATATGTTCAAAGAGGGACGCGTATTACATTCTTCTGTCTTCATCACTGACTGGTTTGGGAATATTGTCAAACGTAAGTCCCAGTAGGAGAAAAATAACTAGGTGGGATATGTGAAGTGAGATCCCAGATGATATTTGACATTTTCACCTTGGCTCTGCCTTGCAGATCTACTCTGCTCTCCTCTTCCTAAATCTTTTGATCAAATATGAGCAAAGATAATAGGAAATTTCAATGATGTAATCAGCATCTCTCAAAAGACTAATCTTGCCTGCCTGAACTCCCTTCCAGGGGGACCTTAGGCTGTGATGCCTTAGGGGGCACAGGTATAAAACTTGATTTAGTTCCCTTGAGCCTCCACCTTATTCACGGCACATCTCAGAGGATGCAGCAATAGCTGACTGTTTTGAATAAATATATAGATTTTAAATAAGGTCTTTAAAAGCACCCTCTGGTTTGTGGTGCGTGAGCCAAAAACAGGTATTGACACAAGTGTTAGAAACATTTACTAACACCTGCAGTCTGTCTCCTCTCAGCAAGCAGAAGGAATACAAACACAATAGAGTCATCGGAAAAACTAGCCTCGTAATGCAAAAATTAAAAGTTTTCTTTTGCCTGAAACAATAATGTAATCTTCAAAGTCTATTAAAATTTCTTTGGTATCATTAGAAAATCATTAATCACCAAGAGCTCTTTGAGGATCCTTGTGGATGTATTTCAGAGGCTCTATGCAAAATCCATTGGAATTTAGCATTAATTAAAGCCCACTTGGTATCAAATGTCATCGTTCAGGTCAGATCTTCATTTCATTGCTTTGCAGATCATTGAGAAGATGACTGTTCTGAGGCAGGAGTCTGAAAGTCAATCTTGTAGGCACGAGCACAAAACAGGAAGCTAACATATCATATGTCTGACTCCTGTATTCTCTCATTTGTTCAAACCAAAGGTTTTGCCACACGTAGAGAGTAGAGGTAATGAGTGTGCATCTGTTGCTATAATACAGTGAATTGGGAAGAACTAACTACGTGCAATTCAATAAAGTATATTTAGCATATTTTCGTTGCACCAAATATCAGCTGATCTACCTCTTATTAGTATAAATGGCATAGATTAGTGTCAGGCATTTTCAACAGTGAAGAAATTACTGGAGTCTGCAAGGCTCATTAGGCTCTGGCTGCATGTTAACGAGGGGCCAGGCCTTATTAATAAGAAGAGGAAAAGATAAAATTAAGCTGCGAGGGAAAAAAGGAACAAAACCCTCCTTTAGAAATCCTCCAGCATTTAAAAGTGAGAAAGACTGCACTAGGTGATTCTTTTCCTTTCTGATTTCCTAGGCATTTTGTGAGGATGTGTTCTTTCCTTTTATTTTTTTGCAACATGTAAAAAATATTTTTCAGTTAATGTCAGACACATACAGAAACCATGTTATTGTAAATGGGTGATGTGGTAGTCAACTTTTGCTTTTGAATTACTGTTCTGAAGACGAGGTCAGGTTTTGAGTAATCTGAATTTATATCTTCTCTTCCTTCTTCCACACAATCAGTGAATGAAGACAAGAAATAACCTGCCTCGGCTTAGAGAAATAAAAGGATCTGGGCCAGACTCTAGGTGTCTCTTCCCAGTTTCCACACCTGACTGTGTTAAACAAACAAACAAAAAACTGGGTGGGAATCCTTCTTTGGAAAGGAAAGTAGAAAGAGGTTTTCCGTTGTGTTTTATTCAAACAAAGCTAATGAGGACTTTCTCTGTTAACCCAAAGATCAGCATGATGAATTTTGATGGGGAAAAACCCTTGATCATTAGCATTTTGAGAATTTAATCAATAAAGCCGTACACCAGACAAGGGGTGGGGGAGGGGGGGAGGGGAGTAAGAGCTTCACAGAGCAGAGTAAAAAAAATAGTCCTGGCTAGAGACTGCGATGAGGCCCAGCCTTGTCAAAAGACAAAGAGCTGAAAGCAAAGGAAACCCGTCCAGGCTCAGTACATGCCATGGATGCTTTTGAAAAAAAGGAGAGGGAAAAGGCATTTGTCACTAATTCCTTAAAAAGTACGCACACACACACTCATAATGGAGCGATTTTATTGCAAAGCTTTTTAAAAGCACTATCAGAATGCCGCAATTAAAATCATTCCTATTTTGGATATCTTCAGAGCCTTTCAGCCAAGAATATTTCAATGTTTCTTTAGA
Source organism: Tolypeutes matacus (assembly GCA_026826555.1). Classification (NCBI taxonomy): domain Eukaryota; kingdom Metazoa; phylum Chordata; class Mammalia; order Cingulata; family Chlamyphoridae; genus Tolypeutes; species Tolypeutes matacus. Next base: position 7,340,950 of record JAKSZT010054400.1, read on the forward strand.
TGACATAGTTATAAAAAGTTGAATTTTACATTAAAGGAAAAGTAATCTTGCTAATCTAATAGACTGTTGCTGAACAGTCAACAGTAATTAATTTAGAGTTTCAGGTTGTTTTGAATCATCCTCCATTATATTTATAATATTCTCAGAGATTAAAAATTTGCATTTCTTTTATACCCAATTCTCTCTTCAGATTCACCTGTTGATTTTGTCCACTGTGTTCAGGACAAAAAATTGGAATGAGCGTGATAGCTGAGGCATATTTTTTTAACCAATATCATCATTAGCATCACGACTGGTTCCAAAACACTGCCATTTTTGGTAGATGGCAGCTGCCAGATGAGATGGACAGTTCTCTGCATCAGGTCTGTTTTGAGTTAGCTGCATATCTGCATTGGGAATGCCAACAGGGAGATGATGGCATTCTGGGATGTAGAATGAAGAGTATTCAGGGCCCTCTAAATTCTAATTGGTTTCAAACTGTTCAGATGATGGGGCAATGATAATTGTCATCTTGGCCTGCTTCTCTCTTCTTCACCTAGGCTGTTATCACAGAACAATACTTGGTTGCAGATGGCTGCAGGTACGCAATAAAACCTTCCGAGATAATCAAACACTGTGTCTATGCACTCTTAGGTTCACACAGATTTGAAGAGAGGCTTATATAAGTATTATGGATTTTAGGTACTGGATTAGGCATTTTCCAACACAGTTAAATAAAATTTCTGGGAGGGTTTTTTTTTTTTAATCAATAAGAATTACATGAATTTTAACCATATCAGTTTCATCAAGGCAACTTCTGTGAAATAATGCCACAGAAGTTTCTCACAGAGTCAATGTGAACGAAGCAATTGTTTCTGTTTTCTTTTTAATCTTTAATATGGAAAACATAGAAATATATTTGGCATCACCCTTCAAAGTGGGTTTTATGTCACCAATGGAATTGGAACCCAGCTCATGGAAACTTTGAAAAGCTCAAACCTCCAAAATTCCCATCATGAAAGATAGTGTGTATTACTTACATTTCTAAAGTGACAAGTAGTACATTAAAAAATATTTCTCTTATTGTTACATTTCAGGCACGTTTACTGTTAGCTGCTTGGCTTCATTATGTATCATAGTCTGAATCTACAAATCAAGTATAATTAGACTTAGCGAACTGATTGGATTTCTAATTAAGCTACATTGGAAACAATGCACAATCAGTAAATATTCTGACTAGGTACATTTTAAAGAGCAACTCTTGGGCTTTTTGCTGATGACTAGACACCAGTGTCATTAAATTTGTTGGTGGCAAGCAAATTTTAAAGCTAAAATAGAGGCAATTAGTAAAGATCTTGAAATATTTAATCACGTTTGTCCAATTAGTGTGCAATTAGGCAGTGGTGTGGCGTGGGACAAGCGTTCTGCTTCAGTGCTTGGTGCAGAAGGATCCCTTTGAAATTTTGCTGTTTAGTTTATTGATATATAAAAAGGAAGTTATGGTTGTAATTTCCAATTTAAAAAAAATACTGTGCAGATGGTCTGACTATATATTTAACAATGTTAAACAAATCCAAACAAGGGAAGCATGTTACCTGAAATTACACAGCTGTGATCTGTGAATAAGCGCTGGATCATGTTAGATTACAGCTGTGCTTATCTCGATCATTGAAACTGCCAGGCGTTTTATACTGGAGAAATCAGGAACCTGATAAGCTTGCCCAACAGGTCTTAAAATGATTGACAGCTCTTTACTTGAACAAATGCACGCTTCCTGGTGGTTAGCTCAGCTCTCCTGCATCCCAGTAGTTTTAGATTTATGCAGAGGGAGAGGTGGGAAGAGATCCTGTAAAAAGTTGATTTGGGAAGTATTGGTAGAGTGAACAGCAAAGTTTCCTGCCAGTCTCACTGCAAACTGACTCCTCCAATCTACTTATTTATATCCTTGGGATGGGACAGTGTGGGGAGTAAGCATGCCCAGTGTGGAGAGGAGAAAGAATGTCCCTTGTTTTAAATACTTAACTTGCTGCAGAATAGACTGTCATTCTCTTTTGCTGGAAAGGAAAGATAATTTTCCTGATAGACCTGTTTCGATGATCTTCAGAAAGGCAATACCAATTCCATTTTAAGGGAGGGGCTATGGAGGGGCTACAACACTCTATATGTCACAGACAGCACTCAGACCCTGGGCTGAATGACCTCCAAGAAGTCAGGGAAATGTTGCTCTGTGGAGCTACAGGCTGAGGTGTTGAGGTGATGATAAAAGAAAACAGGATTCCTAATAGCATTATGCATAATAGTCAAAAGGTGGAAGGGACCCAAGTGCCCATCAACAAATGAATGGATAAACAAAATACTCTGTATATACACAACGGAATACTACTCAGTCATACGAAGGAATGGGGTTCTGATATACACTACAATATGGATGAACTTTGAAAACATTATACATGAAATAAACCAGACACAAAAGGACAAATATTGTATGATTCACTCTATATGAAATATCTAGAATAGGCAAATTTATAGAAACAAAATAGATTGGAGGTTACCAGGGAATGGCGGCATGGGGAATGGAGAGTTATCACTGAGTGGGTATAGAGTTTCCGTTGGGGGTGATGAAAAAGTTTTGGTAATACGTGACGGTGATGGTAGCAAAACACTGTGAATGTAAGTAATGCCACTGAACTGTATACTTAAAAATGGTTAAAATGAGAAATTGCCTATTATATATATATATGCAATCACATAGAATTTTTTAAAAAGAAAGAAAGAAAACAGGAAAACAAGCCCAGTACCTACCCAAGTAATCTGGGGGAACTTGTCTGGGTCGTAGGAATTTCCTTATGCTCTGTCAGATTTAACAATCTATCATTTTAGCTGGGAAATGAAAAGATGCTCATAAATAAACTAGACCCTGGTAACCTACTAGGTTGAAATGTACTGTGCCTCCGGAGTCTAAGGAGGAACTTCTGGGTGTAGACACAGTTCTCCTAGGTGCGTTATTTCCCATTACCAGATTTAAGTGCATGCTGTTGGGAAAACTTTTGGACACAAGTGAGAGGAATACAGCCAAGAGGGCAAAAAGAAAAGTGAATTTTAGAAAGATGTCCCTGAAACAATGACAGGTGTATTTATGACAGGAAGATGGGGTATGAATAAAAGGGCTTGTAACGGATTTACTGGAAATTTCATTTAGGGAGGCTTTATCATATTTATTCATATGTCTCTCATCTTTCCCTAATTTTGAAGGCATTTTTTTTTTCTGCCTAACTTTCTGGAAGTAGGTTACTATTATCATAAGTCAAAGGATGACATATTGAACTCTTTGAGTATATACTAGGCTTAATTAAATTCTGTATTTAGAGTTTTCATAAATTTATAGCTCTAAATATTAATGAATAAGTTAGTCACAGATGACACTTCCACCTAGCTCTTGCCAAGTATTAGTGAGATTCCAAAATGAAGCTGTCTGTTGCTCGGTGGAGTCTCGAGGGATGTCCTAAGCCACCAATGCCCAGACTCCTCTGCCATGGAAGCTGGTAAGGGAGGGGCATTCTGCTGATTCCTACAAGGGTGTGGCAGAACAGGCTCTTGGAAGAGTTTGATAAGTCAAAGAACTTTGTGTTTGACATAGTCGTTCTTTGTTTTGTGGTCTTTCCACGTGACTTCCCCTCAGGGTCTCTATGCCTGTGTGCTTTTCCATGTCCTACTCCCACCATCTGCTCTCAGAAAAGCTTCCAGGTAGGGCTGGCCAGGTTTAGCAAATAAAAATACAGGATGTCCCATTAAATTAGCACATCAGATCAACAACAGATAATTTTAGTGTAAGTATGTCCCTTGTGATATTTGGGACACACTTACACTAAAATTTATTCACTTCTTACCTGAAATTCAAATGTACCTGGGCATCTTGCATTTAACCTGGCAACCTCCACATTCATCGTAAGATATGAGCACTTGAGAAGAGCATAACAACATCTTTCTCCCAGCACACAAGCATTTTTATTTCTATCGGAAACTTAAGGAAGAAGTTGATAGCCTAACGCTGATTTCAGGCATCAGTAAATGTTCTGGTTCTCAACCTTGGCTGTATATTAGAATCACCTGAGGAGTTTTTAAAATTTCAGTGGCTTCTTTTTTAAAAACCCTAGACTAATTAAATAAAATCTCTAGGGGTGGACGCAGGCATCAGTATTTTTTAAAGGTCCCAAAGATTCTAATGTGCAGCCACGTTTGTAAACCACTGAACTTAGGAATGGTTCTCAACCATGCCTGTATATTAGAATCACCTAGAGAGTTAAAAAACAATACCCATCTCTAGAGATTCTAATGTGGGGTAGGGCTTTGGCATCTACAATTTTTAAAACCTCTCCAGGTGATAGAGAATCATGAAGTTAGATGATCTGAGGAAGGGTATTTTGAGGGGCAATGGGTCATCCCAGCACTCAATAAATCACACTGGGATTCTAACCTACTCACATGTAAGCCATCTGTTATGCTTGGTTTCTGTGAGAAAAGATCCCAACTTCCCCTAAGGGACCAAATTTATTTGCTGCCCACTGTAAATCAGGGCCTTCCATTTGAGCGACACTTAAAATGCCCATGACAGGTGCCTTAGAAAAAAATCAGATGTGACTGTGCAGTAGTCTAGGCGATTTTTTAAAAGAATAAAATAAACTGTATCCTGCTGGGTCCGGTGGATAGATCTCGGAGTTGCCATGGACTAAATGATTATCAGGAGATCTAGAAGACCAAATGGAGAAAGAACTTGGGCATGAGAAAATTGGTTAAGGGGGAAAAATTTCACAAAGAGGTAAAGTGAGATGGGGATGAAATATTAAGGAGGAGCCAATGAATACAAATTCAATTTACCTTGGTAGGAATGTGTGTGTGTGTGTGTTTGCCATAAACCGAACAAACCTTAAAGAGTTGGTGTGTGTTGGTGACAAGTGGCAACTGGGAGGTGCTAGTAACTCTGGTGGCTGAACATCATACTGACAAATGCTGTTGGATAAACTGATACTAGGCAGTTGATAGGCACCGGCTCCATACGGGTTGGGACGCAATGTGCCCTTACAGCGAAACAAATCTGCCCGCCTGTCATAGATTGTGCGGTTCAGATTATGGGAATCCGTCAAGGTACTAGTCATGACAAGAGAGTATCCAAGCTAAAAACAGGTTTGCCACAGGTCAGGTGCTGGGGAGGGTACAAAGCAGGTACCGCAGCCTCAAAGGACGAAGAGCGTAAGCAGATCCCGGGCTGGGCAGAGGTCAGCGAATGATTGACAGTAAGAGGTGCGAAGGCCGGCGTGTGTGCTTGTGCGCATGTGCATGCCCGTGTGCGCCTGCGTGCGAGCGTCTGTGGCTGAGTGCGTGCGCAGGCGTGCGACCCTATTGCAAGTTGTGGGTAGAATTAGAATCCAATTAAGGATCATCCCAGATGAGGGTCAGCCGGGATTGAGGAGCAGGTAAACTTGGAGAAACCTGGAAATAGAGACGGAAATTCCGGAGGAAGTCTCGTGCTTGCTTTCTACCGAATGGGCGCCTCCTTGCAGGCCCCCGAGGCTCTCCCCCGAGCGCATGGCCCTGCCACTTTGCAGGCAGACCTGGGGCAGGGGGTACCCTAGGCCGGTTTGCAGTGCCGCCCACGAGAAGTCCCGTCGGAGCTGCTTTGCCAGGAGCCACTGCAGAGGCCCAGGCCCCAGCAACGTGACCCCCCCGACCATCTCACCCCCTACTGCAATAGGAGTGCTAGCCTACAGAAGGGCAGAAAGCCCACAGGCTGGCCAGCACCTGTGACCCTGTTCAGGAAAAGATGAACTGAGGCAATCAGGGGTTATCTCCGGGAATTGTGGACTAAGACGTAGGTTGCTTGAGGCAGAGCTGGGGCAGAGAGGCCGTGGTGGGTCATGTGCATGTCAAGGTTGTGGGGGATTGGGCATGTTGAGGGAGCGAAGGCAAGGAATGGTAGAGAAAAAGCAGAAAATGCCACAGGTATGCTGAGAAGTGAGGAGACCTGAAAGAACGGTGATGCAGCGCTGAGAGGAAGAGGAGCTGATCCCAGAGCTGCTGTGGTCCCGAAGGGACTTTACCGCTTCATGTCCAGTTCCAGCCTGAGTATCCTTAGCCCCTGCTTTATTGATTCTAAGTGGGCCCTGTTCCCCGAATCCTAATCACCTAACTGAACGTAAGGGCACAGAGTCGTTTGTGGTTTCCAGTGGGAGGAGCTACTAGTAAAGGAGGAAATGGGCAAAATCTCGCCTCTTTTTCAACATCCTCTTGTTCATGTTGTTCATGTTGGGGCTCGGTGCTCCTCCTCCGGGTGTGCTTATTTGCAGTTCTTCAAAGACCCCCTCCCACTGTCCTTCTGGTTCTGGAATATTCCATCACCTGTCCCCAGACTTCCAGCTACAAGTTGCTGTAATTTATAATCTCAGGATAATATTTAAGCCATTGCTAAAATATAGACCTGTCTAAATAGTCTTGCCGTGTACCCAGGTAGCTGTAGAACTGACGCTTGAGTTTATAGGGAAAGGGAGCTTCATGCCCCTTGGACACATTACTCAACCAACTCTAAGCCTCACTTTCCTTAGCTCTAAAGTGGGGCTAGCCACAATGAATATGAGAAATTAAGTGAATTAATACTTGCAGAACATTTGGAAGAGTGACTGGGGCGTAGCTAACCCTCAGTAAATATGTAAGTAGTTGTGTTACATGTCCCTCTCTGCTCTCAAGGACTTCCGCTGTTTTCATAAATGTACCCTGTCCCACCCCCAGTCTGGACACCCATTAAAGGTGAAGGTGTTCCATTAAATTTCCCTCCTGTCTGTGAACTAACATCCTCCTTATGCTGAGAACCGTCTCCTTCCAATACCGAAATTTAATTTGTATTGAAGCTCATAGCTAGAAGGCTCCTATTGTTAACCAGATTAACTAACACAAAGTGCTAATGGAAAACCTTCTGGATGCAATGCCTCGCTTTTGTAGACCAACACATTTGGAATTCCAATGATGGGGACCTCAGACATGCTCAGAATAGGATTACCTTGGGCAGTCCTGCTCTTGACATTCACCTTCACCTCCTGCATTTAAACTAATGGGGGGAGACTGGCAAACAATACAGGATGGCCAAAGTGACCCCAAGAAACCAAAGGGCAAGATGTCTGCTTACGCCTTCTTTGTACAGACGTGCAGGGAAGAACATACGAAGAAAAACCGCAAGGTCCCTGTCAATTTTGCAGTTTTCCAAGAAGTCCTCTGAGAGGTAGAAGACAATGTCTGGGAAGGAGAAGTAGAAATTTGATGAGATGGCAAAGGCAGACAAAGTACACTATGATCGGGAAATGAAGGATTCTGGACTGACTAAGGGAGGCAAGAAGGAGGATCCTAATGCCCCCAAACGGCGACCGTCTGGATTCTTCCAGTCCTGCTCAGAATTCCGCCCCAAGGTCAAATCCACAAACCTTGGCATCGCTATTGGAGATGTGACCAAAAAGCTGGGTGAGATGTGGAACAACCTGAACGAAAAGCAGCCTTATAACAACAAAGCGGCAAAGCTGAAGGAGAAGCACGAGAAGGATGTCGCCCACAATACGTCTAAAAGGAAGTTTGATGGCACAAAGGGTCTTGCTAAAGTTGCCCAGAAAAAGGTGGAAGAGGAAGAAGAGGAGGAGGAGGAGGAGGAAGAGGAGGATGAATTAAAAACTGTTGATCTGTCTCCTTGTGAAACCTTAAAGTAGGGGAGTACCATCATGGACACGTCTCTTATTAGAGACATGTCTGTTGCCCTCATTTGGTTTAATGACAAAATTGGATCATCATCATCATTGCAGTGTCTCAAAGTGCACTAGAAATTGTCACTGGTTTACATGAAGTGGCCATGGGTGTCGGGAGCACCCTGAAACTGTATCAAAGTTGTACATATTTCCAAACATTTTTAAAATGAAAAGGCACTCGTGTGTTCTCCTCACTCTGTGCACTTTGCTATTGATGTGGCAAGGCATTTAAAGATGTTTCTGGCATTTTTTTAGTTCTTTAATTTGTAAGGTGGTGTTCACTATGGTTTTTGGCTAGAAATCCTGTTATCAACTGTACATATCTATAGTTTGTAAAAATGCACGCAATGAGGGAAATCCTTGGATGGTCCACGCTCGGCGTTGCGGCAGTGGCGGCGATGCCTTTGGCAGGGTGGCGGCTCCGGGTGTGCATTGGGAAGCTGGACCTGTGGACACTGCAGTGGGCATCCATTTAGCTTCAGGTTGTCTTGTTTCTGTATATAGTGACATAGCATTCTGCTGCCATCGTAGCTGTGGAAAGGGGGAGGGATCCACTGGCATGAGAAGTGTTTGGATTTTTTTTAGTTAAGTGCAGTAGTTTTAAAACTTTGTTTTTAAACAAACTGTAGAACTCTTCATTGTCAGCAAAGTGAAGAGCCACTGCATCAAAGTTCAACAACCTTCTTCTGTACTTAAACACAGTTTGCAACATTCAGTTGTTATTTTTTTGTATGTTTCGAATGCTGAAATGTTTTTGAGGTTAAATACAACAGTATTACGTTAAAAAAAAAAAAAAGAATGGGGGGCTTGGGGGCGCGTGGCCATTGCATCATCATCTCAGCTCAGAAAGAAGCAATGTTGATCAGTGTATCCCCTCGTTATTACTTGGGCTGATAAAAAGAGCAAAACCTAAACCTAACAAAACAACCAATCAGGACTGACTACAATGACCACATAATAATGACCACTTATTATGTACAGCCACCCAAAACCAGGCACTGTGCTAACAGCGTCACGTAAATTATATCCTTCAATCCTTCAGCAAGTCTATGAGGCAAATGTTTTCAACTTTATGTTATTGATGGGGAAAGTAAGGCTTCAAGAGGTTAAATGACTTTTCCACGCTAAATAGCTAGCAAGTGACAAAGCCGAGACTGGAACCCAGGTCTTCTTACCTCGTTGGACATGCTAACTCGCTTACAACTTGGTGATTGTGTAGAAGCTCCAGCCTGCATGGGTGCGAGTTCCAATCAGAGGGCCTTAGGTGAAAACCACAACAAAGAAAAAAACAGACTTCAAGAGCAAACAATTATGTTGAGCCCATTTGCACCTTCTTTTCTAGTCAGTTTTTAAGGACAACAATTAAACAATTGAGGAGATTCTCCCCCGCCCCCCCCCCACAAACTGATTCCAAGCTAAAATCTCATGTATAATTTTAGAAAATCCAAAAGGTTCAGAACAGAGATTTAAAAACAAAGACGGTCTTTGGTGAGAAATCTACTTAGACACATATCATGGTTGTTTTCTTTGGCATTGAGAATTCTCTGTGAATTTCCAGAGACCCCTTCAAGGAATTGATGGTTCTCTGGAGGGTCGTGAAAGCAGGCAGGGAATCTGTCTCTTCCCCACCCCCCCATTTGGTATTTCTGCATTTGCCGCCCACTTTTGGGCTGGAGACAGTGGCCATATGCAGCTTACATCTGACTTGTGGAAGACTGTAAGAGGAGGAGGGAATCACTTCCTTTCTAACAGGGTGATGCTAGTTGTCGTTCTGTGGTTTAGCCGCCAGGTTCTCTTAGTGCAGGGGTTCTTAACCAGGGGTCCACGGACCCCCAAGGGGTCCACGGAAAGGTTTCAGGGGGTCTGTGGCTTGAATTGAAAATTAAAAAAAAAAACAAAAAACATTATTGTGGGGACGTGTTGGTGCAGGTGTGATATTTATTAAATAACACACAGTAAAGTGTGGACTTCATATGCTTTTTATTTTGATGTAGCGTGTTCTGAGTGCAGTGGATAACTGCCTGCAAAAATGTTGGTAAGGATGGCGGAGATGGTTTTATGACGCCGTGGGAAAACTCGGATTTCAAAATGTTTGCCGAAAATGACCGTTTGAACGGATGTTGAACCGTGTTAGGTTATCAGGTATTGAAACTATGGGAAAGTTGTAAAACGGAATTTTGAATAATCCTAAAATTTAAAGACATGCTGATGTTGAGTGTCATAAAACTATCTGCCACTACATTCTGAGAAGGGGTCCGTGGTTTTCACCTGGCTGGCCCAGGGGTCCGTGGAACAAAAGGTTAAGAACCCCTGCCTTGGTGTGATCTTCCCAGGAGCCTGAATGCAGTACACACAGAACTTTTTTGGGGGAGGCATTTGTTATATCAAATGCACCCTCTGCTAGAGTGGTAGCTGCCCTCCAATCTACCCAGCTGGTGCAGAATTCAGCTGCTTTGTTAAGAAAGAGGAGAGGAAGTGGCCTCTTTCTTTGTCCTTTCCTCCCAGATCCTCTCCCTGTTGGACCCTTCTCCCCATAATATACAAAACCGTGTGGATTTGCTGAACAGGTCTGTAAAATTAATTATACTGGGAGTGCTTGGTAACCAATGAATTGTAAATTGTACATTATTAAAGCAGCATCAGAGCCCTGACTGATCTATTATTCTTTGGGGAATGAAAGAAGATAAGAGCTTCGTGTTCTTTAGAGGTCTTTCTTGCCACCATACAGCAGGCATGGGAAGGAAATATCAAGTAGTTTTTCTGTTGTTTTGTTTTCTGCAAGTTGAATTAAATAGAGCGTCATGTTTTCCCCCGTTATTAGACTGTTGCATGTGTGCTCTGCTCGCCTGTCTGCTTGGAGCATGGAATACGGCAGTGGGCTCTCAATAGATGCTGTCCATGGTGTTTGTGATAATATATATCCACATGTGCTCACATACAGACCACACCACGTCGACCTGATGTGCACAGGAGATAGATGAGATGACATGGCATTGTAATAAAATAAGTTGTGATGATGTAGTGCTTTCTCTGCAACAGCTCAGGAAGAATTCAGAGTAAGCAGTAGGAAACAAACAAAAAAAGCCTCTGCTGAGTATGTGGCAGGGGCCTTGTGGCTTCAGTTGAAAAGGTAGAATCTGGAAGAAACGACCTTTCTTGTCTCTCCCTTCTAGACACAACAGGTTCACCCCTGGGAGTTTCTTGTGAATCTCTCTTTTTATTGCGCTATCTCCCCTGTTCAGAATTTCTCAGCATCTTTCTACCTGCCATGACAATACCTTCCACCAAGTGCACCACACAGTTCTCCGTGGAAACTTTCTCTCTCCATAACTAACCAAACATCAGTCCCTGGGACTATAACTGCCAATCAGCCACGCAGCGTTAACCTTACAAGCAGGCATTCGAGCTAAGGGAACCGAAACAGGCATGGGGCCAACCACATGCTCCCCCACCCCAATCCCCCCAAATAAGCATTTAAAAACCCACCTTTTCAGTAGGAAATAGGATGCCTCAGGACGGATATCCTAAATATAGAGCAGGGCCCCTTGTTAAAAAATTAAGACAGCAGAGCATTAAACCAGAGCGTGGGACCCCGTACCACTGCGTGGGCTGCACGCTCCCGCAGCCCGCCCTGGTGCAGGGAAGCATTTGCCCAATGGTTTGTAAAGCCTCCTGCATTTTCAGTGCACTTTCATCTTCTAGTAACCTGATTGGGCCATCAAGACAATTAAAGCATTTCTTCTGCCGGGAGGGAGCCAGTGCTGTTCTTTCTCCCGCTGGGGTGCTGCAGAGGAACCGTTGATCCTGTTGCCGCGATCAGGGAGCAGCCTTTCTCAATATTAAACTGCGAGGGCAAAGAGAAAAATGTTTTATGTCCAAGTCTGAAAAGGCTGTGAGTGTGGGGTGGAACTCAAAGAAGCGTGAGAGAGACAGAGAAAGAAAGGAGAGAGAGACAAACACCAGGACAGACAGAGGCAGACACACACCCAGACAGAGAGACAAAAAGTAGGCGAGACTGGCACACACATAGAGACAGAAAGAGAGACAAGGAGACAGGGAGATGCAGAGGGAGATGGAGAGAAAAGACAGAAAACACTCTTAGATGCATTTTCTTTTTTTTTTTCTCCTTTTTTATTGGGAGGTCCCAGGGATCGAACCCAGGTCCCTCCATATGGGAGACGGACACCCAACCATTTGAGCCACATCTGTCCTCCATGGATTTTCTGATGTGACTTATTCTTGGAATACTCATTTCATGAATTCTGAGCCCTACATTGTTGCCATCTTCTTGTCCTCTGAACAGCTCCTATGATTTTGAGGAAAGTGTGGCGCTCGTTTCTTTTGCTTTATTATTATTTAACGAGCACGTTCTCGCCTGTTCCTTCCTGCGCCAGTTTGGGTCAAGGAAGCAGGAGAGGGGATGACCAGGGACAGTAGGCTGCAGTGGTGAGATGCTATCAGGGCGGAGCTGGGGAAGGAGCCGTCACACAAATGGTTGCTGAGAATGATGCAATCGCAGTGGAGAGCAGCTGTTGGAGAGGTAGGCAGGCCGACAGGAAGAAAGCTGTGCTGATGTGCCAAGCCGGGCAGGCCTAACTTCCTGCAAGGCCTTCAGATTTCCCTGTGACCCTGTCACCTCCCGGGCGACCTCAGCTCGGCTATTGTCCTGGAACGACAGATATGTTCAACTGGAAAGGCTCGTGGAATGTGTTCATATCACTGGAATTGTATGTCTGCGCTTGTGGGGAATGAATAGGCCAGCACCAGGGGGACTGCCGACTGGATGATAAATTTGGTGAAGATAAGACAAGGAAAAATAAGAGCATCGCTTATAATTTGTTTGCTGCGTTGCTGTGGTGGGAAATTGGTTCTGCTTAAGCCATGCCCGCACGCGGGCTGAGAAGGTAGCATTCAAAGGGAGCGGTCAGGCCCTCTTCTAGCAGGCTTTGGAATAGCCCCCATGAAGCTGGAAGGTTGCACCCACCTCCAGTCAGGGAGGAGATGCGCCTTCAGGCAGTGGGTCCTCTTTTTGAGTGTAGTGTGCCCTAAAATTCAAGAGAGGGCAGCAGATAACTTAGACTGCCTGCAGGACTGGGAAAGCGGGAAACCTGAGGAATGCCAGAAGGAAAATGTGCTGCTTTACTGAAGCTCACACCAGGCCAGGGGTAGCTGTACCAGAAATGTGTGTTTCTAGTAACTGTGTGCTTAAATGTCAAAGCAGATATTTGATTAATGATCTCTAATGAGCTTTGGTGATTTTGAGGGCCAAGCAAAGACCAACTGCCCACCCTGGCAGCCTCGTGTCGCTCTGTTTTAGAGACATGACAACCTGTGATGGAGTTGCCAGCAAGTTAGGACCACAGTACGAGAGAAATGGCCATGAGGTATGAGGTAGAGAGACTGCCAGGCTGGATGATTTTATTGTCTTGTAAATGCTTTTGCTTATTCTCTGAAATCAGCCAGACCCTCCCCACAACGTGCAATTTCTTCCTACCTGGTAAATTCCACAGGTTGTAAGAACCACGGGAAAATGTGAGAGAGGGAGATTCTTTTGAGATTTTCCAGTGCTACCAGAAGAAAGGTTTGTGATAGGAAGGGACTGGAGATTTTAGAGGGAAGAAGAGAAAATGTTGCTGGTTGTTAAAACAATCCTGCAGAGTTCAAGTATTAGGATTTCGTCCCTAGGATCCCCCAGAGGATCTCCTTATGATCTGATTTCCTGAAAAGGATGGTTTTGAGATGTGGAGCCCAAACTCAGCATCACAGAGAAGTTCTTTGGTGTCTTTTGGCAGGGGAGGAACAGTGAACAAAATAGAAATCTTACTTTTAAAATAAATCCTAAAATGATATCGCAAGGCTCGTGAAATCTGTGATAGTCCTTTTATTTGACCTGGTTTAAACTAATTGTTCTCACTCTTGATTTTTTTTTTTTTTTAATTAAAAGCATTTTAAAACCATTTCAATCTGCCCAGAAAGCATCAAACTCTGTACATCTAATAGATGATGCCTTCTAAAAGTTTAACTTCTATTTTGAGCAAATGTTCAAGTTCTAAAAAGAATTGAAAATGTTTATTACTCCATCAACCAGTTAGACTATTTAAATTGTACAAAGTTTCCCTTAAGACTTGGGAAAATGCATATTATCTTTCTTTTTTTCTTTCTCTTTTCTGGTAACCTAGAAATTAACAGATGCTCTTCTGTCTAAATACACACCTGATGCTAAGACAAAGGGCTTCTGAGAAACATGCCCTAAAATTCTGGACTGATTTAATATTAAACAATTACTCTGGAGCTGAGGAAATCAGCCCCTTTATAGGCGCTGGCAAACAGAGAAATCTCTTCATATGTATGATAATAAAAACCAGAGTTGGCAAGAGCTAGCAGGTCTGCAGTGGCTATGCATTGCTTTGTATTCTCTGAAGGACTGAAATAGAAGATCAGTCTTACTGATGTTTTACAGGTCATGAAATTAGAGCTGCAAATTGATAAACAAATTGATAGGGTCTCGAGTGCCTTGTAGGATCATTCAGGACTTATGGGGGCTTTGGTAGATATCCTTTGGGATCCACTGCCAAAATAATCCAGAGTGATCATGAGATCTTTCACCTCTAGACAAAAAGATGTGTTTCTCTTTTTCAGGACAGTCATCTCTCGAGTTTCAAAAAATAGTTTTGGTAAGGTGGTGGTGGTGGTGGGGCAACATAGGGGAATCCTGTATGGTACTGCATTCTTGTTTTGTAAACTCACAACTTCTCTAATTTAAAAAAGTAGTTTTTTTTCTTTTAGACTGAGCCTTCTCAGGACTGACACCAGTCAATGCTCAAATTACAAATTCAAGAAGAATGACTGTGTTTTCAGAATTTTTATAAGAAAGAAATAATCTGTAAGGAAACAGGTATCAGAAACAGGAATTTTAAAAATAAACAGCCCCTAAAATAAATGCTATATAACCAGCAATCTGATAATATAAGTAACTATACTATGTATTGAACTTAATAAAGTCTTCTTGACTGCGAGTTGGAAGGCCTGGGTTTTGTTTTGTTTTGATTTTTTTTTTTTTTTTTTTTTTGCAGCTCTACCTTGGGTCAACTTTTAAAAGGCATATTTTAAAAATTAAGAGCCTCCGTTTCCTTATTAGTCCAATGAGGGAATTTGATTTTACTTCAAAATGCTATTATTTTATGATTCACTGAAGAATTGCAGTTGGGACAATGAATTCCCAAATATTTATTTTTCTACTTGTTTAGTTAATCTCACCCTTTAATTTATAGGGGAGAATAGCTACCAGAAATTATGTTAAACTTAAATTATAAAAGGTATACTTTTCTAAGCTATGAAGAAATATGGAAATTTTTTTTGTTTTCAACCTTACTGATCTCTTAAATACCACTTTGTATATTGTATACTACTCCAATATTATGTTTTGGGGTTTCAAAATTGTTGCCCTATCAGGAAACATTATTAGGGAAACCAGGTAAATTATTCCTGAATATAGGAGTTTAGGTGTAGAGTTCTCTCTCTCTGCCCCTTTGTCACCATCTATCACATCCTGTAGTACTTAGCTATGTGTGAGAAAATTGATCAAAAAGCAAGCAAGCGTTCTGCTTGGCCATGCTAATGGCAAAGTCAACAGATGTAAACCCACCTTTTTCATTTCCTGTAAGCCTTCATTTATATCCTTCTGCCTTCTCACCACTGCAGCTCTTCCTTGCTCCTCAGACACCGTCTTTCCCTAAATTCTTCTTTTCCCATCAACATTTATGCCAACTGTGTCTTCTGTGCGCAGGTACTTTCAGATTATTCTGGATAGAAAGAAATGAAACAGAAAACTTGGAATTTTTTAAATCTTGATTTCCCTGAAAAGTTTCTGTGTTTTTTTCAAACTTTGTATGTTCTCAATATTGGTTTAACACACACACACACACACACACATGCCCTGCCCCTCAATTCTTATTAGCCCCATTTCATACCGGGAGAGGTCGAGCACATTTTTAGGTCACTGGTACTTGCCTAAAACATACCTCTTTGAAGCAAACCAATAAGCACAAGATAAATGGGGCAGGAATGATTAAAGGAAAGGAACTAAGATACTGAATAGCTTGTGTGCCTAGCACTGTGTTAGAGGCTTTGCACACATGATCCCCAGAAAGACTCTCAGTGCTAATGTGTCCCCTTTATAAGATGGAGCTTACATAAGGCCCAGAGAGGTTAGTTAACTTACCTGAGGCCACACAGTAAGTGGCAAAGCTCAGAGTTGAATTCCACAGACTGTTTACCTTACTGATTTTTCCTTTTATAAGTACTTATTCAGTTTCGGAAGAATTGAAGCTATTCTTTTCTCCCATGCCTTTTCAATTCCTAAAGTTATATACAACTCCACTAGGAAGAAATCAATGATATAAAATTAAGGTATAATTGTACCATATCCCAATTTTACATGTGCACAATATTTTAGCATTTGATAACCATGAATTGTGACATTCTAAGACAAACACAACAGTTTGGCCAAGACCATTTAAGTTTCTTTTTTACATGATGTTATAGACCATCTCTTACGATCATATACTAAGGGAAATTGAGCCTTTTTTTCTCACTTTGTTTTTCTAGAAGAATTCCCTTTACATTAAAGCACTGCTTTTCATTACCACCTACACAGACTTACTTTCCCCAACATTTTTTAGGTCATCACATAGATATAATAAAAAATTTAATGATTTGTGAAAATATATAAGGGGGAGAAATTTTTCCTCTTTCTTTTAGGCCTTTCCTTAGAAAATAATATGATTTAATATAATAGATGAGGAAAAGTAGGTTATTATGAATATTTTGGCTCATAGCTGGACTGCAATGAAAACCATGTACGGAGGACACAGCCATAGCTGACTCTGTCACAGGGATCCCACGGCACGGTCTCCCTTTGAAGCATCCGTCCTAGGCATCCCCAATAATCCCAACTTCCCTTCTCCCACTGGTATTATTACCTCGGCCTTCTCTTGATGTTCTATTGACTCCCCTTTCGTACTTGACTAGAGCTCCTGGAAAACTGGAAATCGGTGTAAGTAGGAGAAATGCACTGCACGTGGCGTACTAGTAGTAGCTTACCTACATAACATTTTATAGCTTACAACACAGTTTCTCAAAGAGGGGTTGCTGGGAGACTTGCCTCAGATTCACCAGGGGGCAGCTAGAATGCAGATTCCTGGGCCCTACCTCAGACCTGATGCATGAGAATGGGGGTTAGAGGGTGGTGGATGGAACTCAGGAATCTGCAGTTTTAAAATATCTCCAGATGATTTTTATGTACACTAAAGTTATAATCATTGTCTTATAAAATATTTTCATAGATGTTACTTTCTTTGTATCTCTCAAGAACCCACTGTGCTAAGACATTATTATTATATACCCATTATTTACATAAGGCAATTGGAAATTGGCAAAGTTATTTGTCTGAGGGGACATAGCTCATAAGTTGCAGAGCTCTGACTAGAACCCAAGTCTTTTGGAAAAATTATACATTTAGGTCTGTGATCCATTTTCGAGTTAATTTTTTAAAAAGGAGTAAGATTTGTTTCTAGGTTTAGTTTTTGTATGTGGACGTCTACTTGTTCTAGCATCATTTGTGGAAAAGTTGATCCTTTCCCCATTGAACTGCCTTTGTTCCTTTGTCAGTGGGGTTTGAAATTCCTGATCCTTGTTATAAAAGCACTTTACTTCTGTTCTCTTTTTTGAAAATGCAGCCAGTTCAGTCCTATATTCAATTATTATTTGCTTTAGATTTGAACCCCACCCTCTTAGGAAAGAACGTGAGGCAGGTTATAGATTAGAATATCAAACAAGGTAAAGCACTGAGGGTAAACTGGGTTAGAGTCCATCCACATTGAGTTTTGTGGCCCTGGATTCCAGATTGAGAAACCAGGTTGTAGACCTGACTCCAGCACTTAAGCCTTTTGGGCTTCTGACTTCCGAGAGGTCCGACGTGGGTATGATAGAAGACATATTACAGGTTTTACTTCTAAGGCCCCAATGACAGTAGGATAAAGAACACTTCTCTCAGTAAATAGATCTACTCATGAGGATCCACTGCATTTATAGCTCTATCCCACCTATCCCAAGTCACATCACCAGCTGTGAGAACAGGGCCTCAGGTGCACAAGCAGAGACCAGATCATACAGCTCTCCCCTCAATGCCCGCTGCCTGCTGCGCTCACCCCTAGCCCATCACATCTTACATGGGTTTCGTCATCCTTTCCTTGCCCTACTGCTTCATCTCAGGCCCTGAGATGTCTTTGCTTATGTATTCAAACTTGGGTCTGTCATGTTTCTATCTTTCCGCAGATACAGGATAAATTCTGTCTCTCTTCTCTGCTTTTCAGTCTCTCCTTCCAACTCTCTTTGTGTAAGGCTGACCACACTCCCTCAATCTCAAGGACACACAGCTTATCTATTTTCCATGGTTAAGGGAGCCAAAGGCTTTTAAAGATAATGAAAATCTCTCAACTGCAAATGTGAGCTGCAAAGAATTTGCTAGGTTTGCTGGCACAGAGAGTTACAGGCATGCTCTTCTAGAACTTGCAGTCCAGAGTCCCTGGAGGGCCAGGGATCTACAGGGAACACAGACAGGAAGATAACTCTAAGATAACACAGGAGAGGTGGGTATTCTGGGAGTGAGGAGGAGAGACATCAAGTACTCTTTGCAGAAGTAACAGCCAATTCTAGGAAGATGGTTAGGATTTTAACACCAGCCACGATGGTTAATTTCTTGTGTCATTTTGACCAGGTTATGGTACCCAGTTGTTATTCCAAAACTTGCCCATTTGTTGCTGCAGAGCTATTTTGAAGATGGGATTCAAATCTACAACCATTTGCTATTAAGTAGAGGAGATCCCCTTGATAATGCGGGTGGGCCTCATGGAATTAGTCTGAGGCCCTGAGAGCCAGAAGATTGTGTGTGTGTATGGGGGGGGGATCCAGAAGAGGCAACGCCCTGTGCTAAGGATGGGAAGCATGAAAGAGGATGCCATTTTGGATCGGGATAAATTCGCTCTTACCCTGGATCAGGGACCAGGGCTTAGCTGGTTAGGCTGGCTGCCCAAGGACCCCAATCTGTGTGCCTTCCTGAGGATACTCTCTCAACTTTCAGGAAATCAGTCGTGCTCTGGCAAGACCAGAGAGATGAGTATGCTCTGCTGACTAGCACCTAGAGGCCAGGTCATGGGTATGGATGAAGCACAGGGCGGACAGGCAGGAAGGGACCCTCCGAGCACCTGTGGGGGGCCAGGCCACGGGGGGCGGTCAGGGTAGGCTGGTGCCACGTGGCTGGAGTCGCAGGGAAGATAGAACAGAGGAGGGAAGACGGGCGAGGGGGCCCGTTTAGATGATTGTAGGAGTCCCGCGAGAGACGAGGGGCATAACCCGAGGTGGCAACAGACGCCGGGGGCTGGGAGGGATCTGGGGTCGCTTCAGCAGGAGTTTCCATGCCTGGCTGAACGGGGTGGAGCAAGGGCCAGCCAAGCAGGTGCATTGGTCAAGATGAGGACTCCAGAAAGGATTCCAGAAGGAAAGGTTTGGGGAAGCCTGTCAAATCGCGTTTGGTACCTGCTGGTGTTTAGAGGCAGAGAGGACCAGTTAGATAAACTGGTGTCAAGGATTCAGCAGAGCTGGAAGGGGAAAGGAGTCACAGAAAGCATCAGGGAGTGACTGTGTTAAGGCGCCATTCTTAATTCAGTTCAACAAATATTTGTACAAGGCCCTGGTTAGGTACTGCAGGACATGGCAAAGAGCAAATACATGGTCTTCTACCTCTGGGGCCTGTTTTGTTTTTACACCCACCATGGGCTCAGGTTCAACATATATGAAAAGTGTTGCCAAGAATTATTCCAGAAGTGAGGTGTAAAACTTAGGTCTACAGGTTTATAAAAACAGCCCGTCTTCCTGGTTTTCCCTGAAGCTTTGACATAAAAGCGCCTCTGACTTTTTCTCCTTATTTTCTTTTCTTGAGATTACTCAGGCGGTTAAAGCAAATTCTAGGGTATGATAAATGTGACAAATTATTTACCTGTTCTTCATTTTCTGTCCTGCCTTATGCTTAAACAAAGCGTAGTTAGCTTTGTCGTCCAAAAAGATCGTAGAGGTAGGGGGGCGGTTCATCTTTATGTAAATCTCAAATCTTAGGAATTGTAAGAAAAAGGTGTAGTAAGATGGAGGAAGGCTGATATGGCTAATGTATTTTTTAGAGTGAAATTCCTTTTGAAAGCTATTTTCCAGTATGTTGGCTAACTATTTTTAGGTAATTATACACACAAACGATTGCAGTCTCTCAACGGACTCCTAAAGCTTATGAAGAAATAGTAAATAGTTTGAAAACACGTAATATTTAAGAAAATATTGAAGTAAATATATTTTAAAATTCTAAAATATGTGAATTGCATGTAGGACTGTAAAACTTTTCTTTGGAAATTAAACTTTGGGATAATTTCCATTTTTACATTTAAAAATTATAAGTGAATATGCACCCTAAAACTGCTGAAATATATTTCATATCACAAAGAATTGAGAAACCAATTTAAATCAAATAACGGTATCTTATTTCATCAGGAATTTGCATATTTTGCCGATACTTCAATAATCTCTTAGAAAACTCCTCTCTAAAGTTTGAGATTTCTTTAAAAAAAAAAAAAGTCAGATACAAGTTGAGTCACTCAGAAAACTTGTCTCAGGTCTATTCATGTAAACATTTAAATTAAATTGGTCTATATTCATATTTTAGCTAGTGGAATTCAGCTAACACATTCTGTTCCTTCCCCCAGAAACTGATGTGTTTACTCTTTTATGGACTCTGAGGGGCTTTTCAAATTAGCTTCCATTTTTACAGACCTCTTTTCTGCTCCCCATGAGTGGATTTACTGTGGAGACTTATGAATGATGGGTCTACTTAAGCTGCTGCAATACCACACTGCTTTGCTTTGGTGAGTTTAGAAAACATTGGGTGATGTGTTGCAGACCTAAGTTTCAGCACTTAGGGGAAACTTTTTAGAACAAGCCAGGATAGGAAGAGTATGGAGGCATTTGAATGTAAAATACACTTTTAAAAATTCACTGAAAATCTGAGAGCATTTTCAATTAAGCATATATGACACAGATATATAGATATATATTTGAGCCAAACAAATTAGTTCCCTTTTCCTAAGGGTTTTCTTTAACGTATTGATTGAGCCAGTGATCAAGGTGGAAGTGTAAGTAAAATTACAATCCTGGAGCCTTTTGGGCAATGATTCTAATTACTATAATATTTTAGCAAAATATGGATTGTAATGGAAATCATCTGGGTCTGAAGAAAACCTACTGAGGGCAGCCGTCTTAAGATTCTTTCTGAGGCCAGTAAATTAATTTCCTGGATTTGAAGAGCAGCAAAGGGAAGGTTTTCCTTTAGAGGCCTGGAGGACTTGGTGTTTGGCCGTGTTAAAGCCAAGGGCTGTCTGGGATCGTTAACATATATCTAATTAAAGTGAGCCAGTGAGAAAGGGAGAGTCACAGAGTAGGGAGAGTCTTCTGTGACTCTGTACTACTGTGAAATGATCTTTCTGCCTGCATTATCTTTTTTTTTTTTTTTTTTTTTTGAGGGTGGGGGCATCCAGTTTTGCCCGGACATCATCCTGCTCCTTTTTTAGGATTATTGCTTTCTATCTTAGCAAACACTAAAGAATAGAAAAGCTCTCCCTAGCATTCAAACTAGATTTTCTATTTGTTCAAATCACCATCTTTAAGGCACATTTTTCATCACATGGTAAGAAACACTATGAATAATTGAGGTGATCAATCAAGAGACGCATTCTTGATGATGAAAAATTGCATAACTCAGTAGAAGTCAATTAAAAACCACAAACTTAAGAACCTTTTGCTCAGTGAAGATTTATTGTTAGAGAAGGTATCTAATACAGTAAATTTCGGGGATCAAGATTTTAAAAAGTCCTAAAAATGCAGTTAAAGCTTGACAATAAATTTGAGTGAAATTTACATAATATCAAAGCATATTAATAGTACTTTGAAATGAAAAGGCATTTTTTTTTAAACATAAGATGTCAGAAACATCAGGATTTTATAACAATATTAGAAACAGCATCCATTAGAAACTGTGTGGTATACTTTTTTTGAGTTTTAAATGACTCTTAATCTTTGGTTGTGCCTATTCAATGAAAAGTACAGAGATTAAAGGGGATAAGTCAGGATATCTTCCTCTTGGAACCAAACATCTGAATAATTGCACCTACCTACATAGATGACTTGAAATGTTTTTGTTATCTAGTTGCTTGGTTAGGACACAGCCAACATCTTAGTGGAATGTCATATCTGATACAACTGCATGTAACTTTTTTTTTTTTTTTAAATAAACAATGACTTTTGTTTCTTTGGAGACACCAAGTGCTGTTTGGGTGGCCAAGTGGAAAATGTCAGCTCTCTGAAACATAGTATCTAAAACACTTCTCTTCCTTTTCAGTGATTTTACATACCTAGAATATAAATTTGACAAAGGAACAACATCTATCTTCAAAAACCAAAGATATTTCTCATTTTGGGGTTCAAAATCTGCCAGCATGTTTTAAACTGTGGTGAGGTTCCACAGTCAGGCTTTTTACAGATGCCCAACTCACACCGACAGCATGTATGTGACATGCTTCCTAGTGAAATTAAACTGCGAAATAAAAAGGAGGAATTGTCGCCCTTTTAATAACAAAGAATACACTCGTTAGAGCTACTCAGATTTGGAATTCCAGCAGTGTTCTAATGTTTTCGTCTTGATGTGGGAGCAAGAATGGATAATATCAAAAATAAAAATAAACTTCATTTAAACAAGCAGTCCTTTGACTTTTGTAAGGCTCTACATCAAGTTCATCAAATTCTAAAAATACCGTGAACCAGTAGAATGTCAGAGCTGAAGGGATAACATACTGGGATGGGACAGATTTTTAAACCTTTCAATTTGTTTGAATTTACTAGCATTAACTTTGTTCATTTCTGTTGAGACAGTGCCTCTTCTGACTTCAAGAGACCATGATGTTTCATATTCACATAAATATTTGACTTTGACCTCATAAAAAGTCCCTTGGGTCTGTAATACTTTTATTCTTTTATAATCTGAAACAAATCCTTTCCTTTTCAAAATCAAACAGACCACGTTACACACACAGTTGACTAACTATTTACAAAGCACCCAATTAAATCCTACTTAATTCTCTCACACCGAAAATTCCTGATCACATTAAATGCATCATGTTCACAAGCCCTGACAGTTCTATCTAACCTAGAAAATATTACCATCCTTAAAGAGAAAACAAAGTGTTAAAAATAAGTGTAAGGTTTTTAAGAAATGAGACCAGAAATCACAGTACAAGACAGATAAATCTACTTTAATATTCACATGTAAAAAGTTACACATCACAAGAGATTGAACAGTAGCTTAGTGGTAACTAACATAGCTATAGTGAAAATCATTTTTATAAAAAAATAATCTAGATGCGGTCATCAGGATTTTTGGTCTACTTAAGTTAATGTTTGAAGATCGACTTTTATCCCTGCTTGAAGGATCTGCCATTATGCCTTTTTATTTTTTCTCCCACGGTTGCCTATTAATATTCTTTGGAGGAAGGAAAGCAGTAACTGTTCTTTTCCAAGAGTCTGTCCTTTGGTAGCAAGCAGAGAACATTTTTCATTTCTATGATTTAAATAATCTGTACAGACATGAAACTTAGTGACATTAAGCTTTGTGTAAAATGAAGAATGATAAGTAAATTTTTTCATTTTGATAAAACAGCAGATTTCATAAACTCCTTAAAGATCCAAGCATTTTCCCCATCCCATATGCAAAATCATTCAGAATTCGTTTTGACCTCAGTTTGAAAAAAAAAAAACAAACAAAAAACTCCACTCTGTATATCACACTATAAAACCCTGTACTTAAAACTGATAGTGTACTTTCAACAGGTATGCTTCAGATACAAAGATTTCAATCTAGGTTAAAGAAAACACATTTGAATGGACGGAGACAAGTTTATTTTGTGATTAAATATCTCATGCAGTCATGCAGGACTAGCAATAACTGTTATTTCCAAGTCTACAACACTGGGCAAAACAGAAACAATGTAAAAACCAGGCCAAACAGAAAAGACATTCAAGGTATCAAGAGCTCTGCAACTGAGCTGAAAAATAATTTTCCAAAAGAAATATTCCCATAGATTAAAAAAACACACACATAATATTTACAAAAAATATTTAATTAAAAATATCTTATAATTACAGTAGTCTATTAAAGCATATACTTTTCTCACACTTATAGAACATCTCTATATATACATGGTATGAAATGTCACTCAATTATCTATACAATATGTAACATTCTTGCAGGGAAAAAAGAAAGTTCCCTGCCCCATTATAATCATCTATTTTAAACAATAGATGTTAAAAAAAAAAATATCTACAATGCTCTGGTATATTAGTAAAGCTTCAAAACAGAAATTGAGCTCCTTGGTCACAGAGTAGGCTTCTAAAGTCGGATTTACTCTCTTGATCTATTTATCAGGTCTGTCACACTGTAAGCTTAAAACTTTAACTGCACCTCCGAAACACACAGAAATGTACAATTCACAGCGGCTATAAATGAAGAAACCAAACAAAATACCTATGTAGAATGTTTATGAACGTGCAAAAAATTTTTTTTAAAAAGTGAAAGTTTTCTTCTCCTTTCCTCGCTCCCTTGGAACGAGGGGTGACAGCGTTCCCAGGGTTTGCTGCAGCGTTCTCCTTTCCTCCGGGGCTCCCTCCTCCAGCTTCTGCTCTTCCCCCTCCCTCTCCAGGGCTCCTGGCCCGGGCTCCGGCGGCCGCACACCTGTGGAAGAGGAATGAATAGAGGGGGTGTGTGAACCTTCCCGCAGCAGACTAACTGGCGCCACCGACCCGACTCGAGACACGCTTGATCAACAACCCAAAACAAACCAGGTCAGACAAACACCCGGGGCCCGCGGCCGGGCACCCAGCTGCGGGCCCCCGGGGAGCCCGGAGAGCCGGAGCCATTCGCGGCCCCGGCCCGCGGCCGCCTTGCGAGTGTCAGGCTGTGCGGGGGGGGCACCTCGGGGCTACTTCCCCGCTCGCCAGGGTGCCTCCCTCGGGGAGGGCGATCACCGAGGCCGCGGGGCCACAGGCTGATCCGTCCCCACTTACACTGAACCCCGAGTTACTAAAGCGAGGCACCGGGGTCCCTTGCAGGAGGGGGGGGGTGGTGTGTGCCCCGAGAAACGCCGGGGGCAGAAAAGAGCGCGGTGCCCGGCCCCCCGCGAAGGGCAACGCGTGCTCACCTGGACCGCGCGCTCAGCGGCACAGAATGCTGTCGCCCTGCTTGTTCACCGCGCCGGCCTGGAACGCAACCCACACCCGGAGAGCTGAGCCGGCGCCCGCAGCGCGCTCGCCACGGTCCCGCACTCGTCCTCCGAGACCCGGCGGGCGCGCGGCGGCCCGGCCTGCGGGCCAAGGGGAGGGACCCCGCCGGGGCTCTCGGACCCTCGGGGCGCTGGCCGGACTTGACAGCCCGGGTCCCGCCCCGCGCGGCCACCCGAGCCCGCGCGCGCCGAGCCAGCGCCGGGCGCCCGGGGGGAGCGGGGACGGCTGCGGTCCTCGGCCGGGGCAGGGCCCGCGTCCCCCCACCCGGCGTCCGCGCCGCCGCCCGCGCGCGGGCCTCTCACCGGGTCGGTGTTGAGCGCCGTGAGCGGGGTCCGCGGCGCGGCGGGGCAGGTCCCCGGCGGGTGCGGCGGCGGCGGCGGCGGCGGCCGCAGCAGGGCCGGGTGCGTGTCGAGCGCCAGCTGCAGGTCCAGGATGTAGTCGATGACGTGCTGCAGGATCTCCACTTTGCTGACTTTCTTGTTCGGCGGGATGGTGGGCACGAGCCTCCGCAGGCGGCTGTAGCAGTCGTTCATATCGCACTGCAGGCACAGCGCGGGCCCGCCGGCCGCCTCGGCCGCCTTGCAGCGCGCCCCCGCCTCGCCCGGGCTGCGGCCGTGCTCGGCCAGGCAGCGCAGCGCCAGCTCCCCGCCCGCGCAGCCCGACGGCGCCTTGCGGCCCGAGGGGCGCACGGGGCTCACCGCCTTCATGGCGCGCCCTGCGCCCGCGGCCCCGCGGCGCCGAGCG